>OX422218.1:105820292-106350292 GCA_949130495.1 Sambucus nigra | reverse complement strand
CACCACCATAACGACAACCCGAAACGAATTCATCAGTTGCTATGATCGTTTGGTGCGGCTGAAACTCGACCACCACCATTATGAGATTCAGTGTAAGGATTGCTTGTCTAATTGAGAGAGAATATTTCGTCGGCCATAGCTTCATTTTTTACGAGAGAGAGAAGCGGGGAAATGAAAATAAAAAGGGGGGGGGGGGGAAATGAAAATCTAGCGCCTCCTTTTTTTATGGAATGACATGGTCACGTCCTAGATCCGTTACCTACCATCGCATCCCATAACCTCCCTATAATTTCTACCTAATTGACAAATGGTCACGACCTACAACCGTGACCCCCATGCCCGACCAAGAGCAAATTTTTAATTGAGGGATGGTCATGACCCATAGCCCTGACCCACACCAAGAAATGTTCACGACCCCCATTCGTGACACCATATGTGTATGATTTATTCTTCGTCATGCCTATGGTCATGGTCCAAGTCCGTGACCCATCCCTGACGAAGCTTGGAGGGAATTTTGGCACGAATTTGGCACCAACATGGTCACGCCCTGGTCAAGGCCCAAGTACCTAACCCATAGTGGTCAGGGATTTTGGTCGTGACCACTTCCAAAGAATTCATGACTCATTGTGGTAATGAATATGGGCACACTAAAAATTAAGTTGGACACGACCCAAGTTCGTGACCAGCTGGTCAAGGACTTGGGCCGTGACTGAGACACTCCGCCTAATAAAATACCGGGTGATCACTCCTGTACCAAATTAAAACAGGAGTCGAATATGGTTCATTCTTAGCATCAATGTAGAAAACCAAATTAATTACTAATAACCTATTAGGCTGGCATCAAAATTTTACTTAACTAATCTTTTTAAACAATTTTCAATTAAAACATTCACACAGTTTGAATAAATGAAACTGAAATGAGATGAAAATAACCGAACACTCGGTTTAACATAATACAACCATATTGAATCCTCATAAAAGGTGGTAAAAGAATATATAAATGTAAGTGGGTTGTTAGCCCTAATGTTTATACAGTACCTCCTATCTAGATTACAAAAATGGAAGCTTCTACAGTGAACTTGCATGCATCCACAACTGCCATAGCAGACATCTAGCTCGAAGGAATCATCATCCAGGCTTCCATGTGTCTGGACACCTATATATATATATATATATATATATATATATATATATATATATATATATATATATATATATAGCAAGAAAGAGAAAAATAGGAAAATGGGTCAGAGCTCGAGTTGTAAAAATATTTTGCAAGTGCATAAATGCTATTTTTATAAAAATGTGTTTCATAAAAAGTATGTGATTAATGCCCTGGAAGATGATAACATCAGAGGGGGTATGCCTCATATATATATATATATATATATATATATATATATTCATTTATCACTCTTCGCATGTATATATGACTACAGTTGCAAATTTCAAAATAATATTTAAGTATCCTCCTACTTAAATATTAATCTCATAGGTATTGTCTCCCTTGAACATCACTCACACTTTAATCACTATTTAAAGGCTCGTACAAAAACCCCAAATGTATCAATTCGTACTAATTAGATAAGTGTACCATTAACTTATCTAAATTCTCAAGTGTCGCATCACCTATAATGACCGTCGTCAATAGACGTGTCGGCTAGTCACTAAATACTCTTGAACCTATATCCCAATTTCATCCTATTTTCCCTGAAGGATTTCTCACACACAATGTTACACATAATTACATTCTCTACGTGTTTAATTCTATGCGAACAAACCCCCACCGAAATATCAACTCGAGTGTTGCTCGCCGTAAACACCCTTATATAAATAAGTCATGGATTCCATTTTCCATGAACCCAAAGTCTAGGTACCCAATCTATTTTAGGAACCCTAAAACTTTATTTTCTTAATCCATTTATATTCCTTGAAAATATAACTTTTAGTGCCACACCAATTTAGCACCCTCCTAGCCCCTATAAATCCCTCAAATGGCTAGCAATAAGTCCCCTTAATTGAGTGTTTAATTTCTTAATTAAACAAGATAAAACCATAAAAGTAGGAATTTATCCCATATAATTAACCATAGGCAAAAATTGCCAAAAATCCTGAAGGGTCGATTGATCGACCCTTGGCCCTCGATCGATCGATGGCTTCGGACAGCTTCTTCTCCGAGAAGATGTTTCATCCATTGAAGCTCTCCCAAGCTTGTGTCTCCTCCTCTAACGTCTCCCAACCTCAATCAACTACATATAAATAAACAATAAGGGTTCTAAATATCTTAGGACCCATTTCCAACAACAATTTTTGATTAAATCCTAAGTTTTCCAATTGGGATATCTTCCGTGGTTATTCCATTAACTTTTTTGAAAACCCGTTTTGGTTCACAAACACCCATCCCAAAAATATTTGTAGTTTAATTTCTACCAACTACAATATGAGATTTATGTTTTAAAGAAAGAAAGCAAGTAAACACTTGCCTCATGGATAAAATTCGACGATCCCGAGTGGAATCCTGCGGAGTTTGGCTGAAACCTCCCTTTTCTTCCTATTTTCTCTCCTTCTTTCATCCCCTCTTTCTTTTCTCTCTTTTTCCTTTCTTTTTCCCCCCTCTTGTGCCTTATATAGGGATAAATAAGGGTTTATCTCTTTAAACCCCAAAATGACTCGTTTACTCAATTACGAGTCCCTATTAGCCCAAAAATTCTCTGAGCCTAAATAATACCACCGAATACTCTATTATGACTATCTCGGCCATTTTGAGGCCAACCGTACAATCAGAATTTCCATCCGAGGTACTTGATCGCAAATCAATAATTTAACCCAACACATCTTAATGCGGGTTTTCCAATTAAAATATTATCCTCTCTCACTTTACCCAACTGCGACCTGTAACAAAATAATCCTTCTCATATACTTTTTCCCAAAAGTAGTTATAACATGCATCATAAATCATCTAACACTCATAAACTCCAAAAATTATTTTTTTTGAGAAAGTCCTAAAATTTCCAAATTACACCCATTTATGAAATTTAATTGTCTCTAAAAAAAATGCAGGGTGTTACACACTCCCGCCTTACAACGGAATTTCGTCCTCGAAATTCAGATGCAACCAAGGCTACCAACATTAGACTAGGATTGCTCCACATCCTAATGCCTCAAGGGGAACGGTACTAACCCAATGGCTCTCAACCATACACTCTTCAACACTCACCTATAACCAGTTTTATATCGTCGTCGTAAAGTGACTCAAATAACGTCACATGGCACCCATCGTTTCTAGTGCTCCACGTAAAAAGACGAGCCTACAGCCACCACTCTAACGTCTAAACGCGATTCTAAACATCTGCTCGTATACCTATGGACATCTAATTTCCCCCCAAAAGAAATTACTCTAACGCTCGACCACTCTCGCCAGTGTCCTCGCTTATCTTGGGCATGCCACCTCTTATTGACCTAAACAATTTTATTATCGCCTATATCTCACGACGTTCCTTCCCACCCATACCAATTCCACTTATACTGCCTCACGACATAATCTTCAACTTATATACTATACCTCTTCTATATCAGACGGTATATAAAACTAATTTACCAATGTGCACATACACCTTTTAACTCATGCCTATCAGCACAACCATTGTAAACGTGACACACGTAACACTTTCTCTAAATATGGGCCTTATTTCCTCGGTGTAATACTCACACATAGGTTCTCCTAACCTGCGAAATTTAATTCTTCTCAGGGTTAATCAACCAATCTTTTTGTGGTTTACTTCCCAAAATCTTCCTAATAATCCAATGATCTATGCGTTACCCTACCCACCCGAAATGAGTATAGTCCTAAGTATATCCCTAGTGCCTAAGGCCTCTCTCAACTTCTGACATTTTCTCAATTTCATGCGTGGGACGTCTCGCAAAGCAAAATCCAGACAAGTAACCCTCCCGTTACACTACTTCCTCGCATCATTGGTTACCAAGATATAACGACCTAAGGCACACCAGCGGGACGTCCTAAATCCTACCTCACTAACTTACTAACGTACTTGTACCACTTTATCCTTCCATCTTGGCGACATCGAAACTCTAACCAATCTAGGCGCCTACTCTCTTCAAACATGTTATGAACCTTACACCCAAAACATACTATCTTCGAATTTGCCTTCTCATCAAGGCTTAGCTATAATCCTCAAATCAATTTCATTAACTCCAGCTTCACCCACCTACTTGCGGTGAGAGGACCACTTTAATGCTTTTTTGTAGCACTTATATTTCCATAATCATTCCATGATCATACGGCTCTCGGTCTATAATGTTTCTTCCACACTATATGACTTATCCACAAAACCAACATCCTTGTATCCTAAAACATCTCTCCACTCCCGACGTCATTACTGTTCATGCGTGGAGCGTCTCGCAAGAAAAATCCAAACAAGGAACCCCTCTAATACACTACTACTTAACTTTGCCGGTCGTGGAGGTCCGTTTGTTCAAATATGCAACCGGGATAACCCTATCCCCTCTTTCAATAAAATATGCTTTGAACTCCCATCTCTGCCTAGGAGCCATGCCACTAGGCGCTCGCACTAACACTCAGTCCTTGCGCAACCAATAATGATCTTAAACTCACTGCTCATCAATAACCTTGCATGCCTTAAATTGTCTCTAAAAGGTTGACACCCACTCAAATTATAATAATGAAACCCCTGCTTACCAGAGTTCCATCTACCCATAACAACAAAGGCGAACTTAACCTGTAATCAGGTGAGATATCGCAATAATAACCTGTTCCACTTCGGAACTGCGAATACGATAGTCTTGCTTTAATTAGACTTCTATCGTTCCAAATAATGAAAAACATATTATACTCAGAAAAATACTATACTCATATATCACACATAGAACGAGTAATACAAACCAGATATATATTCAAAATATTAACACCCACTTTTACAGCAAATGAAGGAAATTATAACTTTGCTATCGCGGAAAACACATAGACATGACCTATATTAATGTTATCGATATTGCTGATAATACGCACATATTCCGTATTTCATATCTCGAACCTATGCATTTTAGCCCCCTCGGGTGCCTTAATCTCTATATTTAAGCCCATTAACTAGAAATACTCGGTTTATATTGTTAACATGCTATATGAGGTATAATTGGGCTTTTATAGGTATTAACGTACTAAGAATGGAGTCCGAATGCGTTCTGCACAATTTCTGTACGCAATCGTACGTTCAAGGAAAATTCGGTCAATTCACTGTTGGGCTCGACATCTACACGAAAGTTGTAGACCTCCTCGTAAGCTTTGTGTGGCCATGAACGGTGCACAATTTTGAGTCCGTATGACGAAGTTACGGTGATTTGAGCAGAGATGGAAAGCATGCCAAAATAGGGGAAATTGCAGTCTGCCCTACTTGATTGATTGATCAAGCCAGAGGGTCGATCGATCGACCCTTCTTTATTTTGTCATGATTTCGATAGTCGATCGATCGACCACAGGGGTCGATCGATCGATCCCCTATTTTTCTGCAGATATTTTCTTTTTATTTTCTTTCTTATTATCTTTTATACCAACTTATTATATACCCCAACTTTGTAGATATTCTGATATAGATAGTTTTAGAATACATTTTAGGTTAGGGTTTGGTTTGTAGTGCTCATTTTCTCTTCTTCTTGGGGTGACAACCAATTGGTTTTATAAGAGTGAACTATTCATTTCCATCTCCTTTAATATAGCTTTGTTTTTCATCTTTCCTTGCTTTGTAATTTAGTTTACATGCTTTGTAACTAGTTTACTTTCTTTATTACTTGCTTTCCTTGTTTAATTAGTGTAATTTAGTTTAATTCATCATGCACCCTTAGATAAATAGGTTCGGGATTTCATTTCCGCCATTTTTAGGCCCCGAGCTTCGAAAATTAGGTTTTGTGCAAAATTGCGTTTAATTGAACCCGCGCGAATTTAAGTCGGATTATTATGCGTTTAATTTTCAATGTCATGCATCGTTAGTGTTAATAGCCATAATCCGAGTTTAATACGCGTGGGACCAATTTTTGGTTAAGTGTTTATTCTCACAACTTTGGCTTGAATTCCTTATTGTGTGAAGTTTATGTTTAACTGACAATGCTCGATTAGATTGTTTTCGAGCCGGAATCTTGATTAGTAGTTGTTTTGATCCGTATGGTTGGATGATATCCCGATACTCTCTTTACTTTTATTTAGACTTAACTTATTCTTTTCTTTTATTTACAACCAACCATCACCTTTTACACTTTTATTCTTGAATTAATAATCTGTTACGATCTATCGAACACTCTCTGTGGATTCAATACCCGACTAACCGCTGTACTCACCAGTTGAGTGTAGTCGTAACATAGTTTTTTTGTATAGTTTAGGTGAGCCGAATATAAGACGACCAGCACGCATGTGACTCTCGCGCCGCGGCGAAAAACCATGTCTATCAATTGGCGCCGCTGTCGGGGACTGTTTTGTTATAGATGGCAATTGACTTATTAGTTTGTAGTATTCTTTCATTTGTATTTGTATTCTTTCTTTTAACCTTTTTTGTAGGACTTCTACATTTGAGCGCCTAGGAATGCATGAATTATCCCGCCGCACATTGCTTTGTGGAAATAGTCCTCTCGAGCTTTTTTTGGGATAAGCATGTCTTATTATAACTTTTCTGGTAATTCTAATGATAATTCTCAAAATTCTTGTAAACCTTTGACTTTTGGTCAATACTTGCAATCCCAAAAAGTTGCAACATCTAAAATGACATTGGGTGAGTATTACAAAAGTCAAAGTTTGGATTACAACAATTTTGTGCATGATCATTCTGATTTTGAGTTGCAAGATTCTTATGATAAGAATTTTGATACCAATGGTAATCATTTTCAAAATTCTTATGTTAATGATTTTGAGTGTAGTTCCGAGAATAATTTCCAAACTTCCCATTTCCAAGAATCCGCTCCTCGACCTATGACTTTCGAGGAGGGTTTGCGCATGCTTGAAAATGAGAGGATTGAAGAACGTTATCAGGAAGAAAATCGTTGTTGGGAACATGAGTTGGATTTACTATTTGAATCCGACGATGACTTTTCTTCGGCGACTGCCGAAGTCGAGGAGTGTTTTGAACCAAATGAGGACTTCGTTCCTACTTTGGAACAAATCATCCTTGACTTGACCCATGTTATAGTAAAGAATGAAAATGAGGATGAAAAGGGTATAATATCAATTTCCAATGAATTTGTTTCTTCTTTGATTTTCAAAGAAGAAAGCTTCATTGTAAACAATCCTATTTCTTCCGAAATTCAATTTCCAAGCGATGATCACTCGTTGCCTGAGATTGAATTTCTTTCATACTCGTCTTTACTCTACACTGTCGCACCAATTCAAGTACCCAATCAATTGGTACAGAACTTTAAAACGTTCAACCCTTTCACCGACGAGGAGTACTTGCTCGATTTTCTTTCCATGAAGGCATCTTTGCCCTCATGTTCGTCGCCTCCCATTCCAACTTTAAAATACTCGGGAGTTGATTCATGTTTTCTCGGCCCGCATGTGTATTTGTTTCCCATCCTATCCAAATCCCCCATCCTCCCTCCCAAAGTTTCAATTGGGGATGGTTCACTTTTACCGTCTTACACATGCCTTCCATCGTTCGAACGAAATTCCTATTTTCTGGGAGGCATGCATGTTCGGGAGGGTCTACCTTTGATCCGCCAAATTCAAATTGTGTTTTGGATGGACCCTCAAAAGTTTCAACTTTTAGTATATAGCTAATTAGAGTTATAAATGTAGTTGTATATAGTTAACTTCTTAATTTTCATCTTTTCTGAATTTAGTCTAGTGTAGTTAGTTAATCTCTTTTTGTGTTTTTCGTGCATGCTTGGTTCTAACTCTTTTGTAGGTTCAACGCACTTGAATTTGTGAAGACTGTGCTCCCCGGCACACATTTGTTAAGAAAATGATAAAAAAAGTCCCAAATACATTTTTTCTTTATTTTTCACCCACCCATTCTCGCGCATTTCCATTTGTTTTTCTTTTTTTATTTTATTTTATTATACATTTTGTCGTGAACATGCGTGTGTGTTGCTCGTTGCGCTTATTTTTTATTTTTTGGTTAGCATAGGCTTATGTATGTGTATATTTAGCCTATGTCTATTTAATTTAATTTATTTTTATTTTTTATTTCATTTATATATATATATATATATATATTATATACTTAAACCCCCTTAATTCCCCATAATTGCAATTTCCCCCCATTTAAAACAGGAAGCAGTGTGCAGTTTGCTGCTTGCTCGATTAATCAATGCCCCTAGCTCGATCGAATGATCGATGACCCTAGCTCGATCGAGAAGTATTAGGCCGAGACAACTGCTTTTCTTTCCCTTTATCCTTATTCTCTCTTATCCTCTCTTACACTGTTTTGTGCCCTAGTTTTCTCCCCCACCACATTTCTTCATTTTTCCTCCATTCTATACACTACAAAGGTATAATCCTTCCTACTTTATATTGTATTTGTATATTTTGGTTCCTATTTGTCATAAATTCCATGTTTTATCCACTTTTTGATATATATTGAATGTGTTGGTTTTTCCCCTGATTTTTGTTGTTCCAGCCATTTTTTCTTGTGATTATTGATGAATATCCACTCATGAACACTTGTATATTGTTGCATTGTTGTTTTGTTCATGAGTGGGGCTCTTTGGTTGGTTCAAAACAGTATTTTTCACCCCTGACGTACATTGCGCACACCAAGTGTTTGCTAAAATGCCCCAAACAGTTTTCAATCCCATTTTTTGCGTACACTTGGGTGATTCTCTACACTAACCCTTAATTGTGCTTACAATCTTTTTTGTATTGCTTAATTCTTGTTTTGTAGGTTGAAATGGCCCAATTGAAAAAATACATGTACATGAGTGTGACACCCCACCTAATTAAATACCGGGTGATCAATCCTTTATTAAATTAAAACCAAGGTGAACGGTTGGTTCATTCTTAACATCACTGTCGCAAAAATAACTTTTCCAATTAAACACCCTAAATAATTAAGCTAAGTGACAAAACCATTTTAGACGTCAATTTCCAAATTTAATTTAAAAAAACCAACATTTAAAACCTTTCATAATCCATAGTTTAAGAATCACCCAACAACTATACTGGAACATACAATCCAAGCAATTTAAGCATCCAACTAATTAAATTCCAACTTTAAAACTTCAAAGGAAAAACATCCCCACAATAACAATCCCAAAGTATAAATATGGGAAATAAATGAGTCACAATCTCTGATAAAACCAACTGAATAATGGAAAAGAGCGATACATGCTCAACTGGATAAAATAAGACTAGAAGTGGAATCAATAATGAGATCGTCTAAGCAAGAGGCCTGCAACTCCCACCTAAGCTGCAGCACGTTCCTTCCAAAGGATCCTATGCAAGACACCCCTATGGCTGGGCACCTGTAATATATACATATATATACAAGAGAGAAGAGAAAATAGGAAACGGGTCAGAGCCCGATTGTAAAACATTTTAAAATTAGTTTAGCAAGTATTTAAAATGCTTACTGACCAATGCAACAATCGTATTAGTGCGACATTCTCTTGAGAAATTCTCAATCCTCCTCTAATGTTCACACCTACCGCACTACTGCCCCCAACAGTTTAGCTTATCTTAAGTTACTCACAAGATTTCATGCCGACAATTTCTAGTGTTAAGAAAATTAATTTTATTTAAAAGAAAAGTCCTCACATAAGCCTTATTTGATTATAAAGTTTCTCAGTATTGCCTCAAACTTTTCAAACACTTATATCCAAGTTGAAATAATTATTCATTATTTACCTACCTTTAGTCACAGTAGATAGTTCCCAAATTTTAAGTATATATATATATATTAATCACTCATATAATATATATATACTATCGGCACCCCACATAAAATTTATGGTGCGGGCATACTCTGCTATCAACTCCCCGTATCACTCGTACTAAGGAAAATACTAGTTCGGAATCACTCTCGAACTGTATTAACACAAAACACATACAAATTGAGGCCAAGCATAGTTCCAAGTCACTAAGAGGTCAGCACATACCCTCACGTCTCTTAGGACCGTCTGACTATCGATCTGATAGCCTGTACCAAGGATTCCCATGTTCTAGGGTACAAGTCAATATCCCCCATAAATGTTCCATCGAGATAAAACTGTCCTAGTGCGGTAACCTCAGTGATAGCAAGTAGCGCGGGCATGATTTTTACACGTATATAGTATATGCATAAACAGTCATATATGTATACTACCATTCTCATTTCAAATTTAGGTACACCCACGACCCATACTTACGATATTTATTCTTATTGCACATTACTAGATTATCCCGTATAATGGTTCATCTCTTTATTCTTATTTATGGGATCATTCCAACTTACTACGTAACACTCGTAAAATCCTATCTCCCCAAGTGTAATTTCAGTAGGTACTCTTTTATTTTACGACGTGACCTCCTTACGAGTCTCACCCTTTAAACACACATTCCCACTATTCATTAGGTGTAATTCACTCCCCATTAACCCTAATTTAGTCTTACATGATATGCTCCATTTTATCAAGTCTTACTGGTCCTCTTGATCTCCCAAAATGTTTTAATAAGAATGTCCAATGATTACTTCTCATTTAAATTGAAATCAATCATTTAAAAGAAGGGAGTATGAGTCTGCGAGGAGGGGTAGATCTATCTATGGCAGGGGCTCGATCGATCGATCCATCGATAGATCGATGCTCTTAGGTCGATCGATCGATCAAGCAGTTATGGCGAAACTACAGAAATACCAGTTACGGAAATCTTCTTCCAAAATCATCCAAACCAACATATTTGACTTCCAAACTCCCAACAATTTATACTACAAGTGTTATATCCCCAATTATTTGATATTCTACCTAAGACATGTGAATTTTCATCAAGTATAACGAATTAAAAGGGTTACAATCCATAAAAATATCAGGAACCCTAATATTTTCTTCATTTAGTTTCTTCCCATTCCTTTCCCAGATTTTATACTCCTAACTTAATGCAAATTCGTGGTTCAACCTCTACATCTGAATTTGATTTCCAGAATACGTCTTTTACCTATATATCATGCAAATCCGAGTCTCCAAAATAGGTTTTTCTTTCACAAAATAGTCTTAATCAACCCTAGACTAATATCATTGGAGCATTAACTGAAATAGAGCAAGATAGATACTTTCCTGGAATTATTTGGCTCAGATTTGTGGAATATTGGTGTGGTTGTGATCCTCGTTGCACCATCTAAAGTTTGGCGGCGACGATGGTGCAAACGGTGGAGTTTTTGGCCTAGAACCCCTTGGAAATCTTCTCCTCTTCCTCTCCAATGGTCGTCTTTGGTTTATGGTTATTCTAACCCTAGACAATGACTCCTACGATCTGATATAACCTTAGAAAAATCGTGAGTTTCCATGCCCAAAAATATAAAATGTTAAAAACGCCCCGAGACCCAAACTAAACCCCCGGGTACATTATTTTGACTATCTCGACCCTTCCGGACACATTCACGTGCTAAAAATAACCATACGGGTGACTTATAATTTATTCACTTTTTAAAATTTAAATTTAATCCCGACAGGACACAAGCGTGTCCCGATAAATTTCCAAAATTATTAAATTAGATTCTCGTCATAATTTTACTAAATTCAATTACACCACTTACTTTACCCATAAAGTAACTTTTAACAAAATTTCAATAATTACTAACTCTCATCACGCTAGTAAGTATTTAAATGTTTTTCCGAATTAATATTAAATTAATATCTCTAATTAAATTTAATAAATCCCCAAAATTAAAAGTCATAAAAATACGGGGTATTACATACTTCCCCCCTGATAACGGAATTTAGTCCCGAAATTCGAAAAAGTAAGCTATACCTAGTAAGAACAACTCTGGGTACTTCTCACGCATGTCTGCCTCACGCTCCCAAGTGGATTCCTCTACATTATGATGCTCCCACTGGACCCGTACAAAAGGGACTATCTTCGACCTCAATCTCCTTTCGCTATGGTCTAGAATCGCTACTGGTCTCTCCTCTTAAGAGCTATCATGCTGTAAGTCAATCTCCTCAATCACGATGTGGGTGTGGGCCATGTCATCCCGAAGGTATCATCTCAATGACAAGATGTGGAATACATCGTGAATGCGGTGGAAATGTTCTGGCAGTCCCAATCGGTATGCTACCGACCCAATCCTCTCGATAATGGGAAATGGTCCCACGTACCTAGGGGCTAGTTTCCCTTTCTTCCCAAACCTCATCACTCATTTCATAGGAGATACACATAGTAATACTTGATCCCCCACATTGAATTCTCAGAAGAACTATTTTGCATCGGCGTAGCTTTTCTGCCTGTTCCGGGCTACCCGAATGCGACTCTTGATAATCTCAATCCTAGCGGAGGTTTCCTATATCACCTCTGGTCTGAGCAGCTTGTTGTCCCCCACCTCTAACCAACAAGTGGGAGATCGACAAGTCCTGCCATATAATGCCTCAAATGGAGCCATGCCAATCGTGAACTGATAAGAGTTATTTTAAGAAAACTCTACTAGTGGAAGATGTGGCTCCCAACCTCCACCAAAATCAAGGACACACATGCGTAGCATATCTTCCAACATCGAGTTGGTACGCTCTATTTGTTCATTTGTCTGTGGGTGATAAGATGAACTCGACCTCGACTCTGTACCCATGGCCTCTTGAAAACTCTCCCAGAAAAGCGACACTGAAATCTTGTCTCTATCTGACACAATATCCAGGGGCACCCCATGTAGTCTAACAATCTCAGCAATTAACAAATGAGCATACTGGCTTGTGGTATAGTCTGTTCTTATTGGCAGAAAATGAGCCATTTTGGTCAAACGGTCCATAATCACCCAGATGGAGTCGTGGCGCCGCTGTGATGTAGGAAACCCAGTAATAAAATCCATGGAAATACTCTCCCACTTCCACGTGGGTATTTCCAACGGCTGAAGCAACCCCGACGATTTCAGGTGGTCCACCTTTACCATCTGGCAAATAGAACACTTGGACACGAACTCAGCAATGTCCTTTTTCATCCCACTCCACCAGTATTGCCGCCTCATATCCTGGTACATCTTATCTCCCCTAGGATGCACCGCAAATTGAGATGAGACCGGGTCATCACTGCATGACGTAAGTCTGCTCCTTCTAGGACCACCATTTTCCCATTAAACCACAAACCTCCATCAGAACTAACATAATAGGATTCATCACCCTCAGTTAAAAGCCATACAATCTACTCATGGCAAAATAGGTCTGTTATTTGTGCCTGTGTTACCCTCGTAACAATCTCGGGTGTCACTGTTATGACAGATATGAAGGAACAGGCTACCGCATCCTAGTGACCCAACTCTTTCCACTTTGCTTTCGAGACGTCCGCTACATCGTCTATCGGTCTACGGCTCAATGCATCAGCAACTACGTTGGCCTTCCTCGGATGGTACTGTATGTCGAACTCGTAGTCCTTCACAAACTCTAACCACATGCGCTGATGCATATTCAGCTCTCACTGAGTGAATAGGTACTGCAGTGACTTGTGGTATGTGAATAAGCAAAACTTCTCCCCCAATAAATAATATCTCCATATCCTCAATGCGAAGATGACCTCTGCTAACTCTAGGTCGCGAGTAGGGTAATTTCTCGTGTGGCTTAAGCTTGTGGGAGGCAAAAGCGATAGCCTTCTCCTTCTGCTGAAGTACTCCCTCAAGTCCCCGTAAGGAGGCATCGATGTATACCAAATACTCCACACCCGGATTGGGTAGAGCAAGAACTGGTGCTGAAGTCAGCTTGTCTTTCAGCTCATCGAAAGCCAATTGATAAGTATCATCCCAAACATATGGTACCCCCTTACGAGTCAAGTTCGTCAATGGACCTGCTATCTTAGAGAATCCTCAGATGAATCTCTTGTAGTATTAGGCTAACCCCAATAAACTATGCACTTCTGTTGGTGTTGTGGGCTATCCCCACTCCCTCACTACTGGCACTTTACTCGGGTCAACCACTATCCCCAGTTTAGAAATGAAATGTCCCAAGAACTACACTTCTCATAGCCAGAATCTGTACTTCTTGTACTTAGCATACATCTGATGCTCTCGTAGAGTCTGAAGAACCTTCCTTAAGTGTTCATCATGCTCCTCCTCAGTGTGTGAATATATCAGAATGTCATCTATGAAGACGATGACAAACTGATCCAAGAACTCTCTGAACACTCGGTTCATCAAGTCCATGAATACGGCTGGAGCATTTGTGAGTCCAAATGGCATCACTCTGAACTCATAGGACCCATATTCGTCAGGAAAGCAGTCTTTGAAACATCCTACTCCCTAATTCGTAGCTGATGGTATCCTGACCTCAAATCTATCTTCGAAAAGAAGGTTGCTCCCCTCAGCTGGTCGAACAGATCATCAATTCGAGGCAATGGATATTTGTTATGTATCGTGACCTTGTTTAGCTCCCGGTAGTCCACACATATCCTCAGTGAACCATCTCTCTTTTTCACAAAAAAAATTGGAGCGCCCCAAGGTGAGGTACTCCTACGAATGAAGCCCTGACCTAATAGCTGCTCTATCTGATCTCGTAACTCTCACAATTTCACCGGAGCCATACGGTATGGAGCGCGTGCTATCGGTAAAGTATTTGGTAATAAATCTATGACAAAATCTATCTCTCGAATGGGGGGTAGGACTGGTATCTCCTGAAATACATCAGAATACTCATGAACAACTAGGATCAAGTCTAAGGGAATCACGACCTCCTTAGAGGTATCCTCCTCTATGTAATATAAATGAGCGGTAGAGCCTCCCTATGGGTGAGGCATTGCCACTACAAACATCTCCAGCCCCGAAATGGTAAAGATAATACTCCCACCGAAACAATCTACCATGGCTCTGTATGCTGCGAGCCAATCCATACCAATAATAACATCGTGCTCATGCATATCCAAGACTAACATGTCTGCTGGTAAGATTAATCTACCAATATCTACTCCCACACCTCGACATAAAGAGAAAATTAACGATCCATTTCCTAGTGGTGAGTCTACGTATATCACAGTGCTCTCTGTTGTGTCTAATAACCCTAAGGCCTTCGCAAAATGAGTAGCTATAAAATAGTGTGTCGCCCCAGTATCAAATAAAACCCGACCCATAGTACCATGGATAGGAAACATACCCTCAATCATGGGTGGCGCTTGTAGAGCTGCTTCCTGGTGGACGTTATACACACGTCCGTACTGTAACTGCCCCTACTGCACTGAAGCTGCTGGGATGGCTGGTAGGGTAGGTGCCTGAGCTGGCGCTGGGAGGGCGGCTAGCAAAAGTGGCCTCTGTGGCTCATTACGGGCACATTGCTGCTGTGGGGACCTATCTCCCTCTGGATAATCATGGAGCCTATGGCCATTTTTACCACAACCGAAGCATCGACCCCTAAAATTTCCTCCCCTCTGTCCCTACTAATTACAGCCCTGCTGGCCGTTACCACCCCGCCATTGGCCCTGCTAGCCCTACTGAAATGCTGTTGGCCCTGATGGCCCTGCTGCTGACCCTGCGGCTGATGATGTTGGCACTGCTGACCTTGTTGATTAGACTGGCCCTGCTGGCCCTGCCTAAATCCCCCAAATCCCTGTCTGGATTCACCTGATCGAAACCGCTTGGAAGGGTCCCCCTGATGGGAACTCTGCTCATGCTGACGAGTCTGCCCCTGAGATGTCGGTGCTCCACTAGCACCACTACCCCATGTCCTTCCCTGTTGGCTGGACTCTCCTTCTCGCTTACTTCCCTGCAGGTGGAAGTAGTGATCCTGGCAGTGTAACAAAGCAGCATTGAGTACGTCCGTGTAGGTACTCAGTGACAGATTACCTATGAGGTGTTGACGAATCCTCCAGGCCAACCCGTCCACAAACAACAATATCTTCTTTCCCTCAGTGGGTGCTTCATTTGGCACTATAGTGAGAAGTCTAATGAACTCCTCCTCATACTCAGCAACAGTTGTATTCTCCTATTTTAGATTCAGTAATATTTGCCTCATCTCAGTCTGCACGACGGATGGAAAGTATTTGCTGTCAAACTGTTCCCAGAATGACTGAATAGTGATAATATCCCTCTCCTCTAAGGTGGTGGTGGATTCCCACCAATGTAAAGCAGACCCCACTAGCTTGAAGGAAGCCAACAGCTATTTCTACACGTCCGTGCACTCGTACATGCGCAGATGCCTATGGATATCCTTCTTCCATTGGTTGGCTACAATGATATTCGAACAACTCGCAAACTCTGGGGGATGCGCCTTCTGGAAGGCATCCCTAACTCACTCCCATGCAGATGGACGTTGTGTTGGTACTGGAGCCACTGCCTGAACTTAGGGTGGAGCTTGCTGTACTACCGCTAGTGCGGCATTCACTGTCTGAGCAACGATAGAAGCTACCTTGATTGCATTCATCGTTCCCTGATCCAGAGCTGTTGGCTGCTCGTCTTGGGCACGCCTATCCTTGGGTATGCGTCCCGGAGGCATCTGAAACGTAAAGAAATTTTATTAGTCTACAGTTATTATCAAATCTCAAATAGCTGAAGACATAAGCGTAAAAGCAAGAATACAACAATCCTAAAAATAGGGCTATATAGCAAGAACGCTAAGCTGAAAGCGAAGTAAGCCGTACAGATCCTAAAGGACACTAGAACCTGTCTCTGATACCACATGTGACACCCCTCATAATTAAATATCGGGTGATCAGTCCTTTATTAAATTATAACCAAGGTGAACGATTGGTTCATTCTTAGCATCATTGTCGTAAAAATAACTTTTCCAATTAAACACCCTAAATAATTAACTAAGTGACAAAACCATTTTCAGACATCAATTTCCAAATTTAATTAAAAAAGACCAACATTTAAAACCTTTCATAATCCATAGTTTAAGAATCACCCAACAACTATACTGGAACATACAATCCAAGCAATTTAAGCATCCAACTAATTAAATTCCAACTTTAACACTTCAAAGGAAAAACATCCTGACATTAACAATCCCAAAGTATATATACTGGAAATAAATGAGTCACAATCTCTGATAAAACCAACTGAATAATGGAAAAGGGCGATACATGCCCAACTGGATAAAATAAGACTAGAAGTGGAATCAATAATGAGATCGTCTAAGCAAGAGGCCTGGAACTCCCACCTAAGCTTCAGCATGTTCCTTCCAAATGATCCTATGCAAGACGCCCCTGTGGCTGGGCACCTTTAATATATACATATATATACAAGAGAGAAGAGAAAATAGGAAACGGGTCAGAGCCCGATTGTAAAACAGTTTAAAATTAGTTTAGCAAGTATTAAAATGCTTACTGGTCAATGCAACAATCAAATTAGTGTGGTACTCTCTTAAGAAATTATCACCTCTCTTCTAATGTGCACACCTACCGCACAACTGCCCCCAACAGTTTAGATTATCTTAAGTTACTCACAAGATTTCATGCCGACAATTTCTAGTGTTAAGAAAATTAATTTTATTTAAAAGAAAAGTCCTCACATAAGCCTCATTTGATTATAAAGTTTCTCAGTATTGCCTCAAACTTTTCAAACACTTATATCCAAGTGGAAATTATTATTCATTATTTACCTACCTTTAGTCACAGTAGATAGTTCCAAAATTTCAAGTTTATATATATATATTAATCACTCATATAATATATATATATATATATATATATATATATATATATACACTATCGGCACCCCACATAAAATTTATGGTGCGGGCATACTCTGCTATCAAGTCCCCGTATCACTCAAACTAAGGGAAATACTAGTTCGGAATCACTCTCGAACTGTATTAACACAAAACACATACAAATTGAGGCGAAGCATAGTTCCAAGTCACTAAGAGGTCACCACATACCCTCACGACTGTTAGGACCGTCTAACTATCGTTCCGATAGCCTGTACCAAGGATTCCTATGTTCTAGGGTACAAGTCAATATCCCCTATAAAGGTCCCATCGAGATAAGAGTGTCCCAGCGCGGTAACCTCAGTGATAGCTAGTAGCGCGGTCATGATTTTTACACGTATATAGTATATGCATAAACAGTCATATATGTATACTACCATTCTCATTTCAAATTTAGATACACCCACGACCCATACTTATGATATTTATTCTTATTGCACATTACTAGATTATCCCGTATAATGGTTCGTCTATTTTATTCTTATTTATGGGATTATTCCAACTTACTACGTAACACTCGTGAAATCCTATCTCCCCAAGTGTAATTTCAGTAGGTACTCTTTTATTTTACGATGTGACTTCCTTAGGAGTCTCACCCTTTTAACACATATTCCCACTATTCATTAGGTGTAATTCACTCCCCATTAACCCTAATTTAGTCTTACATGAGATGCTCCACTTTTATCAAGCCCTACTGGTCCTCTTGATCTCCCAAAATGTTTTAATAAGAATTTCCAAAGATTACTACTTATTTAAATTGAAATCAATCTTTTAAAAGAAGGGGGTATGAGTCTGCCAGGAGGGGTCGATCGATCTATGGCAGGGGCTCGATCGATCGATCAAACAGTTATGGCGAAACTACTGAAATACCAGTTACGGAAATCTTCTTCCAAAATCATCAAAACCAACATATTTGACTTCCAAACTCCCAACAATTTATACTACAAGTGTTATATCCCCAATTATTTGATATTCTACCTAAGACATGTGAATTTTCATCAAGTATAACGAATTAAAAGGGTTACAATCCATAAAAATATCAGGAACCCTAATATTTTCTTCATTTAGTTTCTTCCCATTCCTTTCCCAGATTTTATACTCCTAACTTAATGAAAATTCGTGGTTCAACCTCTACATCTGAATTTGATTTCCAGAATACGTCTTTTACCTATATATCATGCAAATCCGAGTCTCCAAAATAGGTTTTTCTTTCACAAAATAGTCCTAATCAACCCTAGACTAATATCATTGGAGCATTAACTGAAATAGAGCAAGATAGATACTTTCCTGGAATTATTTGGCTCAGATTTGTGGAATATTGGTGTGGTTGTGATCCTCATTGCGCCATCTAAAGTTTGGCGGCGACGATGGTGCAAACGGTGGAGTTTTTGGCCTAGAACCCCTTGGAAATCTTCTCCTCTTCCTCTCCAATGGTCGTCTTTGGTTTATGGTTATTCTAACCCTAGACAATGACTCCTACGATCTGATATAACCTTAGAAAAATCGTGAGTTTCCATGCCCAAAAATATAAAATGTTAAAACCGCCCTCTCGGGATGTTAATTAGGCCTAAAAACGACCTGAGACCCAAACTAAACCCCCGAGTACATTATTTTGACTATCTAGACCCTTACGGATACATTAACGCACTCAAAATGAACATACGGGTGACTTATAATTTATTCACTTTTAAAAATTCGAATTTAATCCCGAAACGAAACAAGCGCGTCCCGATAAATTTCAAAAATTATCAAATTAGATTCTCGTGATAATTTTACTAAATTCAATTACACCACTTACTTTACCAATAAAGTAACTTACATCAAAATTTCAATAATTACTAAATCTCATCACGCAAGTAAGTATTTAAATGTTTTTTCATATTAATATTAAATTAATATCTCTAATTAAATTTAATAAATCCCCAAAATTAAAAGTCATAAAAATACGAGGTATTACAACGAGGTGTTTGCCCACTGGGGGCGTTGAGGGGTTTCCCTGCGATCAGGAGCGAGATTGGTACCTTGCCCATTTTCACACATCCGAGCGTCCGCTTGGTTACAATTTTGCATGGACCATTGATCACATACCGAGAGAGGCGCGTGTTCTTTTACGTCGTCAGGGATGCGATCCCTTTCTCGCTACCAACGGGCGCATTAATGAAGAGCTCGTTCGTATTTTTTATGCAACGTTGATAGAGGTGAAGGGGGACGGGCCGACTACTTATGAGGCTATGGTCCGTGGGGTGAGGATTCCTTTCAACAATTCACATTTGGCTGACTACATGGATGTGCCAAACCCCGCGGATTCGATCAGTTTTCTGGACGAGAATATCTTCGGTCGTCGGACATTAACAGAGGCACTTGAACCAGGAGAGGCATGGAAAAAGGGTGCTTTTCGTTCGGCGGCAATGGAGGAATTACCAAGATTACTTCACTATATTAATGTCCACTCTTTTATGGTGACGAACAACCGGTCAGAGGTGCATCACAAGCACGCCGCATTGATCTACGCACTGATTAATAATTTGGGTAATATCAGCTTGCCCAATATCTTTTTGGATATGATGTGTGCAACAGCAAAGGAAATAGCTTGGAGGTATTCCCTTCCTTTTCCTGCCCTCATTAGGAAGATATGTTTATCGTACGGTTTCCCAGAGTTTGACGCGGACCGCAAGCACGAGCCACTCAGGATTCTCTCCAAGGATAATATCTCAAAGATGCTAAAACATGAGTGGGGGCAACTGGGGAGAAAAAGACAGAAGGAAGATGTAGCTGATGAGCCAGACGACGGCGAGGCAGAGATTAGGGAGATGGCGCAGGGTGAGGGTTCTCACATGCCACACACTGGCTACGATGCCTGCTTTGAGGCATTTCAGGCCGTGCAGGACCAGCGCTAGGAGGAGACCCAGCTCAGGTGGGAAATTTGGGAGTTTCGCCTGGACCAGCAGCAGGTCGAGCAGCGGGAGTATCTGGTCGAGCAGCGATAGTATCAGGCCGAGCAGCGGTAGGGGTGGGCCTAACGGAGGCAGGCTAGAGCGCAGCACATACATGAGTACCAGATGACGCAGCAAATGATCAGAGATCTTTATTTTCAGTGGCATGATTCTGACACAGTACTACCTCCTCATTTTCAGGACCCTTCTGATCCTAGTGGTTCCGGTCACCAGGCTGCTGTTGTACTGGGTGATTTTTGGCATTCTAGGGTCGGATATTGTATTGTACTTTTTATTTTTATTTGTATTTCTTTCATTTCACTAGTTGTAATGTATTAAGTGATTTTGTATTGAACTTATGAAATGGGAAATGAAAATGTAGTTTATGGTTTTTTGTTTGATTTTGATGTGTGTGACCTTCCATTTTATAAAATAAAAAAGTTCACCATCAATTTATCTAGTATTTTCACTTTAGCCCCTCTATATTATTGTGACTTGTGACATAGATTCGCTTAACTTAATACATTGGTATATATTCTTCCTATACTTTGTACTAAATTGTTTTATAGTTTCATTTGGACTTGTACTTATGGAGATCGCTCCACATTTGGGTAATATCATTCTTTTGCTATCTTTGTGTTGTGTTCTTTAATGGACACATTGGGGACAATGAAACATTTAAATTAGGGGGTGTAGGATATGTCTAAGTTAGGGGGTGTGATACATCACGAACATTGCATATTTGTGCCCTTTATCTTTATGCATTCTAGCACTTTTACGTTCTTAATGTCTATATTTATGCTCATTAACTATAAAACCTATTATTTGTACATATATATATTTTGCAGGGTTTAATTCTGCTTTTGTAGGTATTGGAACGCTAAAAGTCAGGTTCGGTTGCATTCCGGAGAGGTTTCATCATAGAAATATACTTCAAGGGCAATTTGATATCATCAAATTATCTTTCCGTGGCCACTGACCGTGCGTCATTCTGACTCCGTATGTGGAAGTTATGGCCATTTTCAGAAGGTTTCGGTATTTTCTTCTACTTCAAGGGAATTTTGGTAATTTCATACTTCATAATTTGTAGAGTTTCAAAACATAATCATATAGATAATTGAATTAGCTTTGCTTCGGTTCTGACCACGCCTCATTTCGATTATGTATGAGGGAGTTATGGCGATTTTCGTGCAATGCATCAAAATTGGTTCAGAGAGGAAAATTGGGTTGTCAACAGCCCAAGGCAAATCTCAAAACCGAGGTCGACCGGTCCCAAACATGAGGTCAACCGATCCCATCAGATATGGACGAAAATTTACTTACTTTGGGTTTTTTTGCTTGGTTTTGTTTCGGGTTTATTTTGGGGTATTAATAGAACGTTGTAGGCTTTTATTTGGGAGATATATTTCATTTTAGGTTAGAGATAGGGGATTGTTGGGTGGATCTTCTCTTCCTATGGTTTTCACCCATTTGGGTATTATAAGAACTATTCATTATCTCCTCCATTGTTATTAATTGTTGCTTCTTTGTTTAAGCTTTGTGTTGTTCATTTCTTGCTTTCTAATTTATGTTTATTGCTTTGTTTACTTGCTTTCCATTTTTTGCTTTCTAGTGTAGATTTAATTCATGATTTTTACCATGCTTTGTAGATAGGCTAAATTAGGTTGTGTCGGATTGAACTCACCTAGGGTTGACATGCTGCTTTGCTTTGGTGATGGTGTTTACGGGTCTATTTCGGGTGTATTGTCCTAGTTATTATGCCTAGGAGATTTGACGGTTCATATCATGTATGCTCCGTGCTTACGACCTTGCATGCATAATTTCCGGGGTATTTATTGATGCCAAAATCTTATTAGACTTCTATGCGAATGTAGGGGTGGGACAACTGTGTGACACCCCGCCTAATTAAATACCGGGCGATCACTCCCTTATTAAATTAAATCAAGGTAAACGGTTGGTTCATTCTCAGCATCACTGTCGATAAAAATAAATTTTTCCAATTTAACACCCAAAACAATTAAGCTAAGTGTCAAAACCATTTTCATACATAACTTTCCAAATTTTATTTAAAGAAAAATTATTTATTTCTTTTATTTAACCACATTCAATAAGTAAGAATCACACCACATTTAAATTCTGCAACATAGTCCAATATTTAATACATTCGTCAATCGAATGTCAACAGACGAAATCTAAAGTCACACATCCAAACTGAATAAATCCCATAGTAACAATACTGGAAATAACTAAAATACAAATGTCCAATAACAACGGAATAATGGAAAGATCTACACATATCCAACTAGATGAAAGTACTAAGAGTGGATCCGAATGAACGAAGTCGTCTAATCAAGCGACCTGCAACTCCCACCTAAGCTGCAGCGCGTTCCTTCCAAGATATCCTAAGCAAGACGCCCCTGTGGCTGGGCACCTGTAATACATACATATATATACAAGAGAGAGAGAGAAAAGAAACGGGTCAGAGCCCGATAGTGTGTTTGATTTAAAATATGTTTAGCAAGTATTTAAATTGATACAAGCCAATGCAACAACATATTAGTGCGACACTCTCTTGAGAAATTCTCACCTCTCTTCTAATGTGCACACCTATCGCACTAACCCTCCCTACGGTTTGTCTTATGATTTATCGCACTAATCTTCCAAATGATTTAACTTATCTTATATTACTCGTAAGATTCAAAATTCCACGATTCAATTGTTTGAAAAGAATATTTCAATTAGTAACCGAAGTTCTCATTTTGACTTTATTAATCAATAAAGTTTTCCAGTGTCATATTTTACTTTCTCAAAACAAGTATTTATAATTGAGTCATCAACCATGTCCTACATATCACATCACAGTAGGCAGTTCCAGGTTTTATAGTTTCATATATATATTAACTACTCGTAAAATATATATATCACAACAGCACCCCAAATAAAACTATGGTGCGGGCATACTCTACTATCCAATCCCCGTATCACTCGTACTAAGGAAATTCAGATTCGGAATCACTCTCGAAATGTATTAACACATACTCAAACAATATTGAGACAAAGTATAGGTTCCAAGTCTCGTAGGACCGTCTGAACTATCACTGCGATAGCCTGTACCAAGGATACCTATACACAAACAACATGAGGCGAAGCATAGATTCCAAGTCTCTAAGAGGAAAGCACATACCCGCATCTCTTAGGACCGTCTGAACTATCATTCCAATAGCCTATACCAAGGATATCTATCTTCTAGGGTACAAGTCAATATCCCCCATAAAGGTCCCATCGAGATAAGATTGTCCCAGCGCGAAAACCTCAGGGATAGCAAGTAGCATGGGCATGATTTCCACACATAGATAGTATATGCATACACAATAATATAACTATACTAATATTACCATATCAATAATGGGTAACTTCTCATTCCCATAATTACGTCATTCGCATTTATTTTACATTATATAGTTATCACGTATAACCATTCACATTTTACTTTAATTTGAGGAACTTCTCCACTTACTACATAACGCTCATGGATTCTATCCTCCCAAGTATAAAATTCAGTAGGTATACACATTTGTCCCAAAGTAACTCTCTTACGTGTCTCTCTCTTTAAATCATAAAGTCACCGACCCTTATGTAATCATCCCAAAATACAACCTTTTGCCCGACATCAAGGGTCCCAGAATCTATTCACATGTCCTACTGGTCTCCCCTATCTCCCAAAACATTTTATTAGGGATGCCCAAGAATTATTTCATAATAAATTAAATTTAACACATTTAATAAGGGAAATAGGAGTCTGCCAGGAGGGGTCGATCGATCGAGGTATGGGGCTCGATCGATCGAACCTTCGATCGATCGAAGCTCTGGGCTCGATCGATCAATCAAGCAGGTCTGCGAAATCTGCAGAATTGCAGTTACGGGTTTCATCTCCAAACTTACACCAATTCCATATTTTTTAATCCCAATCGCCCCAGAATTGATACTAATAACCTTATATCATCATATCAGGTATTTTCAACGTAAAACATGTCAATTTACATCACTAAACATGGATTAATCATGCCATAATTCATTTAAAACTTAATAACCCTAAAAATATCTAACTCATGTTTCTAATCTGTTTTATCCCAGAATTTCCTTCTTATATACACCAAAATTTCGTGGGTTATCTGTCTACATCACAAGAGACTTCCAGAATAAGGTTTAAGTCTTTAATACATGCAAATCCCTATCACAATTTGGGTTTTCTTCCATATATTTCATCCCTAATCATTCCTAAACTAATATGGAAATTGAACCAACGAAAATAGCAAGATAAACACTTGCCTGGGATTTTTGACGTTCTGATTTGCAAATGTTTTTGGTGTGGTTGCGTAGCCCGTTGCGCGATCTACGCGTTGGTGGTGGTTTTGGTGCAAAAGGATGACTTTTGGGGCCTTGGATTGCCTTGGAAGCTTTCTTCTTCCCTCTCCTATGGCCGTCACTTGTGGTTGAGTTTTCTAACCCTGGCTGACTAACCTAAATGGCTGATATATGTTTATGATTTTCGTGGGTTTAATTACCCAAAAAGGTGAAATGTCCAAAACGCCCTCCCGGGGTACTAATTAGGCCTAAAAACGCCCCGAGACCCAAACTACACCACCGGGTACACTTTTCTGACTATCTCGATCCTTACGGACGCATTGGCGCACTCAAAACGACCATACGGGCAACTTATAAAATATTCACTTTTTATTTATCAAAATTTAGTCCCGACGTGACACGAGCACGTCCCGACTTAAATTTCCGAAATTGTCATTTAACTCACTCATGACATTCAGTATAATCAATATAATATATTACTTTGCTCATTAGTAATATTCAACAATTTTCCCATAATTACGAACTCTCGTCAAGTTAATAATTATAACATAATTAATTTTCGAATTTTTATTAAATAATTCACTCACATTAAATTTAATAAATCCCCAAATTAATATAGCATAAAAATACGGGGTATTACATACTTCCCCCCTAATAACGGAATTTCGTCTCGAAATTCGGAAAATAAGGCATACCTGGTAAAAACAACTCTGGATATCTCTCGCGCATATCTGCCTGGCGCTCCCAAGTGGATTCCTCCACATTGTGATGCTCCCACTGGACCCGCACAAGTGTAACTATCTTCGACCTCAATCTCCTCTCACTATAGTCTAGGATAGCCACCGGTCTCTCCTCGTAAGAGCTGTCAGGCTGTAAGTCGATCTCATCTATCGCAATGCGAGTATGGGCCATATCGTCCCGAAGATACCGTCTCAATGACGAGATGTGGAATACATCGTGAATGCGATGTAAATGCTCTGGCAGTCCAAACCTGTATGCAACCGGCCCAATCCTCTCGATGATGGGAAATGGTCCCACGTACCTCAGAGCCAACTTCCCTTTCTTTCCGAACCTCATCACTCCCTTTATAGAAGATACATGCAATAACACTTGGTCCCCCACACTAAACTCTCGATCATCTCAATCCTCGTGGAGGTCTCCTGAATCACCTCTGGTCCTAGCAACTTGTTATCCCCCACTTCAAGCCAACAAGCTGGGGAACGATAAGGACTGCCATAAAAAGCCTCAAATGGAGCCATACCAATCATAAACTGATAAGAGTTATTATAAGCAAACTCTACCAGTGGAAGATGTGGCTCCCAACCTCCTCCAAAATCAAGAACACACATGCGTAGCATATCCTCTAACATCTTATTAGTACGCTCTGTCTGTCCATCTGTCTGTGGGTGATAACCTGAACTCATCCTCAACTCAGTACCCATAGCCTCTTGAAAGCTTTCCCAAAAGCGTGACACGAAGATCTTGTCTCTATCTGACACAATATTCAAGGGCACCCCGTGTAATCTGACGATCTCGGCAATAAACAGCTGAGCATACTGACCCGCGGTACAATCTATCTGCACCGGTAGAAAATGAGCCACCTTGGCCAAACGGTCTACAATCACCCATTTAGAGTCATGGCCCCACTGCGATGTAGGCAACGCTGTAATAAAATCCATCGAAATGCTCTCCCACTTCCACGCGGGTACTTCCAATGGCTGAAGCAACCCTGACGATTTCTGATGGTCCACCTTCACTAGCTGGCAGGTAGGACACTTGGACACGAACTCAGCAATGTCCTTCTTCATCCGTTTCCACCAGTATTGCCTCCTCATATCCTAGTACATCTTATCCCCTCCGGGATGCACCGCAAACCGGGACCCATGAGATTGGGTCATTATTGCATGACGTAATTCATCCCCTTCACGAACTACCAACCTCCCATTAAACCGCAAACCTCCATCGGAACTAACAGAATAGGACTCAGCACCCTCGGCTAGAAGTCACACAATCTGCTCTTGGCAAAACGGGTATGTGGTCTGTGCCTGTATCACCCTCATAACAATCTCGGGCGTGACTGACATCACGGATATGAAAGAACGTGCTACTGCATCCTGGTGACCCAACTCCTTCCACTTTGCCTTCCAGACGTCTGCTACCTCGTCTACCGGTCTACGACTCAACGCATCAGCAACCACGTTGGCCTTTCCCGGATGATATTGTATATCGAACTGGTAGTCCTTCAAAAACTCTAGCCATCTGCGTTGACGCTTATTCAGCTCTCGCTGAGTGAATAGGTACTGCAACGACGTGTGGTCTGTGAACAAACGGAATTTCTCTCCCAACAAATAGTGCCTCCATATCCTCAATGCAAAGACGACCACTGATAACTCCAGGTCGTGGGTGGGATAATTCTTCTCATGCGGATTAAGCTTGCGGGAGGCAAAAGTTATAGCCTTCTCTTCCTGCTGAAGTACTCCCCCAAGTCCTCGTAAGGACGCATCGGTGTAAACCAGTTACTCCACACCCGGCTTCGGTAACGCAAGGACTGGTGTTGAAGTAAGCTTTTCTTTCAGCTCATCGAAAGCCAATTGACAAGCGTCATCCCAAATATATGGTACTCCCTTGCAAGTCAGATTCGTCAATGGACCCGCTATTTTGGAGAATCCCCGAATGAATCTCCTGTAGTAACCAGCTAACCTCAAGAAACTACGCACTTCCATCGGTGTCATGGGATGTCCCCATTCCCTCACCACCGACACTTTACTCGGGTCAACTGCTATCCCCTGTTCAGAAACAACATGCCCCAAGAACTGTACCTCTCGCAACCAGAATCCACATTTCTCGTACTTAGCATACAACTGATGCTCTCGCAAGGTCTGAAGAACCTGCCTCAAATGCTCGGCATGCTCCTCCTGGGAGTGTGAATATATCAAAATGTCATCTATAAAGACGATGACAAACTGATCCAAGAACTCTCTGAATACTCGGTTCATTAAGTCCATGAATACGGCTGGAGCATTTGTGAGACAAAATGGCATCACCCTGAACTCGTAAGACCCATATCTCGTCAAGAAGGCAGTCTTTGAAACATCCTGCTCTCTAATACGTAGCTGATGGTACCCCGACCTCAGATCTATGTTCGAAAAGAAAGTTGCTCTCCTCAGCTGGTCGAACAGATCATCGATTCGAGGAAACGGATACTTATTCCGTATCATGACCTTGTTCAACTCCCGGTATTCCACACACAATCTCAGTGACCCATCTCTCTTCTTCACGAACAAAACTGGAGTGCCCCAAGGTGAGGTACTCCTACGAATGAAGCCCTGACCTAACAGCTGCTCTACCTGATCTCGTAGCTTTCGCATCTCTGCCGGAGCCATACGGTATGGTGCGCATGCTATAGGTCTCGTATCTGGAATAAATCTATAACAAAGTCTATCTCTCGACTGGGGGGTAGGTATGGTATCTCCTGAAACACATCAGAATACTCCCGGACAACTGGGATCGAATCTAAGGGAATCACAACCTCCTTAGAGGTATCCTCCTCTATGTAATACAAATGAGCGGTCGAACCTCCCTCTGGGTGAGGCATCGCCACTAAAAACATCTCTTACCCCGGAATGGCAAAAATAATGCTCCCACCGAATCAATCAATCATGGCGCTATAAGCTGCGAGCCAATCCATACCAATAATCACAACATGCTCGTACATGTCTAAAACTAACATGTCTACAGGTAATATAAAGCTACCAATCTCTACCCCCACTCCCCGACATATAAAGAAAATAAGGGACCCACTCCCCAATGGTGAGTCTACACACGTCACTGTGCTCTCTGCTGTGGCTAATAACCCAAAGGCCTTCGCAAAATGCATAGCTATAAAACAATATGTTGCCCCCGTATCAAACAAAACTCGACCCATAGTACCATGGATAGGAAACATACCCTCAATCGCGGGTGGTGCCTGTGGAGCTGCTGCCTGGTGGACATTATAGACAAGTCCATACTGTAATTTCCCCTACTGCACTAGAGCTGCTGGAACGGCTGGTAGCGCTGGCACCTGGGCTGGAGCTGGGAGTGCAGCCAGAAAAAGTGGTCTCTGTGGCTCATTACGGGCACCCTGCTGCTGTGGGGCCCTATCTCCCTCCGGAAAATCTTGGCGCTATGGCCGTGCTTACCACACCCAAAACATTGGCCCTTGAAGTTGCCTCCCCTCTGTCCCTGCTGACCACGGCCCTGATGGCCGTTGCCTCCCCGCCACTAGCCCTGTTGGCCCTGATTAGCACGCTGTTGGCCCTGCTGACCCTCCTGCTGTCCCTGCTGTCGGTGTTGGCCCTACTGGCCCTGCTGATTAGGCTGGCCCTGCTGGCCCTGCCTATAGCCCCCATATCCCTGTCTAGAATCACCTGAACGGAATCGTTTAGCAGGGTCCCCCTGATGGGAACTCTGCTCGTGCTGACGAGTCTGTCCATGAGATGGTGCCCCACTGGCACTATTACCCCCGGTCCTGCCCTGCTGGCTGGACTCTCCTGCTCTCTTGCTTCCCTGCAGATGGAAGCGGTAATCCTGGCAATGTAGCAACGCGGCATTGAGTACATCAGTGAAAGTACTCAGGGATAATTTTTTGATAAGGTACTGACGGATCCTCCAAGCTAACCCGTCGACAAACAGCATAATCTTCTTGCTCTCAATAGGTGCCTCATTTGGCACAATGGTGAGAAGTCTCGTGAACTCCTCCTCATACTCCGCAACGGTAAGACTCTCATGTTTCAGATTCAGTAACCTCCGTCTCATCTCAGTCTGAACGGCAGGTGGAAAATACTTGCGGTCAAACCGCTCCCAAAATGACTGAATAGGGATCGTGTCCCTCTCCCCCAATGTGGTAGTGGACTCCCACCACTGCAAAGCGGCTCCCACAAGCTTAAAGGAAGCCAATAACTGTTTTTGCACATCAGCGCACTCATACATACGGAGATGCCGCTGGATGTCTTTCTTCCATTGGCTAACTGTGACAATATCGGAGCTACCAGAGAACTGAGGGGGATGCGCTTTCTGAAAAGCATCCCGAACCCTCTCCCATGCAGATGGAAGCTGTGCTGGTGCTGGCGCCACTGCCTGAACCTGAGGTGGAGCCTGCTGAACCACTGCTAGTGCGGCATTCACCATCTGAGCAACAATGGCGGCTACTTCATTTGCATTCATTGCGCCTTGTGCCGGAACTGCTGGCTGCACGGCCTGGGCACACCTATCTTTCGGAGCACGTCTTGGAGGCATCTGAAACGTGAACAAGTTTATTAGTCTACAGTTATTATCAAATCTCAAATAGCTGAAGACTTAAACGTAAAAGAAAGAATACAACAATCCTAAAAATAGGGCTCTATAGCAACAACGTTAAGCTGAAAGCGAAATAAGCCGTACAGATCCTATGGACACTAGAACCTGATGCTCTGATACCACCTGTGACACCCCGCCTAATTAAATACCGGGCGATCACTCCTTTATTAAATTAAATCAAGGTAAACAGTTGGTTCATTCTCAGCATCACTGTCGATAAAAATAAATTTTTCCAATTTAACACCCAAAACAATTAAGCTAAGTGTCAAAACCATTTTCATACATATCTTTCCAAATTTTATTTAAAGAAAAATTATTTATTTCTTTTATTTAACCACATTCAATAAGTAATAATCACACCACATTTAAATTCTGCAACATAGTCCATTATTTAATACATTTGTCAATCGAATGTCAACATACGAAATCTAAAGTCACACATCCAAACTGAATAAATCCCATAGTAACGATACTGGAAATAACTGAAATACAAATGTCCAATAACAACGAAATATTGGAAAGAGCTACACATATCCAACTAGATGAAAGTACTAAGAGTGGATCCGAATGAACGAAGTCGTCTAATCAAGAGACCTGCAACTCCCACCTAAGCTGCAACGCGTTCCTTCCAAGAGATCCTAAGCAAGACGCCCCTGTGGCTGGGCACCTGTAATACATACATATATATACAAGAGAGAGAGAGAGAAAAAGAAACGGGTTAGATCCCGATAGTGTGTTTGATTTAAAATACGTTTAGCAAGTATTTAAATTGATACAGGCCAATGCAACAACATATTAGTGCGACACTCTCTTGAGAAATTCTCATCTCTCTTCTAATGTGCATACCTATCGGACAAACCCTCCCCACGATTTATCTTATCATTTATCGCATTAATCGTCCCAATGATTTAACTTATCTTAGATTACTCGTAAGATTCAAAATTCCACGATTAAATTGTTTGAAAAGAATATTTCAATTAGTAACCGAAGTTCTCATTTTGACTTTATTAATCAATAAAGTTTTCCAGTGTCATATTTTACTTTCTCAAAACAAGTATTTATAATTGAGTCATCAACCATGTACTACATATCACATCACAGTAGGCAGTTCCAGATTTCAAAGTTTCATATATATATTAACTACTCATAAAATATATATATATCACAACAGCACCCCAAATAAAACTATGGTGCGGGCATACTCTACTATCCAATCCTCGTATCACCCGTACTAAGGGAATACAGATTCAGAATCACTCTCGAACTGTATTAACACATACTCAAACAATATTGAGACAAAGTATAGGTTCCAAGTCTCGTAGGACCGTCTGAACTATCATTGCGATAGCCTGTACAAAGGATACCTATACACAAACAACATGAGGCGAAGCATAGATTCCAAATCTCTAAGAGGAAAGCACATACCCGCATCTCTTAGGACCGTCTGAACTATCATTCCAATAGCCTGTACCAAGGATATCTATCTTCTAGGGTACAAGTCAATATCCCTCATAAAGGTCCCATTAAGATAAGACTGTCCCAGCGCGGAAACCTCAGGGATAGTAAGTAGCATGGGCATGATTTCCACACATAGATAGTATATGCAGACACAATCATATAACTATACTAATATTACCATATCAATAATGGGTAACTTCTCATTCCCATAATTATGTCCTTCGCATTTATTTTACATTATATAGTTATCACGTATAACCATTCACATTTTACTTTAATTTGAGGAACTTCTCCACTTACTACATAACGCTCATGGATTCTATCCTCCCAAGTATAAAATTCAGTAGGTATACACATTTGTCTCAAAGTAACTCTGTTACGTGTCTCTCTCTTTAAATCATAAAGTCACTGACCCTTATGTAATTATCCCAAAATACAACCTTTTGCCCGACAACAAGGGTCCCAAAATCTATTCACATGTCCTATTGGTCTCCCCTATCTCCCAAAACATTTTATTAGGGATGCCCAAGAATTATTTCATAATAAATTAAATTTAACACATTTAATAAGGGAAATAGGAGTCTGCCAGGAGGGGTCGATCGATCGAGGTTTGGGGCTCGATCGATCGAACCTTCGATCGATCGAAGCTCTGGGCTCGATCGATCGATCAAGCAGGTCTGCGAAATCTGCAGAATTGCATTTACGGGTTTCATTTCCAAACTTACACCAATTTAGTATTTTCTAATCCCAATCGCCCCAGAATTGATACTACTAACCTTATATCATCATATCAGGTATTTTCAACGTAAAACATGTCAATTTACATCACTAAACATGGATTAATCATGCCATAATTCATTTAAAACTCAAGAACCCTAAAAAGCTCTAACTCATGTTTCTAATCTGTTTTATCCCAGAATTTCCTTCTTATATACACCAAAATTTTGTGGGTTATCTGTCTACATCACAAGAGACTTCTAGAATAAGGTTTAAGTCTTTACTACATGCAAATTCCTATCACAATTTGGGTTTTCTTCCATATATTTCATCCCTAATCATTCCTAAACTAATATGGAAATTGCACCAACAAAAATAGCAAGATAAACACTTGCCTGGGATTTTTGACGTTCTGATTTGCAAATGTTTTTGGTGTGGTTGCGTAGCCCGTTGCGCGATCTACGAGTTGGTGGTAGTTGTGGTGCAAACGGATGACTTTTGGGGCCTTGGATTGCCTTGGAAGCTTTATTCTTCCCTCTCCTATGGGTGTCACTTGTGGTTGAGTTTTCTAACCCTAGCTGACTAACCTAAATGGCTGATATATGTTTCTGATTTTCGTGGGTTTAATTACCCAAAAAGGTGAAATGTCCAAAACGCCCTCCCGGGGTACTAATTAGGCCTAAAAACGCCCCGAGACCCAAACTACACCCCCGTGTACACTTTTCTGACTATCTCGACCCTTCCGGACGTGTTGGTGAACTCAAAATGACCATATGGGCAACTTATAAAATATTCACTTTTTATTTATCAAAATTTAGTCCCGACGCGACACGAGCACGTCCCGACTTAAATTTTCGAAATTGTCATTTAACTCACTCATGACATTCAATATAACCAATATAATATATTACTTTGCTCATTAGTAATATTCAACAATTTTCCCATAATTACTAACTCTCGTCAAGTTAATAATTATAACATAATTAATTTCCGGATTTTTATTAAATAATTTACTCACATTAAATTTAATAAATCCCCAAATTAATATAGCATAAAAATACGGGATATTACAAACTGTTGATTTAATTAACTGTCAAAACGAGATGCATTCGTAACTCGGGTGAGGGATATTCGACGCAACCTATAGTTTTTACTCGCTTTCTTAATTTAGCTTTATTTTCCCTTGCCTAGATTACCATTTCCATTTTATGCATCTTTTCCCTTTTTGTGTATAATCATCACTTACACTTCTATTTATGAATATTAAACCTTATAAATTCTAGCAACTCGTCTCTGTGGACTTTCGGTACCCGACTTACTGCTATATTAACCCATTGAGTGTTGTCATAAGTTTAGGTTTTTGTATAGTTCAGGTGAGCCGAATATAAGACGATCGACGCGCAGGTGACTCTCGCGCCGCGGTGAAAAAACTTGTCTATCAAATGGCGCCGTTGTCCGGGACTGTTTTGTTAGAGATTGTAATTGACTTATTAGTTCTTAGTATTCTTTTATTTTTATTTGTATTCTTTATTTTAACCTTTTTTGCAGGACTTCTACATTTGAGCGCCTAGGAACGCTTGAATTATCCCGCCGCACATTGCTTTATGGAAATAGTCCTCTCAAGCCTTTGTTGGGATAAGCATGTCTTATTCTAACTTTTTTGGTAATCCTAATGATAATTCTCACAATTTTGGCAAGCCTTTGACTTTTGGTCAATACTTGCAATCCCAAAAAGTTGCAACATCTAAAATGACAATGGGTGAGTATTTCGAAAGTCAAAGTTTGGATTACAACAATTTTGTGCATGATCATTCTGATTTTGGGTCGCAAGATCCTTATGATAAGAATTTTGAAACAAATTGTAATCATTTTCAAAATTCTTATGTTAATGATTTTGAGTGTAGTCCCGAGAATAATTTCCAAACTTCCCGTTTCTAAGAATCCGCTCCTCGCCCTATGACTTTCGGGGAGGGTTTGCGCATGGTTGAAAATGAGAGAATTGAAAAACGTTATCGGGAAGAAAATCATTGTTGGGAACACGAGTTGGATTTACTATTTGAATTCGACGACGACTTTTCTTCGGAGACTGCCGAAGTCGAGGACTGTTTTGAACCAAATGAGGACTCCTTGACTTGACCCATGGTATAGTAAAGAATGAAAATGAGGATGAAAAGGGAATAGTATCAATTTGCAATGAATTCGTTTCTTCTTTGATTTTCAAAGAACAAAGTTTCATTGTAAACGATCCTATTTCTTCCGAAATTCAATTTTCAAGCGATGATCACTCGTCACCTGAGATTGAATTTCTTTCACCCCCGTCTTTACTCTACACTGTTGAACCAATTCAAGTACCCGATGAATCGGCACCGAACTTTAAAACGCTCAACCCTTTCACCGACGAGGAGTACTTGCTCGATATTCTTTCCATGAAGGCCTCTTTTCCCTCATGTGCGTCGCCTCCCATTCAAACTTTAAAATACTCGGGAGTTGATTCATGTTTTCTCAACCCGCATGTGTATTTGTTGCCCATCCTATCCAAATCCCCCATCCTCCCTCCCAAAGTTTCAATTGGCATTGGTTCACTTTTACCGCCTTACACATGCCTTCCATCGTTCGAACAGAATTCCTATTTTCTGGGAGGCATGCATGTTCGGGAGGGTCTACTGTTGATCCGCCAAATTCAATTTGTGTTTTGGATGGAACCTCTAAAGTTTAAACTTTTAGTATATAGCTAATTAGAGTTCTAAATGTAGTTGTATATAGTTAACTTCTTATCATCATTTCTTAATTTAGTCTAGTGTAATTAGTTAATCTCTTTTTATGTTTTTCGTGCATGCTTGGTTCTAAATCTTTTGTAGGTTCAACGCACTTGAATATGCAGAGACTATGCGCCCCGACACACATTTGTTAAGAAAATGATCAAAAAAGTCCCAACAACATTTTTTCTTTATTTTTCACACACGCATTCTCACGCATTTCCATTTGTTTTTCTTTTTTTATTTTATTTTGTTATACATTTTGTCGTGAACATGCGTGTGTGTTGCTCGTTATGCATATTTTGTATTTTTTGGTTAGCATAGGCTTATGTATGTGTATATTTAGCCTATGTCTATTTAATTTATTTTTATTTTTATTTGTATATTGTTATTTCATATTTTTATATATATATACTTATATTTACTATATATATATATATATATATATATATATATATATATATATATTATTCTTAAACCCCCTTCATTTCCCATAATTTCAATTCCCCCCCCCCCCCCCACCCCCACCACCACCACATTAAGCCGAGGCAATTACTTTTCTTTCCCTTTCTCCTTATTCTCTCTTATCCTCTCTTACACTGTTTCGTGCCCTATTTTTCTCCCCCACCACATATCTTCATTTTTCCTCCATTATCTACACTACAAAGGTATAATCCTTCCTACTTTATATTGTATTTGTTGATTTTGGTTCCTATTTGTTATAAATTCCATGTTTTATCCACTTTTTGACATATATTAAATGTGTTGGTTTCCCCTGATTTTTGTTGTTCCAACCATTTTTTCTTGTGATTAGTGATGAATATCCACTCATGAACACTTGTATATTGCTACATTGTTGTTTTGTTCATGAGTGGGGCTATTTAGTTGGTTCAAAACGGTATTTTTCACCCTTGACGCACATTGCACACCCCAAGTGTTTGCTAAAATGCCCCAAACAGTTTTCAATCCCATTTTTGGCGCACACTTGGCTGATTTTCACTACTTGTCGCATTCCGATTTTTTTATTGCAATGTTTCATTTTGTTACCTCGGTTTTGCTCACTTGCACCCCCATTTCAACTTGTACACTAACTAACCATTAATTGTGCTTACAATTTTTTTTGTATTTCTTAATTCTTGTTTTGTAGGTTGAAATGGTCCAATTGAAAAAATACAAGTACACGAGGTGCTTGCCCACTGGGGGCGTTGTGGGGTTTCACTGCGACCAGGAGCGATATTGGTACCACGCACATTTTCACACATCCGAGCGTCCGCTTGGTTACCATTTTGCATGGACAATTGATCACATACCGAGAGAGGTGCGTGTTCTTTTGCTCCGTCAGGGATGGGAGCCCTTTCTCTCTACCAATAGGTGCATTAACAAAGAGCTCGTTTGTATTTTTTATGCGACGTTGGTAGAGGTGAAGGGGGACGGGCTGACCACTTATGAGGCTATGGTCCGTGGGGTGAGTATTCCTTTCAGCATTTCAGACTTGGCTGACTACATGGATGTGCCAAACCCCGCGGATTCGATCAGTTTTCTGGACGGGAATATCTTCGGCAGTGGGACATTGATAGAGGCTCTTGCACCGGGGGAGGCATGGAAAAAGGGTGCTTTTCGTTCGACGTAAATGGAGGACTTACCTAGATTACTTCACTATATTAATGTCCACTCTTTTATGGTGACGAACAACCGATCAGAGGTGCGTCACAAGCACACCGCATTGATTTACGCACTGATTAATATTTTGGGCAATATCATCTTGCCCAATATCTTTTTGGATATGATGTGTGTGGTATTAAAGGAAATAGCTTGGAAGTATTCCCTTTCGTTTCCTACCCTCATTACAAAGATCTGTTTATCGTACGATTGCACAGAGTTTGACGCTGACCGTAAGCACGAGCCACTCGAGCTTCTCTCCAAGGACAATATCTCAAAGATGCTAAAACACGAGTGGGGGCAACCGGGGAGCAGAAGACAGAGGGAAGAGGTAGCTGATGAGTCAGACGATGACAAGGCAGAGATTAGGGAGATGGAGAAGGGTGAGGGTTCTCACGCGCCACACACTGACTACGATGCCCGCTTTGAGGCATTTTAGTCCATGTAGGACCAGCGCTGGGAGGAGACCCAGCTTAGGTGGGCTACATGGGAGTCCCGCCTGGACCAGTAGCAGGCCGAGCAGTGGCAGCAGCATGTCGAGCAGCGACAGTATCAGGACGAGCAGCGACTGGAGTGGGCCCAGCAGAGGCAGGCTAGAGTGCAGCACAGACATGAGTATCGGATGATGCAGCAGATGATGAGAGATCTTTATTTGCAGCGGTATGATTCCAACATAGTGCTACCTCCTCATTTTTAGGACCCTTCTGATCCTAGTGGTTCTGATCACTAGGCTGCTGTTGTACTGGGTCATTTTTTGCATTCTCGGGTCGAATATTGTATTGTACTTTTTATTTTTATTTGTATTTCTTTCATTTCACTAGTTGTAATGTATTAAGTGATTTTGTATTGAACATATGAAATGGGAAATGAAAATGTAGTTTGTGGTTGTTTATTGGATTTTGATGTGTGTGACCTTCCATTTTATAAAATCAAAAAGTTCACCATAAATTTATCTAGTATTTGCACTTCAGCCCCTCTATATTATTATGACTTGTGACATAGATTCTCTTAACTTAATACATCGGTATATATTCTTCCTATGCTTTGTACTAACTTGTTTTGCAGTTTCATTTGGACTTGTACTTATGGAGATCGCTCCACAATTGGGTAATATCATTCTTTTCCTATCTTTGTGTTGTGTTCTTTAATGGACGCATTGGGGACAATGCAACATTTAAGTTAGGGTTTGTTGGATATTCTATCCATTTTACTGTTTAGTCCTTGAATTTGATTACAATTTGGTTACAAAGCATGTTTTTGTTAAAATTTTGAAAAATTTAAAAAATGTTTTCTTTCTTTTTTCTCCTTTGTTGGTCATTTTGCCCTAGTTTTCGATGATAAATTTTAATAATTGCCCGATCCATTAGATAATTCAACGATTCATGTTCTCGATTTTAGAAGTTATTAGGCCTTAGTCCTAAATCATTGATATTATGAATAACTTCATGAATTAAACTTTATCCCATGATCACATGCGCCATTCTTGTTATATTGATAGGGTTTAAGATTTTTATAACTCGGTATTCTTTTGTTGCATTGTATACTTACACCGAGTGATATTAGAGACTTATTTTCATTTGTGAGTGTATACACTTTTCTTTCCTCTTTGAAAACGTTACAGTCGTTGGTAATCTCTTTATTCTTTCATTAACCATTCATTAATTGAGTTCATACTTTAAATGTGTTACTTGAGCATTATTTTCATATGTTGTTTGACTCGAGAATTGCGTATACTTTTGGAAATGATCATAGGCCATCTATGTATATCACCCATATGACCTTGACCTCACCCTTTATATGTTCCCTAGTCAACCCACTTGAGCCTAAACACTAGCCTTTCATTTCATTACCTCAAATCCCATAACCAACTCCAAATTGGAGTTTTATACCATACATATTACCTTACATACCCTTGTTTGGATTGTTACTTTGGATTGGATGTTATTATTGTGTTGTGGTTGAAATTTGAGTATGAAAAGAGTAGGAAGTGAAAAGAAAAAGGTATGAAAAAGAGTGAAAAATAGAAAGTTGAAAACAAAATAAAATAAAAGAAAAAAGTGCGAAAAAGAAGAAAAGAAAAAGAAAGAGAAAGTTGTTTATAGTGTTTGTTGTGATTCAATAATCCTTGTTACTCTCTCGATTGTTATATCTAATGCTCGTTTGGAAATCATTTGTCCAATTTTGAAATTGACCACTTTTTTCCATTTTCCCGAGTTTCATCCCCGAACACTTTGAATCCGTATATACATCCCTTTCATTTCATACCCTAACCTAACCTATATTACAACCCTATTAAAGTCCTATATGATAGGAAGTAGATGTTATTCAAGGTTTAAATAGTTTTGATAATATGTGAAAATGCATTTCGCCTCTTTTATATGTGCGGTATCCTTTCACTGAGAGTACAGTTTTTATTTCCTATATAGTGTTCTTCATCTATGACATGTGTGTAGCCTAGTTTCCCTTTACATTTACTCCTTATGCCCACATGTCCCGTGTGTTACCTTCCTGTTTCAAGTGATTTCATTTGATGAGTGTAATGCCCGTGAGGATTGACTTTTATGCATGCTTTGATATTTAGTATCTGAGTTATTTAAGTTTTTCGCCAAATCATATTTAGCATGTGCTCACTCCCCTCCCATATGTTAAAGTTTCAATTCATTGCGGTGCATTCGATAATGTTAATAACTACAGACTTCTCATGTGAATTCGTTTTCTTTGCTAATAACATGTTGAAATCTTGTTCGTATTGTTGAGTTTATCGCATGATTGATTGGGAATATTTTGAGGAACTTTATGATGTTTGTGGGTTCCATCACTGAAACCCTCACGAGACGACACTCGTCCACTAGGGTAACCTAGGGGTTTAACAGCTTATTGCATATGTTAAATCCAATCGAATCGCCCGCAAAAGTGGATTTATGCTTCTATACCATATTTTTGTACTTATCATGCTTTTGGTACATGTTGTTCTTGCTTCATTTTATTTCATTTCTAGGGACTAGCAATGTGTAAGTTAGGGGGTGTGATAATACGACATATTGCGTATTTCATCTCTCGAACCTACGCATTTTAGCCCCCTCGAGTGCTTTAATCTCTATATTTAGGCCCGTTAACCAGACAAACTCGGTTTATATTCTTAACATACTATATGAGGTATAATTGGGCTTTTGTAGGTATTTAGATACTAAGAATGGAGTTCGGACGTGTTTCGCTCAATTTTCGTACGTAATCACACGTTCAAGGGCAATCTTGTCAATTACCTATTGGGCACCTGGCTCGACATCTACATGGAAGTTGTAGCCCTCCTCGCAAGCTTCATATGGCCGTGAATAGTGCGCGATTCCAAGTCCGTATGATGAAGTTACGACGATTTGAGCTTAGATAGAAAGCATGCCAAAACAGGGGAAATTGCATTCTGACCTGCTTGATCGATCGATCGAGACAGAGGGTCGATCGATCGACCCTTCTTTATTTTGTCACGATTTCAACAGTCAATCGATCGACCACAGGGGTCGATCGATCGATCCCCTATTTTTCTGCAGATATTTTCTTTTCATTTTCTTTCTACTTTTCTTTTATACCAACTTATTATATAACCCAACTTTGTAGATATTTTGATATAGATAGTTTTAGAATACATTTTAGGTTAGGGTTTGATTTTGAGATCTCATTTTCTCTTCTTCTTGGGGTGACAATCAATTAGTTTTGTAAGAGTGAACTATTCATTTCCATCTCCTTTAATATAGCTTTGTTCTTCATCTTTCCTTGCTTTGTAATTTAGTTTACATGCTTTGTAACTAGTTTACTTGCTTTATTACTTACTTTCCCACTTTAACTAGTGTAATTTAGTTTAATTCATCATGCACCCTTAGATAAATAGGGTCGGGATTTCATTTCTTCCATTTTCGAGCCCCGAGCTCCAAAAATTAGGTTTTGTGCAAAATTGAGTTTAATTGAACCCGCGCGAATTAAAGTTGGATTATTATGCGTTTAACTTTCTATGTCATGCATCGTTAGTGTTTATAGCGATAATCCGAGTTTAATACGCATGCGACCAATTTTCGGTTAAGTTTTTATTCTCGCAACTTTGGCTTGAATTCCTTATTGTGTGAAGTTTATGTTCAATTGATAATGCTCGATTAGATTGCTTTCGAGCCAAAATATTGATTAGTAGTTGTTTCGATCCGTATGGTTGGATGATATCCCGATCCTCGCTTTACTTTTATTTAGACTTCACTTATTCTTTTCTTTGATTTACAACCAACCATTACCTTTTACACTTTTATTGTTGAATTAATAATCTATTACGATCTATCGAACACTCTCTGTGGATTCGATAGTCGACTTATCGTTGTACTCACCAGTTGAGTGTTGTCGTAACTTAGGTTTTTTGTATAGTTCAGGTGAGATGAATATAAGACGACCAATGCGCAAGTGACTCTCGCGCCACAAAAAAAAAATTGTATGTCAACTACCACGATGCTCGAATTACACATAAGAATCTAGGGTTTGTAAAATACCGTGACTTTATCTAGTCACATCAAATATACCTCCGCCATCCGAGGTGAAACTCATAACAACAACTTCGCCAATATCCCTAGCTGTCCCAAATGGTTCTTGGACATGTTACACTTGTCCTAACTAAATCCAAAATTACTTAAGTATATTCCTCATCCTGGCACCCTGACCATATCAAGGTTATCAGTATCTTAGACTCTATAGTCTCGATCCTAATAATCGCCTTCATAGTCCCCTTACTTCTTCGTTATAAGGAAACTCTACTATCGGCTTCAACAACCCTGGTTCCATGAATTCCCCGGGTGGATGCCCACTAATGGGTTCCATGGATACAAATTCCCCACAAGTGTTATCAACACTTATTCAGCAAACCTATCATTCCACTGAAGGACCCTGTCTTCATTGTACCTACCATACATCAGTACAAAGCTTACTTATCCTTATAACTCTTGATTCACGGTCGGCATCTGACCGATCTTTATGTGAATGATCCAAAGACTTCATTATCTTCATTACTGATAAACCAAAGGAACTCATGGTTAAATCTGTCCGTAAGATTCCTCTATGAGCAAAATAGCCTGCTTCCCCGAATATGGTGACTACCCTTCCCACCATTTCAACATTGCTCCCATGAGTGAAAAATTTTCCTCAAATTTTCACATATGGTTATTCTTCCATAACCTTCTCTAAGACAAAGCTATCGATCCTTCTACTTCCACCGAGTAAAGCTACACCGACTTCTTATAAATTTAAATCTTGATGTATGGTCTTTATCAAAGACCTCTTTCAGGCCCTTAGCTTCATCGAGAAATTCAACTTTAATACCACTCTCTACTACAGCGGTACTTAGATACTCATGACTGCCATACTCTAGTAGTCACCATAACAATCCTTATCAAATGCCACAAGGGGAGTGACCTCTGCCAGGGTCTTAGAACCTGACTTAACTAGATGTTCCAGCTAAGCCCCGCCTCTTGTTGCCTTCATCACAGCCTTCCCTGGTCGCCCCACCTTGATCAACGTAGGAACCTAAAATGAGCGCACAAAAGATTAACTGTAATCTTATATAATGGCAGGAGAACGAAATCTCACAAAAGGAATCAATAATCTTAATCCTGAGGCTCTATATCAAATCGAAGGCAACGCTGAAGGCATATTACATCCGCACAGATTCCTAAGGACACTAGAACCTGATGCTCTGATACCATCTGAGACACCCCGCCTAATAAAATACCGGGTGATCACTCCTGTACCAAATTAAAACATGAGTCGCATATGGTTCATTCTTAGCATCACCGTCAAAAACCAAATTAACTATTATTAGCCTATTAGGCTAGTGTCAAAATTTTACTTAAATAATCTTTTTAGACAATTTTCAATTAAAACATTCACATAGTTTGAATAAATGAAACTAAAATGAAATGAAAATAACCGAACACTCGGTTTGACATGATACAATCATATTGAATCCGCATAAAAGGTGGCACAAGAATAAATAAATGCAAGTGGGTTGTTAGCCCGAATGTTTATACAGTACCTCCTATCTAGATTACAAAAATGGAAGCGTCTACAGTGAACCTGCATGCATCCACAGCTGTTGCAGCAGACGTCTAACTTGAAGGAATCATCATCCAGGCATCCCTGTGTCTGGACACACACACACACACACACACACATATATATATATATACATATATATATATATATATATATATATGTATATATATATATATATGTATATATATATATATATATATACATATATATATATATATATATAGCAAGAAAGAGAAAAATAGGAAAACGGGTCAGAGCCCGAGTTGTAAAAATATTTTGCAAGTGCATAACCCTTGCCTCACTTCTAATAGTGCACTCCTAGCGTAGCCCTCGAAACGTCCTATAAAGGCTACACTGCCTAACAAATTCGTTGCTCCCAAACCCTAAGGTCCTAAGTAAACTGGGTACCAAGGGCTAAACTTCTCTCCATTCCCAACACTGCTCTAAATTCGTGCGTGGGGTGTCTCGCGAAGCAAAATCCTAATAAGGAACCCCCCCGATACACTACTATTTGGTAGTGTTGTTCGTCGAGATTGATTAGACCCTCAACACATGACGTGTATAAAAAAACTTTTATATATACATACAATAGCAATATATATATATATATATATATATATATTCATATAATTATATACATTATCATACTTACTATCATTACACACGTCCGGATACAATCTCCTGGAATGAGAATTAATCCTTTTTCATTTTATCTCTTTACTCTAATAGAGATATATAATACCTTGTTTTCACGCACAAGTAATATACTATACCCACAAGTATACTAACCATCCCAACGAGCTATAACTCGAGGATGCAGTCTCTCGATGCTATCATCTTCGAGGGCATTACTCACATACCATCCTGGGGACCACCGGTAGGACTAAATGTCACCTACTTCGTGGTCAAAACCAAATCACAACGTCTGGGAAGCAGTCATAGTCCCTAACCTGCAATGAGACGAAACATACCCACCACTTCTCACCCCTAATAAAATCACACAATATAGCAATGGACGACTATGACCTGGGGACTATCCACACCCGGCTCCTCAAGCCAGGGGCTCACCCTCATCACGCAACTTCCCATGATAGCATGAGAGGGGGTATGCTTCACATATATATAAATCATCCACACATAGATATATATACATATCGCTATCATATTATATATACTGTAATCACATAGTATATATGTATATATATATATATATATATACACACACACACACACACACACACATTTATCACTCCTCGCATGTATATATGACTACAGTTGCAAATCTCAAAACAATATTTAAGTATCCTCCTACTTAAATATTAATCTCATAGGTATTCTCTCTCTTGAACATCACTCACACTTTAATAACTTTTTAAGGGCTCGTACAAAAACCCCAAATGTACCAATTCATACTAATTAGATAAGTGTACCATTAACTTATCTAAATTCTCAAGTATCGCATCACATATAATGACCGTTGTCAATAGACGTGTCCTCCCGTCGCTAAATCCTCTTGAGCCTATATTCTAATTTCATCCAATTTGCCCTGATGGATTTCTCACACACAATGTGACACATAATTACATTCTCTACGTGTTTAATTCTATACGAACAAACCCCCACCGAAATATCAACTCGAGTGTTACTCGCCCTAAATACCCTTATATAAATAAGTCATGGATTCCATTTTCCATGAACCCAAAGTCTAAATTTCACTTAAATAATAATTTATAGGACCCCACGCTATTTTAGGAACCCTAAACCTTTATTTTATTATCCATTTATTTTCCTTGAAAATATAACTTTTAGTGCCACACCAATTTAGCACCCTCCTAGCCCTTATAAATCCCTCAAATGGCTAGGAATAAGTCCCCTTAATTGAGTGTTTAATTTTTTAAATAAACAAGATGAAACCATAAAGGTAGGAATTTGTCCCATATAATTAACCATAGGCAAAAATTGCCAAAAATCCTGAAGGGTCGATCGATCGACCCTTGGCCCTCGATCGATCGATGGTCCATCGATCGATCGATGGCTTCGGACAGCTTCTTCTCCGAGAAGCTGTTTCGGCCATTGAAGCTTCTTCCAAGCTTGTGTCTCCTCACCTAACGTCTCCCAACCTCAATAAACTACATATACACAAACAATAAGGGTTCTAAACATCCTAAAACCCATTTCCAACAACAATTTTTGATTAAATCCTAAGTTTTCCAATTGGGATATTTTCCGTGGTTAATCCGTTAACTTTTTCGAAAACCCGTTTTGGTTCACAAACACCCATCCCGAAAATCTTTGTAGTTTAATTTCTACCAACTACAATATGAGATTTATGCTTTAAAGAAAGAAAGCAAGTAAACACTTGCCTCGTGGATGAAATTCGATGATCCCGAGTCGAATCCCGCGGAGTTTGGCCGGAACCTCCCTTTTCTTACTCTTTTCTCTCCTTTTCCTTTTCCCCCTTTTTCCTTTCTTCTTTCCCCCTCCCGTGCCTTATAAAGGGAGAAAAAAGGGTTTATCTCTTTAAACCCAAAAATGACTTGTTTACTCAATTACAAGTCCCTATTTGCTCAAAAATTCTCGGAGCCTAAACAATACCCCCGAATACTCTATTATGACTATCTCGGCCATTCCGACACCAACTACGCAATCAGAATTTTCATCCTAGGTACTTGACTGTAAATCAGTAATTTAACCCAACACATCTTAACGCGAGTTTTCCAATTAAAATATTGTCCTCTCTCGCTTTACCCAATTGTGACCTGTAATAAAATAATCCTTCTCATCTACTTTTCCCCAAAAGTAGTTATAACATGCATCGGAAGTCATCTAACATTCATAAACTCCAAAAATTATTGTTTTTGAGAAATTCCTAAAATTTCCAAATTACACCCATTTATGAAATTTAATTATCTCTAAAAAAATGCGAGGTGTTACAGTGACTAACTGGGCGTGACCATTTGGAGGATTTGGTGTAGTGCAAGTACTTTTGTGAATCATCTTTGAAATACAAATGACTTTTATATTGAAGTTACTCTCGTGAAGAAGGACTCTTCATTGATGACCTTGTAGAGAATGAGACTCTAATGCTGCTCTTATGATTCTTGCGTGAATCATTAGTGATGCCTGCGGCTATTGTTGGTTCTCGAAGGAATTCATTATTGAATGACGGTTGCGATCTATGTAGTTCTCATTGGAACTATTAGTGTATTTCTCTATTGTATTTATAAGTTGCAATTTGTATACTCTAGTGAAATAAAAGTTTTTTCCCTTGTTTTTTTTTTCGAAATTGTGTTTTCTTTGCTTGCTTGATTTAAAACAAATTGTTGCATGTTTAGGGTTAAGAAGATAAAATTGGGTCACATATTTGTTGCATAATAAAATTGAGAAAATTTTAAAAAGATTGCATTTTCCTAGAGATAACTGTTAGGAGCCTTCTCAAATTAATATCATATCTAAACACTAAATCATCGTGTCTATGATCCCATGTCTTTAGGTATAAATTTTAGAGGGTTTAAAAATTTTAGAACAAATTTGTTTGAAGGTTCTAATTGGAAAATGCGTATGAAGTCTGCACATAAGACTTTAGTTAAGAAGGATGACTCTGAGAGGTGTCTACGTTGTGAGTGTTATGATAATATGAAAGTTGAGTGCCCCACTAATCTAAGGAAGGGTGGTAATAAATAGATATCTCTTAATGATACCCTTCGTGATAGTGGTCCAAAAGAGGGAAACGATTTCCCTAATGAGCGGAACCTTACCACTTTTGTGTCTATAGTCATGTGACTGATGACGACAAATCTTCCCATGAAAATAATTCTTTAGATGACTCTTCTGTGGCCATAGTTAGTGAAGAACAAGAGAGTGAGGGTGATGTGAGTGAGTGAGGATAAAAAGGTGGAGGATATTGAGTTATAAGTTGCCTTTCGTGAATTGTATGCGAAGAATTTGAAGGTGAAGAAGGAAAACTTGAAATTAGAATCTAAGTTGAAAGAACGTGCCATAGATAATAATAATAATAATAATAATAATAATAATAATAATAATAATAATAATAATAATAATAATAATAATAATAATAATAATAATAATAATAATAATAATAATAATAATAATAATAATAATAATAATAATAATAATAATAATAATAATAATAATAATAATAATAATAATAATAATGATGATGATGATGATGATGCTTTGATCGAGAATCTCAGGGCACGTGAGATAACTCTTAGAGAGATGCTAGAATATGTCTAGGGAGAAAGATATATTCTTTATGGGTTAATGGAGGCAATGAAAAAGGAGCTTATAGAGTTTGAGGAGTCTAGGTATATACTCGAGTCTAGGATTAGTGAGCTTGAGGAGAGGCTGAGAGATTCAATTAAGGTTAAGTTTGATTTGGAGTTTAGGGGGAAAAGTTGGAAAGGATGTTAGGCACCATCCAAATCAAAGACGATAGGTGTGAAATTTACTTCGATGATCATCTTATTCCAATTTCCAAAGACAAGATCATGCATATGAGAGAGCCACCTAGGAACATTAGGAAAGGTCCACCTTTAGGAAATGATCACTGTCATATCTACACTTACAATCTTTGCGGTAGGTAAGGTCACGTTAGGATTTTTTGTTATAAACTTAATAATTCTCCTAGGAAGTTTAATAATAGAGTCACTTCGGTTTCCAAAAACACCATGCATCGTTACACACCTATTTGGGTTAGGAAATCAGACTTAGAGAATTTAGGAATTATACTTCATGACTCTCGTTTGCTGACACATGATTCTCCCCATGTTAGATCTTCCAGTTGATCATGCTAGATTTTTGTCATACACTAGTTGTGCTTCATGATATATGTTTGATAGTGTTATGACAAGTGTATCTTTTGTATTTATATTTTATTTTATTGAGTCATATTTGAAAATTACAGAAATATTTTTTGTTTAATTTTAGAAAAATGAAAAAGTCAGAAAGATTTTATTTTTGATAATTTTTTGAAAAATGTAAAAGGATTTTTGTAGTTTGTTTTACTTCTTATATGGATGGAAATTAGGATTGCCAAGTCACAACATCATTTCATTCTCCATGAAAATTTGTGATAGTGTTTTGAGACACAACGTCAATTCATTAACGTTCTTTATAATGTGTTGGAGTCATTGAGATGTGATTAATGATTACTTTCAACATGTTTGGCTCATTGTCTCCTTTAATGCACACATGCACAAATTTATTTGAGCATTTCACTTGTTTATCACATGTTAGTTAAAAAGCTTTCATCTCAATCCTGCCTCTTAAGACGAACCAAATGCGATAAAATAAGATAATGAAAGTAGTGATTGTAAGAACAATTTCCTGAATTAAAAAAGTTGAAATTTATATCTCTAGAAAATGTGTTAGTTTAAATGAAATGGCTCAGGATGCGAAAGTAAAAAGATCTTATGTGAATAACCACCATTTTAAAAAAGAAAAGAGCATAATAGATTAAAAGAACTCAAGAGAAAAAAATGTAAAGTGCTAGGCTAAATTCAAGGAGCATTGATGCTTCACTATATATGAGCATTGGTTTCTTCAAAATAAAAGAGTTGAGAGAAATATTCTATATGTGAGTTTTAAGGGATTTAAGTCAAAGATCAATGGGTTTGCACGTCCTTGAAAAGTCTCATAAAAGCATTACATAGTTTTAGGTGTTATTGGTGTGAAAATAATTTCAGACTTTGGTTAGTTGATTAGATTGAGTCGATATCATATGAATTCAAAAAATTTACACCTAAGGATGAATTTAAGCTTGTTCGTTAGGAGTATCCTAAATTCATCCCGTGCATATGCTATGATCATTTGAGTCGATTTCCTATCGACTTTGTTTACACCCAATCATTATGTTTCCATGATTTGGTTATCTTAGTGTTAATTCACGGTGTGTTTTTTTTGTAAAAAAAAATTCTTAAAAAATTTGAAAAAATAAAAGATATTTCGTTTTGCTTAGTTTATCGTTACTTAATTTGTATTGCCATTATATTTGTGATGATATTATATGATTGCTGTGACACACTCCGATTTATTAGTTTTGATTATTTTCCTTGTCTATTTTGGACAAATAAAAAGAGGGAGAACGAATTATGGGGGAGTGAGAGTTTGAATTACGGGGGAGAATTGATTACATGTTTATGAGTTTTATTTTATTTCAAACTCGAGTCGTCATGAAGGTATTTTCTTTGTTTATTCTATGCAGTTACACTTTGATGAGCATATGAAAAATACACATAAGATAAAGCTCCCAAACAAAGACCAAGGGAAAGGGAGAGATTTGAAGATTTGAAAGTTGAAGGTTTTTGAAGACTTGTACATGTTTAGTATATTTCCATTTTTGGGTTTCTGGGAGGGTATTATATTTTTATTGGATTAGTTAGATAATTCAAATTTTTTTATTTTGTATCGGAATAGCCATAGGGGATAATATGTAAGGGAAAAATTTTCATCATTGCACCTAGTATCTAGGATTGGGCCATAGATTCTAGTTTACATCAAGTATGGCGTATCCTGTTACTTCCGTTAAGGCATTTCATGTTCACATATTCAAGATGACGGATTAGATTATCAAGCAACTTCAACATGCTCCACGACTTCACGTAATATTTGTCTCGATTTTGTTTTGTGTTTCGAGGATATTTTACTAAGCATTGAGAAATTTTTATAAATTAATTTTTATCAAAATGAGGCGTTTTCAAACAGTTTTTAGAACATGTTTTACACTTAATTTTTTTTATTTTGATAGTCCCGTTCAAATGAGATTGAATTTTCGTTAGAACAACTTGCTTATGTCATTAGAAAGGTTATTTGATGGCCTGCATCAAACGTGCTTCGAACGAAGGGTTACTGTCATGACTTTTCTCATCTCATTGGAAGCGAATCACATGTCGTTAGAACGAACAATGCTTCTCGTTCGAATGAGATTCTGCCGCCTAAAATTTTGTGTCCGCCTATAAATACCTATTTTTTAGACAAAATATGTTAAGAATTTTGATTTACGAAAATTGCAGAATTGCTACTTTAAGCCTGTATCTTTTATAGGGGAAAACACATTTTTGATTCACGCAGTAAATCCTAAAGGCTGTTGTGAATCATCTCTATAACCCAAATCACTCATATATTGAAGTTACTCTTGTGAAGAAGGAGTTTTCACTACTTACCTTATAGAGAAAGAGTCTCTACTATTGCTCGTTGCTAACGACTGCAGTCATTGTAGGTTCTCGAGGGAATTTATTGCTAAAGGAAGATTGCGATCTTTATAATTCTCATGAGAATTATTATTGTATTTTTCTATTGTATTTTTAAGTTACGATTTGCAAACTCTAGTGAAATAAATGGTTTTTTCCTTTGTTTTTTTCCACCTAAAATTGTGTTTTCATTACATGCTTGATTTATATCACATAGTTGCATGTTTAGGGCTAAGAAGATAAAATTGATTCAACTAAATTAGTTCACATATTAAGTGAAAATAAAATTGAGAATGTTTTAAGAAGATTACATTTGCTTAGAGATAACTGTTTAGGGGCCTTCTCAGTTATCATCATCATCATTATCAAATACGTAACTTGATGCTTCGAACTTATGCAAGTGTAGAGGCATGTAGAGGTGTAACAATGTGGGATAACACGATCGTGAATGTTGATTTAGTGTAGTTTTGTTTGATGTGAAACGAAAAACATGTTGGTAGGAGTGTTGTTGTATCTCTAGGTTAAAATGTATCGAGTGTAACATTGAATATTGAATAAATGATTCTATACCTTTTGATTTGTGTTTTGGTTTATTTGTCAACCATTATTTGAATATTTTTGTACTTTATATTTTTTTATGATAGTTTATATAAAACCCTTATGATATGAAATATATACGTTATACTTTTTAATATAGAAAAATAGTTTTTATGATGTTCAAAATGATTTGTCATGATAGTTTTTATATGATATATGATAATTTTTTGGTGGTTTAATGATGGGTTTAAAAAAAAAATAGTCAATCATAATTTTATGATTGTTTTTAGCTGTCATAAAAAGTCTTTTTGTCTTTATCGATCATAAGAGTAAATATGATTTCACACTACAGGAATTGATCGAATCCATTAATAAACAATCCACTTTGATCCATTATGATGACATTGAAAATGTTACACTAACCTAGACTTTTGGAATTGACAAAAGAAGGAGGATTAGACGTGTCGGATCACATATGCTGAAAACCAAATTAAAATACGTTGCTCCTCTCGTGGAAGAGCTCTGTTCGGTGAATAAACACATCTCAAGCCAAGAGAAAAGTCAGTCCAAGACATATGGGGATGTGTATGCGATTAAGAATAACTTAAGAATGTTGAATAGTGAAACCAGGCACCTTGTGTCCTTATTTACTCAAGATTTTTGGCCCTCAATGCTTCCTCAAGGTTTTCCCTACCCTCGTTCTTAAGGTGTCCTTATCTTATATCTCAAGGTTTCCCTCCCAAATGATGCCTCCTTTAACATTTCCCTCCAAAGTGCCTCCACCTACCACAATCCATGGATCATCGTCATGCACTCATGGTGACTATGACGAGTAGTACCATTTTAGGGACTTGACCAATAAAAGGATTATTGGCACATATGCACGCTTATTTCCTTGATTGTCGGAACTCATGTTCACAATCACCCTTTGTAGATGGTTTAGGCTCAGAGAATGGTTGATGAAATATATAACGGTTGTAGAAAAATACTTAATCCCGTTGACAGCATAGAAGGGAACGTGCTGAAAAACTATAATAATTATAATATTACATGACGAGTTTATTTATTGGTAAAGCCTAGGATATGAATAATGTTTAATATGAGAACAAGTTGCAATATTTTCTTTATTTAACTTATTTTAAGTTTGTGGGTCATTTTTTGAAAATTTATATACGTCCAATATGAATTTAAGTTTAAGTTATTTAATTTGAGTTTAAGTTGTGTTGAAAAATTTAAATGAATTATGACTTGTTCATTATTAATACAGGTGATTTGAATTTTAAAGATTTTTTAATGGATTTCCCACAATACAAAGAGTGGATGAGGGAGAGTAACCAAATATGTGATAATCATCTAAGGGGCGTTCAATATTTGTTAAATATGCATAAAGAAATCTTAAAAGGGATAAGGTTTTGTGTTTGTACACCCATTGTATGAACAAAAAACATAATTCTTTAGAAGACGTGGAGTTGCATTTATTAAAGTGGACAATTATTCAGGACTATAAGATATGGACATATTATAGGTAAAAAGATGTACCTTAATGTTTGGCCATGTAATGGAACCCCATCGAGTGGAAGTGGTAAATGATTCGCTATTAAATCTTCCTTTGATCGACCTAATTGATAATGTTTACGGAATCATCCACCATCAAAACCACCAACCTATGGATACAAATAATATTATTTATGACCAAGTTAATGAACAATTTGATGATGAATCAAAATGCATACGATTGAAAGTCGATGCATCTAGACCGTTCTATAAAGATTGTGATGGATATCACTCGATATTAGATGCAATGATTGGTTTAAATAATTTGAAAAGTTAATTTGGTTTTTAGGGTAACATCGTAACTAGAATTCTTAAGTGGGTTAAAGACATTCTCCCAAAACACAACACGTTACGAGAAAATTAGTTTAGCATGAATAAAAGTTTGAAAGGTTTGGTTTTGAAGCACAAATCTATTCATGCATGCAAGTATGATTGCATATTATATTGCAATGAGCATGCAAAGAAGGATGAGTGTCTTGTATATAGTAAGCCTAGATATGTGGCTAGTGAGAATGGAAAAGCCAAGACTGCAAAATATCGTAAGTGAGATCGACATAAGGTTTTAAATTATTTTCCCCTTGGTCTACGATTAAAATGGGTTTTCACTGTACCATGGGTAATAGAGTCCATGGAACGACACATTTGATGGATGGTGGGTGGGAATCTCATGTGTCATTTGATTGATTCACTCATCTAGAAACTTTCAAATGTATGGCACCATGAATTTTCAAAAGAACCACGCAATGTTCGTATTGCATTATCATTCGATGGGTTTAACCCTTTTGGTAATTTAAGCACTAATCAGAGTTATTGGTTAGTTTTTATAGCGCCATTAAGTCTCCCTCCAACTTCGTGTATGAGAAAGGAGTTCATATTATTATCTTTATTGATACCCAGGCTGAAGGCTCCCATGGGTGATATTGATATATTCTTATCCACATTAATTGAAGAACTTAAAGAGTTTTGGGATGAAGGCATGAGGGCTTTTGACTCTTATAACGGTGAAGATTTCACAGTAAAAATAAATGGTAATGTGGACGATCCACGACCTTCCAACTTATGGAACCTTGTCCAGATGTAATGATCATGGTTATTAGGGATATCCCATATGTGGGAAGGAAATTGAATCCATTTGCTACATCATGGTGGTAAGATGAGTTATACAAGTCATGGTAGAATTCTGTTGACTAGTCACCCTTTTAGGAACAACAAGTCTAACTTCTTACATGTTGATCATGAGTATAGAACAGAACCTGCTAGGCTTTCTGTCAGTACATTGAGGAGAAGGCAACGGATACAATCGTAGGGAATATGTATGTAGGAAAATACCTTATGTTTGTAAACCTGAAGCGTAAATCTAGGGAGGATTCGAATGACTATAGTAAAATGAAGACATGATCCAAATAATCAATATTTTTTTGACTTACCGTATTGGAAAAATCATCAAGTAAGGCATGTAATTTATTTGATGCACACAGAGAAGAATATTGCGAAACATCTGATAGGAACATGTCTGGGTGGATCTGATTCAAAAGATTGAGAGTGGGGGCGTCGTAATTTACAGAAGTTGAAAATAAAGGAAAAAATTATAGTTAAAAAATTATCCCACAATAGGAATAATTTATATCCCCTATCTACTCTCACTTTGACTACTAGTGAGAAAAAAATCCTCCTACGTATGTTGTTCAACTCGAAGACTCCAACTGGTTATTCCGGTAATATACGTACCAAATAAATGACCTGAAACAGTGCAAGTCTCATAACCGGCCTATCATTATTCAATCAATCACTCTGTTATTTAGGCATTGCTTCTCCTAGAACAAAGATCTTCATATAGCACTTATGCAAATAAGTTTATGCTTTACCTTAATTTATGTGAAAGTATAAACGCGAAGAACATTAAATTTTCAAAATCAACTTTAGCAAAGTAATTTGTATATTAGGGAAATATTTTTTCATCATTCTTCGATATCAGCATCCACCTGCTTGTGCATTTATGCGACGCGCCTTTGTTATGTGGTTCTGTTAAGTATCGTTGGATATATAACTTTTAATGCTTTATGAAAACCTTTAAATATTACATTAAGATGCACAATATATTGGAGGGTCAAATGCTGAAGAATACATAACTGTGGAATCATCATAATATGCCCAGGAACATGTGCTAAAATAAGAGCTAAGGAGGTTCAATCCTTGGGGAGAATGACCGATCAAGGAACCTAAAAAATTTGAGGATGAATTTACTTTTGGAAATCCAAAAGAGGTGAGACTCACTAATATATAATACGAGCAAGTAGCTAGTTATGTCTTCAAATCGCAAAATGAAGTTAAAGATTGGAGAGAGTAAGTAGCTATATAATTAACTGAATTATTCTTGTTTAATTATATTTATTCTCTATATTATAATATAAACTCTACAATTTACCTCTTGGAAGTGCGAGAACGAAATTTCCTAAAATCAGAGGAGAAATTGCACGACGAATGATTTTAGGTCATAGATATCAAAAGAAGTAATTTCCACCTCCTGTGTACACGGTTATATATTCATATGTAGCAAAAACATGCCCCAATACAAATTCATTAGTAAATGCAGTATCTAAAAATAGGTGATGTGTCTTAAAGGCTTGCACGCCTAGCAAATGGTCCAAAATTTTGTGCAAAAAAAGTTTAAAAAATTTCACACCAACGATTTTGATTTCGTTTCGTATCCCTGTGAGGAAAATCATTTGACACAAAATAGCAAAATGTCAATTTCTTCCTTCACTGCCTGTGTCTCTAGCAAAAGTGATAAAAATCCAAACGATGCGATGCTAACCTATTATAAGATTATCCAACAAATTTTAAAACTTAATTATTTAGGTTTCACAGAAATTGTATTCTATTGTGATTATGTGAAGGTGGAGGACACTATGAATGCTTATAAAGTTTATCCTGACTTAAAACTTATCATGTAAATTTTTAAAAGATGAAGTGTAAAGATTCCATAGATAACGATCCTTTTATTTGTGTCTTTCAAAATGTAAATAAGGTATTTGACTCAAACTGCAAAAATGATGGCAGTTGGCTTATTATTGTGCATGAACCAAAGGGTGTTACTACACAACCAGATGCATTAAAGGATTTTAAAGAGTTCTAGTCTGCTCTTTATGAGAACTCTAATTTAAAGGATCTTTTAATTGATTTGAAGGAAGGTTTAGTATAAAAATACTATTTAACCCTTGATAACCCTATATGTATCCTATTATTATATCATCCCTTGACAATCCTCTTTGTATCCAAATTATACCCTATTATGATATTGGCATTCTGTTGGCACTTTAGTTTGATTTATGAATGTTTAGTTTGATTTACGAATGTCTAGTATGATTTATGAATTAACTTGGGTGGCATGGGACAAATGTAACTCATAGGAACTAACCACGTAATGACAAGACTTTCAGCTTGAGATTATGATGAAAATTTGTAAGTGTCTAGACTTAGGTTTAAAACATGCCATTAGATGGTGAAAACCGCAAATAACCCCCAAATGGCCCTATAAGAGGCATGAACATCTCGTACGGGACAATTATAACTCATACAAACTGATTACAAAGTCACAGGCCTCCCGATTTTAATAATATGATGAAATTTGTAAATATCTAGACCTAGGCTTAAAAATATTCCACTAGTGGGCAAAAATCCAAAACAACCCTATAAGAGGCATGGACACATTGCAAAGGACCAATGTAACTCATAGGAACATACCGTGTTGTCACGGAACTCTCAATTTGAGAATATGACTAAAAATTATAAATATCTAGACTTAAGATTAAAAAATGCCTCTAGAGGAAAAAAATCTAAAACAAACCTAAACGACTCTATAAGATGCACGAACAATTGCATAGTCATAGGACTCCTGGTTTGAGAATATAACTAAAATTTGTAAATATCTAGATTTGGGCTTAAAAACATGCTCCTAGAGGGTGAAAACCCAAAACATTCCCCAAAAGACATAGGACTCATAGTTTGAGAATATAACTAAAATTTATAAATATCTAGATTTACGCTTAAAAACACGCTCCTAAAGGGTGAAAACCCAAAACATTCCCCGAAAAGACCCCGTAAGAGGCACAAACACCTTGCATGAGACTAATGTAACTCGCAAGAACTGGACGTATAGTCATGGTGCTCTCGATTCGAAAATATGATGAAACTTTGCAAATATCTAGATTTAGCCTTGGAAACATGCCATTAGAGGGTGAAAACCCAAAATAGCCCTCAAATGCCCCCTAAAAATCACGAACACCTCGCACGAGACCAATGTAACTAGTGGAAACTAGTCGCGTAGTCACGAGACTCTCGATTAGAGAATATGAAATGAATCTACAAATATCGAGACCTAGGCTTATAAACATTCCGTTAGAGGGAAAAAACCCAAAACAATCCCCAACGGCCCCTGAGAGGCAGAAACACCTTTCTCAGGACTAATCTAACTAGCAAGAACTGATGGCGTAGTCACAAAACTCTATTTGGGAATATGATAAAAAATTGCAAACATCTATACTTAGACTTAAAAACGTGTTACTATAGGGAGAAATCTAAAATAGCCACCTAAACGACCCTGTAAGAGGCACGAAAACCTCGCACGAGACCAATGTAAGACGTAGGAATTGGCTGCATAGTCATGGGACTCTCGATATGAGAATATGATGAAAATTTATAAATACTTAGACTTATTCTTAGAAACATCCATCTATATGGCGAAAACCTAAAATAACCCCTAAATGGCCCCAGAAGAGGTACATACACCTTATACGGGATCAATGTAATGCATAGGAACTAATCGCATAGTCAAAGGACTCTCGGTTTTAGGACATGAATAAATATTTAAAATATCTATACTTATACTTAAAATCATACTGCTTGAGGGAGAACGTAAAAAATAGCTCCCATTTGCCCCGTTAGAGGCACGAACACCTCATAGAGAAGTAATATAACTCATAGGAATTGACTGTGTAGTCATAGTACTACCAGTTTGCAAATATGATGAAAATTGATAAATATTTAGTCTTAGGATTAAAAACATGCCACTAGAGGGTTAAATCCCAAAACAACCCCAAACATCCCCGTTAAATGCATGAAAACCTTGCACATGACAAATATAACTCATAGAAACTAACCGTAGAGTCGCGGTGGTTTGAGAATATTATAATAATTTGTAAATATTAAGATTTAGGCTTAAAAATATTTCGCTAAAGGATGAAAACCTAAAAAAGCTCCCAAACGACCCCTTAAGAGGTAGGAACATCTCGCACGGGGCCAATTTAACTCTTAAGAGTTGATCGCATAGTCATGGGACTCTTGGTTTGTGAATAAAATTGAAATTTGTAAATATCAAGACTTAAGATTAAAAACATGATTCTAGTGGGTGAAAACCAAAAATAGCCTCCAAATGGCCTTATAAGAAATACGAACACCTAGCACGGGACCATTGTAATCGTAAGAACTAACCACGTAGTAACGGTGCTCTTGTTTTGAGAATATGATGAAAATGTACAAATATATAGACATAGGCTTAAAATCATGCTGCTAGAGGGAAAAAACCCTAAAATAACATGCAAACAAGACCGTAAGAGCCATGGATACCTCATACGGAACCAATATAACTCATAGGAACTGACAGCATAGTCATAATGCTCTTGATTTTAGAAAATTATGAAAATTTGTAAATATTTAGACTTAGGCTTAAAAACATTCCAGTTGAGGGTGAAAATGCAAAAGGGATCCCAAAGGGCCTCGTAAGAAGTACAAACACCTCATACGGAACTAATGTAATGTGTAGAAACTGACTGTGTAGTCACAGGAATCCCGATTTGAGAATATATTTAAATTTTACAAATATCTAGATTTAGGCTTAAAAATATATCTCTAAATAAAGAAAATATAAAATAACCACCCAAAAGCCTCGTAAGATGTACAAACATCTCGCAGGAGACCAATATAACTCATTAGAACTAATCACGCAGCCATGGGACTCCTAGTTTGAGAATATTACAAAAATTTTTAAATATATAGACTTAGTCTTAAAAACATGCCGCTAGAGGGAGAAAACTTAAAAAAGCCCCAAACGGCACTGAAAGAGGTATGAACACCTCACATGGGATTAATGCAACTCGTAGGAACTGGCGGCGTAGTCATAGGACTCCCGATTTGAAAATATAATGCGAATTTGTAATTATTTAGACTTAGGCTTAAAATACATGCTACTAGTGGGAGAAAATCCAAAATAACCCCCAAATAGCCACATAAGAGTCATGGACACCTCACACAGGACCAAAGTAACACGTAAGAACTGATCGAGTAGTCATAGTACCCTCAATTTGAGAATATAATAAAAAAATTATAAATATCTCAACTTAGGCTGAAAAATATGCTGTTAGAGGGAAAAACCTATAACAACCCTATAAGAAGCATGGACATCTCGCACAGGACCAATGTAACTCATAGGAATTGGTCACATAGTCATGGTGCTCTCGATTTGTGAGTATAATGAAAATTTTCAAAAATATAGACTAAGGCTTATTAGCATGCCGCTAGAAGGAGAAAACCAAGAACAACCCATAAATAGTTAGGTAAGAGGCATGAACACCTTGCACGGAATCAATATAACTCATAGGAGCTGAACACATAGTCACGCTGATCCCAGCTTGAGAATATGATGAAATTTTTTAAATATATAGACTTAGACTTTAAAACATGCCGATAGAGCGAGAAAACCCCAAATAGTCCCTAAACGTCCCCGTAAGAGGAACAAACACCTCGTATGGGACCAGTATAACTAATAGGAACTGATCGCGTACTCACGAGACTCTAGATTTGAGAATATGATGAAAACTTGCAAATATATAGAATTAGGCTTAAAAATACGTCGCTTGAGGGCAAAAATCCAAAATTGCCCCGTAAGAGGCACGAACACCTCGCACGGGACTAATTTAACTTGAAAGAACTGACTGCGTATTCACATGACTCTCAATTTGAGAATATGATTAAAAATTATAAATATCTAGACTTGGGCTTAAAAACATTCTGCTGGACACGAAAAATTCATATTGCTTAATTGTATCCTCATAGTGCGATGAAAATTTACAAATATTTAGACCCTGACCGTGATAATGTTTTTATTTATTTATTTAAAAATTGGGGGTCATGGATTTGGTTTGTGACCTATTTTCAACATTGTCCCATACATGGTCATAGCCCAGGTCCATGACCATATGGTCAAGACCTAGGTTGGTGACCCAATTTGAACATCATTTCACACATGGTCACAACTAAGGTCTGTGAGTATAAGGTCACGACTGAGGTCCCTGACTATGGAGACAAATATTGTCCCACTGAGGAGATCGTGACCCTCATTTTGGGTCATGGAGGAAGTTCATGACCACATTTTTTTGTCACGATGAAATAGTCACGGACCTCGGCCGTGACTCGAGGCCCTAGTCATGGTTTAGGTCCGTGACCATCTTTGATATATATTGGATTATTATTAGAATTTAAACCGTCACCAATACATATATTCACTAGTGAATTATCTTGTGCCTAACTAAAAATCCCTATCAATCTCAATAATGAAAGAAATATAACTTCTAAGGATATCTAAGCCCAATATGACATCTCCATATTCAACTATATTATTGGAATGTGATTTTTCTTCCTATTTATATCCATATTTAGTTTTAATATGCTCAGGGGATTTAGATTACCCATATTCCTTACCTTATTCGAACCTTCAAACCATAAACAATAGCTTCCATGGACTTACGAATATGTATCCTATATCATATTCTCCTTCTGTATCATCTTCGCATGGATGAAAAAGTCAGCCAATGCTTGGCGTTTTATAACCCTTTGAAGAACATAGTATAGACAAAAATCATATAGATCTAACACCCACTTACCAATTCTATTTTAAAAAATAGGCCTTGTGAGCATATATTTAATTAAGTTAAACTTTTGAATAATATACACATCTCCCGGAAACAAGTACATTCTTAAATTCATAGCTGTGAAATACAAAGTTAAACACAACTTTTCATGATTGAGTATTTAAATTCACATTCATTTAAGAATGTACTTAAATAATACAAATCCTTCTCGTTGTTCTTCTCACAGTCGTGTGTAAGTATAACGCCAATGGAGGTATCAACAAAATCAATACAAAGCTTAAATGGCATATCACCTCTTGGAGGTGCAAATACATATGGCTTAGCCAACTATTTCTTAAGCGTCTGGAGAGTTTTCCCTTTCTTTCCCTTCCAATCCAACTCTTCTTGATCTTTTATCTTCAAGAAATAGTAAATACTTTAGTTTTTCTAACATTGGATACAAATCTTCGAAAAAAATTAAATTTTCCTAAAAACCTTTGTAATTATTTTTTTTTGTTGGATGTGCTTTCAATTATAGCTTTAGCACTATTCCTATCACCTTGAATGTCCATATTTCTTTTAAGTAGATGAAGTCTCATTCATTTGAAAGACTTTAGTAGGTTTGTTTCATAATGTATTACAATTTTTTATTTGATAATTCTATAATTACTATAACACTCCAAAAGGCTCCAACCATATCATGGGAAATAGTATTCATTCCCCTTTGATAAGTGGTTTTATTAAACCCAATGACATTTTTATCCATTCGAAGGATCCTAATTTTTGTGGACATCTAAAAACAATTTTTTGTATATCTTCTTCAACTATACATATTTTTGTCATATCGTGAATAACCTACATCCTAGACAAGGTAGTGTGGCAACAAATCTATCAAAAAACAAATCCACCAATAGCATTGTATATTCATCCAGGAGTGGCTACATTAAGATTTCTAAAGTCAACTCTCAATTTTCCATTCTTCTTGATGACTCACACTATATTAGAGATCCATTTAATGTACCTGGTAGTTTGAATTAACCCAACCTTCAACATCCTTTTAATTTCTTCTTTTATTTTTATTCCAACCTTTTGAGTCATTTAGCGAGGCAAATGCTTTGCATGCTTATATCCTTCTTTGATTGGAAGTTTATGCTTAACTAATTTTCTGTCTAAATTGAGAAATGCACCACTTTCCTAAGCAAAATAGTCCTTGTACTAATGTAAAAGGCCCACAACTAATTGTTGGTCTCCTTTTTTAAGGTTAACATTGATATATGTTACCGTTATGTTTTGTTTAGTTCCTAAATTTAATTTTATCAGGGCATGCGAATGATTGACTATGATTTATTTGTATTATATTGGAGAACATTCTTGGTCACCATTGTACTAAGGTTTTTCTTCATCTTTTTCTTATTTCAATACAAATTCGGCCTAATTAATGGTCCTTTGTTCATTTTTTTTATTTAATTAAAACTCTTTAAATTTATACACCACTATGGACAAAACTTTATTGGCCTTATTCATGTCGAAAGGTGTGCTACCTATTAATCAACCATTTTATCTATGCCAGTTGTTCCCAATAGATGAAAAGCTAATTCATCCCAAGATTCATCTAAAACTTCTCTCTAGACGCCTCAGCTATCGATTCATGTACCTTAATAGGTTCAACATTTTTCTTAATAGAGTTCAACTTCAACACAATTTGAATTGGTGTGGAATGACAAGTGATCTTCTTCCACATCCTCCATGTTCCCATCCTCCTTCATCATCAAGAACTTTAGGTGCATAAAAGACGGGATGCATTTGTTAGAATGGATCTAGTCTCTACCAAGTAAATTATTAAAGAATGGTTTACCATACACGATGAAGATGGCACTTTTAGACTTTTTTATGCCTACTTGAATATCCATTGGTAATACACCTTTGGTTGAATTTTTATCCTTAGTAAACCTAGAGATTATTATTTGTTTTCGAACCAATTTATCAAGTTTCTTTTTTATTTTAGAAAGAATTGAGTATGGCATTATGTTGACGATAACAACATTTTCTCCCAATATTTTATTTATAAAGACCCCATTCACCCAGGACTTTACAAATAATTTCATAATGTGATTGGTCATATCCTTTGTATGCTCTTTAAACCCATATATGAGATCTAAAGCATAAATAAACAAATTAAAGTCATCTACCTTTTATCTACCATCTTTATCCATTTATAATTATGGGACCTCTTCTTACTCCTTAGATTCAAACTTCTCTGGGAGGATGATTTCCATGTTGATTGGAACTTGATGTGGTAGAGATCCAAATTGGATTAATTGTTACTGATCAGGTCCTAGTACAGGTCCTAATGCATCCACAACCATTACTTCTTCTTCACTAGAAGACTCATCCTCGGACGTGTTTACCCCGTCCATGCCCATGGTCTTCTCAAGATCATTTATCTTCTCCCCATCATGTTCGAAGAGGAATGGCTCTTGTCTTTATTCCTATGGAACTTGGGGTTTGTTTTTTAAGATAAGGATGTAATGTGTTCATATCCATTATGGCGTAAAACCTTTGAGGCCTCTTTTGAGGGCCTGTAATTCCTTTGGATCCTCCATTGCCGGATGTGAGAGATCATAATTTTCAGTTCTCTCATTTTCATTTTGGTGGTTTAACCACATGACACATTCCTGGAGCCACTTGCTATGGAATTACTGAATTTGTCCTTCTAGGCATTTCATTGAATTATTCATAAACTTTTAAGTCTTTTTCCACTAACCAATTCGGTACACCCTTCATTGTGGGTGCCCATCTGGTAACCCCTATAGGACTTAGGGTCCCCATGAATAGGTTGGATGGAACCTCTTAGAAACCTAGTCTAATGCACTGAAAACTTATGGGTAGTTTAATCTTTCTTTATGGATGGTAAGGCATTATCTTATAGTTTAGCAGTGTAACCACCATTTTCTTTCTTCTTAAACTATTACTGTTGCTTCCCCTTCGAAGTAATGATTTGACAGATTCTAGTGCATTATTCCCCACACCTAATGCAAAGGTGCTTCAAGATCTTCTTATCAAATTCAATAGTAGTTTGAGGCTTTAAAACCTTTGAGTTTTCCTTGGTATTTATTTTGAATTCAACATGGCCCTTATTTCTTCATAATTGGATGGACATCATGTTGTCTCCCATTTCTTTAATGTTGGCAAATGTGTATTCATCAGCCCTCATATTATTTCTTTCTTTTCCTATAAATAAGATATTCCTTTTCTTAATCAACTTTTAAAACCTGTCTAAAATAATATAACATGCATTAGTTGGGTGAGAGAAGACATTATACCACTTGTAATAATTTTTTCCTTTCAATTCATTTGCAGTTGGCATTTTTCCATCATCAAAATTTTTTTTCATTTTGAAGTTTGGAAGATAATAAAAGATCTATTCATCCTTAGATATATTAAAGGAGTATCTCTTCATCACTCCCTTTGACTTATGTGCAAATGACTTTGCTGACATAGTTTTGTAAACCAAAGGCTCGCGAGCTATGGACTTAGTCCCAATTATTTTAGTAGCATCTATCTCCAAATTTGGGTCTTTATAATATTTTTTAAAAGATAAAGGATTTATCTTACGTTCCTCCTCTAAGAGAGCTTCATCGAGACACTTTGATGGTAGTTTCCACAAAATCCCTAGACTTAGTTATATCAAACTTCTTTCAACGTCTAAAATCTATCCCATTTTGGTAAAAAATTTTGAACACAAAGTCAGGAAAACTATCCTACACTCATTCTTACACTTTTAAACCTATTTATGAAGCTAATTGATTTTTTAAATGGCCTTTGTCTTAGCCGATCTAAGTCCCATATAAACACTTCTAGTTCAGTTGGGAAGAATTATACATAAAACATGTCTGCCAATTTTGCTCAGAATTAGGTGGCAGACTTTTGAACAAATTAATGGCCACTTCTGTGAGAGAACTAGAGAACAAAATATAGTTTAATATACTCATTAGTCCATGCTTTAGTGCATTGACTAGTGAACCTTGACACATTTGCAATTATGGATTGATTTTCATCTCCTAATAAAATGGAGAAAGTTTAGAATTTGAAATCCTTAGGGAGTTCAATCCTATCTATCCACCCATGATATGACTCCCTATACATTGGGTTCTATACCCTTAATCCATTGGTTCACATATATTATGTATGAGATCCACGATCTCATTCCTCCTAACTTTCCCAAGTAGTTTTCTAATTAGATGAACAATTGGATGTTTTTCCATTGATGCCTATTGCACTAATGAAGGTGGTATTCATGTAGGTGTTTTTTATTGCATTAGGAAGGGCACTGGATGAGGAGCCTTAGGAATTTAGTTATCTTCCCGTTAGAATTGTTCATTACCAAACCTTCTATTATTCTCTCCTGGTTCATGTTCGAACATTGGATTGATAACCATTATATAGTTTGATGCCCTAGAAAATCATAGGTTGGTATTATTAAAGTATGGTTTGTATAAAAATCACATTCTAGGACCCCCTTAAGCCTCAAATTTGGTAGCTAGGACTTCCTCATCCACCATAAAACCTATGTCATACTTCGAGTACCGATCTAGAGGCAATCGGGCGCTACCATGCCTCGTTTGAATTAGGTCAACTTTATCATCAGAGAGAAATCTCAATAAATCTTTTAAAGGCTATGAATATGCTTTTCAATGGTCTGTCTTGTGAATGATTTGGCCTTATGGTTATGATAAGTGATTCGTTATACTGTCAAAAATTGATCAAGAGGCTACTAGGCACTCCTAAAACTCGATTTGTCCCTAATCAAATTCTCGTCGGAGAAAAATTCCATTGAATATTACAAGGTCCCTGAATCCCCTTTCCAAAGGTCCACCCCTTGTGTGAATCGACATAATGGTTCCTACGAACGAACCATTTTCCCTTGAAAACTGATCTGGAGGCCACCTGACGCTCAATGTGAATAAATCAATATTCAATGGTCACTGAATGCCATTTCTAAAGGCCTGCCTCATGCACGAATTAGCCTTATGGTATGGACGAATGATTCATTTTACTCAGAAGGGCCGTCAGTACATTCAGACCCCATTTGACCAAATTCAACTCTCCGAATCGAGTAAATCTCTTTATAATATCTAAGTTCCTTGCATAAAATTTCTAACAATCCGTCCGCGCATGATTCGAACTTATGGTTTTGACGAACGTTCCATCATCGTTCGATGATCTCCTACCCAAATGACCAATAGGGACTTTCGATCTCCATTTGAACCACAGTCAACTATCAAATAATAAAGTGGACCAAAGGATTCATAAAGGTATCCAAATAACGTTTCTAATGATATGACCCATACATGATTCAGGGTTATAAATTGTGTTTTACGATCATTTTTTTGAAAAATCTGCATGAGACTACCAAATGGAAAACTCATTTCCCTATCTATAGGCAGTGTGTCTGGGGTTGTCTACCGATATAAAGGTCAAGGACAATTCCGATCGACACCCCCTTAACCCTATATAAGTATATCATGAGCTCACTTTGAAAGGAACCTAAAAAAACATCCCTCTCTGTGATCTCAACAACATTATCTCGAAGTCAGCGTGGTTTCCCTGGTGAAACCGCTCCTCCACGTTCCATTTCCATCTCTTTCAAAACCAATTTGTCAAAATCCCTTAACTCTCCTCTTACCACCTTCACCCACATGCAAAGTCATCCCTTCAACAATCGATATCAACTGTCAAGTCTCCAAATAAGGTCCAACATGTCTTTTCTCTCTTTAAATTTCCTTTATTTGCATTAGTTATTCAATTCTTGTTTTAGCATTGAATCTCTGTTATTTCACATATATTAATAGCCCACTTTTTATTAGTAGTATTTCACAAATTATATTTTCTATAAAAAAAACTCGAAAACAAGAAAAGAGGGTTTGCTTATAAATTCCAAATGGAATTTCTCACCACATTTTCCCAAACCCAAAAATCATTTTTCTACACACACACATCTAATAAAAATTCCTGGTTGGATTTATGGGATAAACCCTACCCTCGTTTTGCATGTGAAATACATGGACTTTGATGCCTTTTTGGTCTATGTAGGCGTCTCGGGTTAAAACCCGAGACTCAAGTCCTCTATTCCTATTTTTATTCACATATTATATTATATATTACACTTATAATTCATGCTCGCGTTGTGTACAATTTATAATGACCTCACTTTGCTTTTCTCCACGACGCGAGTTGAGAAATTCCATTCTCTATTATATATATATCCGCGCACACTTCACGAAGTTATTAAGGTGAAAAATAAAACATTCACATGAGAGATCGAAAGGGAGGTATGGGTGCCTAACACCTCCCCATTCCATAACTTAGCCCCCGAACCTCTGAACTAATTGGTTTTGCAAGAATGAGTATGTCTCTGATGTTGTTCTCTCGAGGCGACAACATTTTATTTGCCTATTTTGAGAAAAATAGGCCGACGACTCTATATCTTCACATCCCCCCAAGGTTGACAATGCCCGAAACGCCCCAAGGAAGGAGATGAGACCTTTTTCTTCTCTCTCTCCCTGCACGTGCAAGCGCTGGAACCCTACGGGAGGAAGATCCGGGGATGGCCATAGATTGGACCTCTTCAATTCTAGGACATGCATTCTTCCCATTAGGTTATTATATCATATATGTTGGTAAGTGCCACGTATTATATGCCTTCCACTGGCTTGTTTATGCTAAAACAGGAAATGCTGGCATGTTTTCCCTTTCTTAGGCTTGAACCAAAGTTGATTTCACCCTTGTTGGGACTATTATACACGTGGGTGAAAATGAAACGATTGTGTGGTCGTCTTTGCACCCCTTTGTGCTGTGTAACCATGACTATTTGGTATCGTAAAAACATGAGGAGATAATCTTCTAGTTACTTCAATGATCATTATACTAATATTTTGTATAGTATTACCAAGATGTTCAAACATCGGATTTAACAAATGCATTAATGGATCTCGAGTGTTTGAGGAGACACCTACAAAAGGCATTATAATTGGATTGCGATCCCTTGAGGCCGTTATTGTATCAAATTCTTGGTTTCGGGGCATCTAATCTCACTTCTTGACCAATTTTCACAACTATTTGATCCATGGTGGTGGTAGGTTAGCTCTTTAAATAAGGCTCACAAATATTCTCAGTTGCATCATCGCTCCTTCATGTCCTAACCATTATAAACACCTATATAGCACTACGGTCCCATTGGGAATTATAAATATATGTCTTGTTGGCTTTGGTTATTTTGTATGTTTTAATTATGTGAGAGCAACGAGGCAAGGTGATGGTCTTGCCAATTGGTTGATTATCTTAGCCTACGATAATCGGGTGATTGTGTAATGTTCGATGCTTCAATTAAGAAGACTTTCTAGTGAGTGCCAAATAAATTTATAAACTAAATAAACTAGGATTAAATAAAGGATAGAAAATGGAAAACTTAAGTGAGAAATAAATTTCAAATAAATTAAAACAATTCATTAAAATGATGTAACAATAACTAAATAAAGTAAAGCAATTTAACCTAAGAAATGTAAAGCAAAATAAAACTAAGACACGTAAAGACAATTTATAACTAAAGAAAAGGAAATTTATAAAAATTTGGATGATAATTATGATAAGTTTACCTTACAAACTACTTCGAAAAGAAATAAATAAAAGAAAAAGAAAAAGGAAACGTAGAAGGGCAAACATGATTTTTTGTGATTTCAGCGTCCTCCTTTAATTGCCTATGAGTTTCTTATTTCTATAATACAATTGATTTTCAAGTGTTACCCCAACTGATGGATGATTACACATTTAAATATTCTATCCCTGGTATAATAACGTCCCAATATAGTTATATATGGGGTTAAACTATGTTCAGGGCTGTGACATATGTCACTTTTTCGTTTAGGCGCTTGTTTTAATTTAGCCTTTTATATTTCCTGGCTATAATATAGATTTATATTTTCATGTGTTGATGCCTCATTGATTGAAATTATATAGTTTAAAAAATATCATGTGAAAAACATTTAAGAACAAGATTAATTAATAAGTAACTCATTATTTTGCTTAAACATTAGCATATAATTTGTTCTTAATAAAATGATCTTTGTATTTACAAAATAAGTCTAAATTAATAGAACAAGAGGAATTATCTTGATCCATTATTTTGATTCAATTTTATGCATAAATCACCTTTGATTTTTCGTAATAATCGCTCTAGCAAAACAATCTCCACTTTCACAAGAAATAATATATTTTTTTTTTTATATTTCTCCGTTTGCCCTATAACTTTAGTGTGTTGATTTTGGAGTGTATTATTAATGAAATAAGATATTGTACATAGGGTATGGAGGATTCATAGTTAGATATGAATTCTAGCACCCATCTTAGTAGATTTTGATTAGGAAACTAATCAACCATAATAATCTAAAAAATTATAATGACTTATTCAAACACTCCTTATTAAGTTTGAATTTTTATGCAGATTACATTAAGTTGGACACTAATATTTAATCAATAAATATGTTCAAAATTATCTTACTATCAAAATTAAGTTATTTATTAAATTTAAAGATTCTACCATCAACCCCGAGTAAGATGGAGTAGTTTATCAATCTCTGCCTTTAGAAATTTGTCATCAAAGATCAGTTGAACTTGTAAGTCTATTAGAGTTATTTTGTTATATTTATCTTGAGGTAATTCTTATACCTCAATATCTAACACAACAAATGTTGTCTGGTTAATGGCATAGCCATTATTATTCATTAGGGTAGCTAAAGCAATTTGTGAGCGTGGGCGGAGTTAATAAACAAGTCAGTGGTTTGGTGCATAACCCCATGAGCTGATTTCTCGAGGCTATTTTTGATTTTTTTTAGCAAATGATTACTCCCAAGCCCACTTTGTTAGGTTACTTTGAGTTTTTTTCAATATTATTACTCATACATATAATAATTAATCTCATTCCCTAGTATTATTCACCAACAATGACAATAAAATCTATACATAAATATTCATCAATCTAATATTTCAATAAAATAGAAATATATCTCGCCACTGGTTCACAAAACATACCACAAAATTAAAAATCTTCATATTTAAACACTACAATACGAAAAAAAAAATTATCAAACTATAAAGTCTGATTTGATACCTTTTTATATTTGAAATTAGTATCACATTGCATTCATAATATTAAAATCAGCATCACAATCATTCAAAAAATTAACAAAGACTATACATTCAGGAAATTAGGGTAAACAACAAATTCTAAGAATAAAAATGCAAAGTAAGTGTTTTAATATCTAAAATTTTAATGAACACAAAAGAGATACATAAAATAAAAAGAAAAAATGAGAATATATTGATATTTACCAAATGAGAAAAAAAATTTAAAGTTGATTAATTGACTATATCACTATACACGTCTTGTCACATATCTTTTAAATCTAATAATCGACCAATCAAGAAGTGAGAAGAATTAAAAGAGTTAGAAAGGAGGAAAGGTGAGGAGGTGTGGTGTATAGTTGTCAGTACCACCATTGTAACTTACGATACAAAGCTAAGATGAACCCTTCTCCATGTCAAAATCAAGGATCATCGCGATATACAAAAGAATTTAAATAAAATTAGCTATGATTTATCCATTCTTGTAAGGACATTTTTGTCCATTATCAATTTGTTATGTCGTACGTCGTTACACCGTTGAAGAAATTCAAGATTCATACAGTCATCAATGGATCCGAATATCAAAAGAAGAAGAGGAATCAAAGTCTGACAGGCCGGACCGGTTCGCCCAGAGAAAATGAACCGATCCGACCACGGACCGGTCCGCCCCTTTACCGAACCGGTCCGCCTGCTGCAAAAGCCAGTACACCCCAGACCGCAAGCGAACCGAAGAAGCCAAAAATAAAAAGAACCGGTTCGACTACCCAGACCGATCCGCCTCAGACCCGGACCGGTCCGCCTGGGATTAACTTCAACAAATGATGTTCAGATTTGTAAGGCCAGAGTCTTCTTACATAATTCCACTACGGGGAGTTGGTTTTAAGGACTTATTTATTTTCAGGATCGAAAAACATAAAAGTCTGCACTTTTATGAGTTTCAAAACTCATGGTTTGATTCAAACAACTGCTCATACATTTGTGAATCACTTTTGGTAACCCAAGAACACAAACAGTTGTTGTTCAACCCTTGTGGAGAAGACCGTTCTTCTTCTTCATTGCAGCCCTCCTGGAAAGGTTTATTTCCAGCCGTCGACTACAGAATCCGATACCTAAGGGTAATTCTTAGTCACTTGTATTTTCATTGTAATCCGAAATTGTACAGTTACAATATTATAACGAAAATAAATGGGTTTTCCCCTTTGGGGGATTTTTCCTCAATTGTGTGTGTTTGATTAATCTTTATGATCTACTTCTTGATTAAATCACACCTAGTTGCATGTTTAGGGTTTGTTTGGGTTAAACTGAATTTAATTATATAACTTCTTATTTATCAGAGAAGGTTACGCTAATCTATCGCATATTCCTATTTTTCGTAAAATCTTTTCTAAGATATCATTTTTCTAAAAAAAAAATTGATTTTTGAAAAAGTGCGTGTTCAAATGGAGAAATCATATAATAAATTACCTATTTTTGACGGGACAAATTATGCTTATTGGAAAGCCCGAATGAGGTCAGCTTTAAAATCCATAGATGAAAGGGTTTGGATTTTAGTTGAAAGAGGGTGGACACCTCCTTTCGTCACTGTGGAAAATGTGACTAATTTAAAACCTGTCACCTCTTGGACTGAAGATGAATTTAGATGGTCTTCTTTTAACTCTAAAGGTTTGAGTGCTATTTCCGATTCCATCACTCTCGATGAGTTCCGACGTATCATGACGTGCACCACGTCAAAGGAGGCATGGGATGTCTTACAACTTACCCATGAAGGAACCAATGCTGTAAAAGAGTCTAAATTGCAAAATTTAACAACTCAATTTGAAACCATCACCATGCATGAATCTGAATGCTTTGATGAATTTTATGCTAGAATTTCTGACATTTTGAATACTAGCTTTAATCTTGGTGAACATATTCCTGATGCTAGAGTTGTTAAAAAGATTGTTCATTCTTTGCCTAAGCGTTTTATCCCTAAAGTCACTGTGTTAAATTCTATGGGTAATTTAAATACGCTAAAATTAGAAGAACTCGTAGGAGATTTGCAAACTTATGAAATTGATATGTTCCCTAAAACTGCTAGGTCTAAAGATAAGGGAATTGCACTTAATGCCAAAGAGAAAAAGAGTGAGGGGTTGGCTAGAAAGAGGGAAGAGTCATCTAGAAAGAGAGAGACTGACACGTCAGATTCTGAGTGTCATTTTGACTTAGATGATTTGGCTCTTTTTGCAAATAATTTCAAGAGGATTCTCAAATTTAAGAAAAATGGCAATTTTAAAGATAAAAAGAAATTTGAGAAAAATAAGTTTGAAAAGAAAAATGAAAAAGATTCCAAAAATCCTCCTAAGAATGAAAGTGAGAGATGCTTTGAGTGCGATTGTAGGGATCATAGAGCCTTTGAGTGTGCCACTTGTCTGAATAGAGAGAAAGGGAAAGTTGTCCTTAATGATACTCTTAGCGATGACAGTGAGGTCGAGACGGTGGATTCAGGAGATGAGTCACCACATGAGAGTAACTTCACCGCATTCATGGCCAGTCAAGTGAGAACTCCTAGTTCTCTTCACGATGATGAGGATGATGCTTCACAGGGACACCTCGATAGTGAGATCGATGTGAGTGGGGGGGAGGATGACTCAAGTGAGAGCGAGAGTGATATTCAACGCGCCTACGTTGAGTTATATTATGAGTCTTTTAAAACTAAAAAATGTAACAAAGCGCTAGTTCTTAAGATCACCGGCTTAGAGGAAGATTTAAGAAAGGCGAGAGAGAGAGAGAGTCCTCCACCTTCATCGCCCTGAGAGAGAGAATCTGCCTGTGTCAAGAAAGAGAGTTTGTTTAGAGAGAGAGGGAGTGTTTTTGAGAAAGAGAGAGGGGACTTGACTAAACAAGTGGCTAGTCCTACGAGTGAGCTCCATTCCTCCGTGGAGACTCGAAAGAAACTTGAAGCCTTTGTTGCCCAGCTGACTCATGATCTTGAGAAAGCGCGGGAAGTCAAGGTACAAATCGAGGAGAGATCAGGGAAATGGGAAAGATTCTCCTCGGCCTCGCTTTAGGTTTTGGTGATAGGCAGGGAATTGGGTATGATGGTGGCTCCACCTCTCAAATTGCACCTGGACCAGTTCCTAAGTTTACTACTACTCCTTATGGTCATCGTCAAAAACCTCGAAGGAGAGTTCGACCAAGAAAAGAAAACCAAGGTCCGCCTTTGATTGTGTTCTTCTGTACTTATTGCAAAAGAAAAGGCCACCTCAGGGAGTTTTGCTATAGTATGGGTCGGACACGACGTACTACTGCTCCACCATGTCATACTAATGAGTTTTCTAGTCTGAGAGAGCGAGTTGAGCCCTTAGCTACCACATCTCAGAGTTTGATGGAAGAATTCCAATGGATGTCTTTGCCATTAGTGAATGCTTCTCACATTCCAGCTAAAACCAACAACAACAAAGGCAAATAAAAGGTCACCACCTCTTGGGTACCTAAGAAAGATAAAAAGGCTTTTGTTGTTCATGTTGCTCTCAAAGCACATAATACCTCACAGTGGTATTTTGACAGTGGGTGCTCCAGACATATGACAGGTGATGCCTCAGTTTTTACATCTCTTGAGTATTATCAGGACGGCAGAGTCACCTTTGGAGATGGGAGCAAGTCTAGCATTATAGGACGAGGTACTATCGAGTTACCTGATTTTCCTAAGCTAGAAAATGTTTTGTACGTCAAAGGTTTGAAAGCAAACCTTCTCAGCATTAGCATGCTATGCGACGATGACTTTGCAGTAAAGTTTGACCGGGACACTTATAAGGTCTATAATCAAACCGGTAAACTATTAGTGCAAGGGGTGAGGACAAAGGATAATTGCTATGGGACTGAGCCCACATCCTCACTTATCTTCAACAGCGCCACGATCACTCCTATGGATCTGTGGCACCAACGTCTAGGTCACATAAATATTAGAGATCTCACTCGCTTAGCTAGAAAGGACCTAGTACGTGGCTTACCATCTCTTAGAAGGCCAACTTCGATGGTTTGTGGACCTTGTCAGATGGGAAAACAAATTCGTAGTCGCCATAGGAAGTTGCATTCCATTACCACCTCTCGTGTTCTTGAGATTATACACATGGACCTTATGGGTCCCACTCGTACCGAGAGTCTAGGTGGTAAGAGGTATATCCTAGTGATGGTAGACAATTTCTCCAGGTACTCCATTGTAGGTTTTTTGAGAGAGAAATCTGATGATGTAGAGTTTTTAACGACCAAGTGACGTGTCCTACAAAATCAACACGGAGTCACTATTAATAGAATACGTAGTGACAACGTCACTGAATTTAAGGAAGCAAAGGTAGATTTGTATTGTGATAGCTTTGGGATCAAACATGAGTTTTCTGCTGTGAAGACTCCTCAGCAAAATGGGATTATTGAGAGAAAGAATAAAACGATCCAGGAAATGGCTAGATCGATGCTTCTAGGTCGTAAAGTTTCTAGGAGATTTTGGGCAGAGGTAGTGTCTACTGCATGTCACACGGTGATTAGGGTTTATCTGCATCCACACACACTTCAGACACCTTATCAGCTATGGACTGGCAAGAAGCCCAACCTTGCATATTTCCGTGTCTTTGGGAGTAAATGCTACATCCTACGGGATAGAGAGCAAATATGAAAGTTTGACTCCCGGAGCGATGAGGGAATATTGCTAGGATATTCATCAACTAGTAGAGCATATCGGGTTTTTAACCTGAAGAGCTCTAAGGTTATGGATTCAATAAACGTCACCATGCAAGATGACGAACCGCCGACGGTTATTGATCCTAACCTTCAGTGTGAGGATGAGGACTTTTCTGATAGTGATTCACTTGTCCCCCTCTCACGCTCTGTGAACCCTACTCATGTGCTAGGGGACACACCTGCTTGGCTTCACAAGAGTCATGACCCCTCTGCCATTGTTGGTGATCCCTCTCTTGGGGTCAAGACTCGTGCTCAGGTAGAGAATGTCGTTAGTCACTTTTGCTACACATCCAACGTCGAGCCCAAGAATCATAAAGAAGCACTCAAGGATGAATACTGGATATCTGGTATGCAGGAAGAGTTGCTTCAGTTTAAAAAGAATAATGTCTGGGAACTTGTCCCCCGGCCTAGTGAGACAAATGTGATAGGTACCAGATGGATATTCAAGAATAAAATGGATGAAAATGGTGCCATAATCCGAAACAAAGCTAGGTTGGTCGCTCAAGGCTACACACAGATAGAGGGTGTAGACTTTGGGGAGACATTTTCTCCTGTTGCGAGGCTTGAGTCCGTCCATCTACTACTCGCCATCGCATGTCATCTGCGCTTCAAGTTATATCAGATGGATGTCAAGAGTTCATTTCTGAATGGCATTTTACAGGAGGAGGTTTATATGGAACAACCAGAAGGGTTTGAAGACCCTCAACACCCAGAGCACGTCTACTATCTGAGGAAAGCCTTGTATGGTTTTAAATAAGAACCCCGTGCTTTGTACGGGAGGCTTACTTCCTATCTCTTAGCTCGTGGCTTCAAGAGAGGGGGAGTAGATATGACGTTGTTCGTCAGGAGAGATGACGGTGCTATTTTGGTTGCCCAGGTCTATGTGGACGACATAGTCTTTGGATCCACATGCTCCCAGCATGCTCACCACTTTGAGGAGGAGATGAAAAGCGAGTTTGAGATGAGCATGGTTGGTGAGCTTACATTCTTCCTTGGTCTCCAGGTTCGTCAGCTAGAGGATGGGATGTTCATCTCCCAATCCAAGTATGCTAGATACCTAGTGAAGAAATTTGGTTTAGACTCCGCTAAGCATGCAAGTACACCTATGAGTACTACCAAGCTTAGTAAGGACACTTCAGGCATGGACGTAGAGCAAACCTTGTATCGGAGTATGATAGGTAGTCTTCTCTACTTGATTGTCAGTCGTCCCGATATAGCCTTTAGTGTTGGAGTCTGTGCGCGATATCAGGCGTCCCCGAAAGAGTCATATTTACTTGCTCTAAAACGTATTATTAAATACGTGAGTGGGACTCTCTCATACAGTATTTGGTATTCCTTTAATACTGATGATCGTTTGTCCGCCTACTCAGATGCCAATTGGGCCGGGGATGTAGATGGTTGTAGGAGCACTTCTGGTGGGTGTTTCTATTCTGGTTCTGCTCTTGTCTCCTGGCTGAGCAAGAAGAAAAATTCCATCTCTTTGTCCACTGCGGAGGCTGAGTACATAGCCGCCGGGAGTTGTTGCACACAACTCTTATGGATGAAGTAAATGTTGGCCGATTATGGGATTTCACAGGACACCATGATCATTTCCTGTGATAACACGAGTGCGATACACATATCTCGCAATCTCGTCCAACATTTGCGCACCAAGCACATTAGGATATGTGAGCACTTTATACGACAGCTTGTTGAGGAGAAAGTTGTATCCCTGAGTTTTGTTCCTACCGATCGTCAGTTAGCCGATATTTTCACGAAACCTTTAGATGCCCTTAGATTTGAGAGTCTTAGGAAGTCTTTGGGGATTTGCACAATTGACTGAGAGGTTGGTCCATGTCTAGAATAGGATGCTTTTTCATGTTCATATCATATGCTTCCTATTGCTAGTTTGTTTTATATGTATCATTGTTTTGTTGTACAGCTATTTATTTATTCTGTTAAAAAAAAAATCCAAAAATATTTTTGTTTTTGTATATTAATATTTCAAGAAAAACACAAAAAGATTTTTGTATTTTTTATGCACCTTTTATGGATGAACATTTAAGATAGCCAATTCACACCCTCATTCCATTTATCCATGTGACTGTTTGATAGAGATTTGAGACGCTACATCATTTCATTCATGTGCTTTACATAGTATGGAGTCTTTGAGATGTAATTAGTGATATTTTCCTACATGTTTGACTCCTATCTCCTTTATTGCACACATGCACGAATATATTTGATTATTGCACTTATCTATCACATAATGGCTTGAGTGTTTCCATCTCAATTCTTTCTATACAACTTACAATATGCTATACAACTTGACAAGATTGGAATGCATGTAAAAACCGTTTTGGTGAGACTGAGTGTTTGTTTAAGAACGGGGAGGGGTTGCGAAAGGTAATTATCTCTTCTTTACGCAAAAGCCACCATTCAAAAGGACCTAAAAATGGAGGAATTTTATTATTCGGGGTCCAAAGAGGTTAAAAGAGCCCAAAAAATTTAAAGGCAATAAAAAGCAATTCATGCCAAATATGGGCCATTAGGTTCACCATCAATTCTCCAAAGTTTGAGAATTTAGTATACCTCTATTCAAAATATATATCTGAGGAAGTTTGGTTGGAGAATCTTTAAACGGGTTTGCACTTCCTTGATAGTCTTGAAAAATCATAAAATCATTTTGGATGTTATTGGTGTGAAAATCACTTTGAGCTTTGATTTGTTGATTTGATTGAGTCAATATCTTATATTGTCATTCTTTTACACCAAAGGAATCATTTGAGTTCATTCGCTAGGAATATCCAATATTCATCGTGCACATATGTCATGTTTGTAAGAATTGATCTTCCTATCGAATTATGTTCACACCCATTCATTAACACTATCATCAACTTGGTTGCTTTGTGTTCATTCATGGTGTGATTTTGTTTGAAAAATTTTGAAAAATTCAAAAAATAGTTGTGTGTTTCCTTGTGACACCCCGTCATTGCTTGTTTGTATTATTTCTCTCATTTTTCTATTTGGGGAGAAAGAATTATCACTTAAGGGGGAGTTTTGGAGTGTTGAGTTGTTTATCACCAATTACCATATTGGCATATCTGTTTATCTCATTTCAAACTCGATACATCACTTGGTATTTTTCTTTTTCTCACGTGTGTAGGTACTACATGGATTATCATCGGAGTGCACACTCTGATGAGAAAAGTTTTGAGATTCCAGAAGATTCGAAGAGCAAACGTTGATGTCTTATTCAATTGTATCTTTCCAGTTTTGGGTTCATGGAAGGGTAGATTTGTATAGGCATTTTTAGTTGGTTGATAATTAGGATGTTTGTTTTTATGTATGTACCATCATAAACATCGGGGGAGATTTGTAAGGACATTTTTTTCCATTATCAATTTGTTATGTCGTACGCCGTTACATCGTTGAAGAAATTCAAGATTCATACAGTCATCAACGGATCCGAATATCAAAAGAAGAAGAGGAATCAAAGTCTGACAGGACGGACCGGTTCGCCCAGAAAAAACGAACCGATCCGACCACGGACCGGTCCGCCTGCTGCAAAAGCCAGTACACCCCGGACCGCAAGCGAACCGAAGAAGCCAAAAATAAAAAGAACCGGTCCGCCTACCCGGACCGATCCGCCTCAGACCCAGACCGGTCCGCCTCTGATAAACTTCAACAGATCGTGTTCAGATTTTTAAGGCCCAAGTCTTCTTACTTAATTCCACTATGGGGAGTTGGTTTTAAGGACTTATTTACACGATTTTTAGGATCGAAAAACATAAAAGTCTGCACTTTTATGAGTTTCAAAACTCATGGTTTGATTAACACAATTTTTCATACATTTGTGAATCATTTTGGTAACCTAAGAACACAAACAGTTGCTGTTCAACTCTTGTGGAGAAGACCGTTCTTCTTCTTCATTGCAGCCCACCTGGAAAGGGATATTTCCAGCCGCCGACTACAGAATCCGATACCTGAGGGTAATTCCTAGTCACTTGTATTTTCATTGTAATCCGAAATTGTACAGTTACAATATATAATGAAAATAAATGGTTTTGCCCCTTTGGGGGATTTTTCCTATATTGTGTGTGTTTGATTAATCTTCATGATATACTTCTTGATTAAATCACACCTAGTTGCATGTTTAGGATTTGTTTAGGTTAAACTGAATTTAATTATATAATTTCTTATTTGAGCGCAATACTCTCTCAATTCTTTCTCGTGAGGCTCTATGCAAAGGTAACGAGATATAAAAGGATTTATAACATAGGTCAACAATAAATTATTTGTTTGTTTTAGACCTAATTTTAATGGGTTAACAAAATGATTTGGCCTAAGGCAAAATATTTTCATTTTTTACCTAGGCTTAAGGCAATAGTAATAATTTTTTTCCCTTTTTGACCTGGTACCCCTTGCATTCGCCCGTGTGTCTGGACCATCGTTCATCTGTACACCAAACGTGTGAATAATTTCTCAAATAAGATTAAATTCTCTTGAACTATGACCATTTTAGATTTAACATGTAGTTATTTAAACTTTTGTAATATTATGTATAAGGATAAATTTCCAATTGAGTAAATTTGTATGTATTGGACTAATTACGAACAAAACAATTGAACCATCAGCTAGGCTTTCAGTTGTTGACCTTTCAAGCCTATGACTAGTTTGGATGAAGATGTAGCGAGAAAGATTCAGAGATTATATATCCTGTCATATGTCATGACACCTTTCGTCTTCGTGTTTCTGAGTATCTCTCAAGTATGAATGCATATGAATTTTTATCCCTGGAAATTATATTTTTGGATATTTGTTTTCATAAAATTTCTTAGAGCCATTTTTATAAGATTTTAAAAGAAAAATAATATTTTTTTTAAAATCGTTCGAACAACATTAGGGTTTTTGCTCAAACCTGGTTAGCAGTTCGCTCGAATAAACTTCAGACAAACATCAAACGAGTTTTATCTATTAAAAAAACCAAACTTGTTTGACGCTTGTTTCGAACGAGTTTGGCATTTGATCGAACGAGATTGCAGTTTCATTCAAACTAAGTCTTGTTTTCATTTTGAAATGAACTTTTTTAAATATTGTACCACCTCAAAAAATGTATTTTCTGTATGAAGAAGATGTGGCATCGATTTTTTGAGGGACTTTTGGTGAAATTTATTGACCAATAGATATCCAAAAACTTTCAAACCCTAGTTTTCACATAAAGCGTTTAAGATCCAAGTTACATTTTTCTATATGCTTTGAGATCTTATTTTATAGCACCAAAATTTATTTCTCTTAACATCTTGCTACAGAAACATTTCGTGTAGTGGACTCCGTACACAGTTTGCTATTTGCACAAGGTGGACTCTGTGGTGTGGTATTTTGGTGAAGAAATAGTGCACCCATGTTCCAAATCCATAGACGGTTATTGAGCATGTTCAGTCGTACTGATGCCTATGTGGACTCACACATTGTGCTAGCTTACGTGGGTGGATTCCTACGTTGTAACTTTGGAGGAGCGGTTGAAGATTGAAGATGTGTTAAGGCTTGCGAGGGAATCGAGTTGTTGAGTAAGTTATCTGTCAACATGTATAAATCTGTACCATACTGAATTTGCATGGCTGTGTCGTTCGAGGTTTTTCTCGGTATGAATTTTTCTCCTACATCAGCGTATTGTGATTGAATTATTTATTTTATGTGATATCACCGAGATACATGTTTTAGGTTAAGATAAAATTGGATAAATCGTTTTATCACAACAACTTGATTGAAAATCGATGCAATATTTTTCTTTGGGGTAAGTTGTTTAAGTTTGACTTTTAATATGAAAAAATTAAAAAATTGAGAATTTTGTTGTTTAGACCCTAGCTAGCACAATTTTCAATATGCCTCATAAGATCATAAATGAGCACTTGATCGTCGTTGTTTAATATTTTTTCACACACACACACACAGATATATATATATATATATATATATATATATATATATATATATATATATATATATATATATATATATATATATATATATATATATATATATATATTAATGGGGAGGTGAGTGTCGCATCCTTACATATTTTTACAGAATGAAGGATTGAGATTAATTCTTCAACCTTTCATTCAAATTTTGAATTTTAATTTCCCTTCAATCATTTCCTCCTATACCCACTTGATTTTAAAATTCAAAATATTACTTCCCCCATTTATTTCAGCCCCCCTTCGCATCTTATTTTTCAATCTAGCATTCAATATCACCTCTCTCTCTCTCTCTCTCTCTCTCTCTCTCTCTATCTCTATCTCTCTATCTATCTATCTATCTATCTATCTATATATATATATATATATATATATATATATATATATATATATATATATATATATATATATATATATATATATATAGGGAGAGGTTCAAAAGTGAACCTAAAAGATGAACATTTTAACGAACCTTAACAAAAAAACACCTCAACATCCCATTAATTTTAATTCATATGTTGTAATTGGTCCGCGCCAGTGACAACATACACGCTTGTGACACGCATATTTTTTTAATACACACACCTCCCCCCCCCCCCCCCCAATGACAAAACTCAACTGCTATTGTATGCTTTTAATTCTTCTTGTTATTTGAATGAATTGGAATTCTTCATTCAACCAAAAGAAAAGGATAAACAAACCTGGACAACACCGATCATCATTCCTTGGATTGGCTTAAAATTAAAAAAAGTTTTAAAATGAAAAAGAATTTATATATGATGTGTATAAATGAAATTAAGGCAAACACGTGATGTGCTAAGAACTCGAAGCTCATCATCATTCACTACCATAGCAAAAAATTAATGGACTATTTTTTTACATGCTTTTAATTTTGTTGTTCTTTGAATGAATTGAAATTCTTTATTCAATTAAAAAAAGGGATAAACAAACCAAGATAGCAACTCTGCCTGCGGAAGGTCACAACAGGTCCGGAGATGGTAGCGATGGGTTTAGGCTGGCCTCGGGGTGGGGGTGATGGGGGAGTGTGTATATATTGAAAAATACATGTGTCCGTTGTCGCTGGTGAGGACTAATTACAACATATGAATTAAAATTAATAGGTTGTTAGTGGTTTTTTGTTATAGTTCATTAAAATTTCATCTTTTAAGTTCACTTCTGAACCTCTGCTTGTATCTATATATATATATATATATATATATATATATATATATATATATATATATATATATCCTGTCTTCTCAGTATTTTAGTAATCTTACGCAACGATTATGTCTGGCTTCTCATTGTTTCAAAAATATCATATTAATATAATATGGTGTTTGTATTGTATTTTGTAGATATGAGGTTTTGCAACATAAGGTAGATTTTCTCCCCTCCTCTTATCTCTATACGATTCTCTCTCTCTCACTATTATTTTTTTTTTCAAACAAAAAATGCTTGCAAAGTGGTCCTTCCATTTTTCCCTAAGGGTATACAGCTAAACAACCAACTATGCCGATATAGGTAAAATAATTGGGAAAATTACATCTCAAAATTCCTAGTACTCTTGGCACTTGATTTTGGAATTTTAATTTCCTCTGCCAAATTGAAAGATGCATAAATCTTGAAGGTTCCGATGAAAGTTGAATTCCTGGACCAATCCAACTCTAAAACCTTAGTGGATGTCTGTTACGAAGCCCTTAACACGTCATCGTCGTTAACCCTCTGCTACACTGAAAAATCTCATGAGTTTTTGGTGACATCATAGAAGGGCATTATTTGTACGTATTTGGTTATATATTTTGGGGATAATCTCTGGTGAAGACTAAATAGTGCTAACTTAGTGTGGACTTTATCCTTTTCCCAAAAGTGGTCCCCTTATGGTCCCGAAGACATTTTTGTTATTTTCCTTCGTGGTCCACTCTTGTCTTATAGTAAAATATCTTTTCAAGACTATAATTATAACATATTTATATTTTAAACCTTATAAAGTTAAGAAGAAAAGTAGAACCCTGATTTGGTATCAAAAGTTTAAGAGAAGCCCATTGAATTTCGACCCAATCTCAGAACCAAGACGCTCCTTTCAGACCTAAAAGACTTTAATGCCCTTGGAATTTATCCCACGCATTTACAAAGAGATTTTTGGAAGCCCTTCTAGACTATCAACCCATACCCATAACTGATTTAGACCCATAAGGTTGCTTAACCTCTCACATAGAGGGTTGTTCACACATTGAACCTATCCCAGCTAAACATGCAGACAGTAGACAAGTCACTGATAGTGCTATTAATAGCATACTAGATCAAAATAATTGTATCATTATTATTTTAAGACATCCAAAACCTAGACACCGAGATAAAAAAAATATCTAAAAGCGAATACAAGAAATAGATAGTCAAATCCCAATAGACCTTGTACAAGTATTACAAGATATAAATATTAAGACTAATCACATAGAAGTCCTTAATAAAGAAATTTCAGACCTTATGATTCTAACAAGAAACCAGGAAAGTGAGTTAGTCAAACTCATTAAAGAACAAGCTAAGCTTATCCCAAGATTAGATAATTATCTTCCTAATGGAAATAGTTAGATCAGATTAGAATGAGGTACGTGGAAACCTCTCCATTCAGACTCTAGCAAATTTTTATCAAAGAATTTTAGAAAAGAAAAATGACGAAAGATTTTATTATCAGATAAATAAAAATGAGATTTCTAATGATGCTAAAGCAACGAGACTTATACCAGAAAGATTAAATTTAATCTCAGCATCAATAGCAGCCACACAAGACTATAATAGTAGCGTTGTTAAAGACTTATAATTAGATTTAAAGGCTAAGAAAGAACGATTAACCACCTTCTATACAGACTTTATTAAATTCCAACAAAATTTAGAAAATTATCTTAACAATATGGAAAGGCATAACCTATCTAAAATGGATAATATTGTTAATGAACTTAGACAAAACATGGCCCAAGCCAAAGAAAAATATAAAGAAATTATTCAGGGAATTAAGGTTATATGTAATAAACCTTCACAAGCAGAATTAGACATTCCATTTATTCTAACACGATTAGGTAAAATTGAAAAACTTGTAGAAATTATAGAAGCTAGAATGACACAAGAATCTGTGCAACAACAAGACGAAGTAAAAGACTACATTACAAAAGTTGCTAATTCTCTTGTTAATACTCTTGCTAAACATAATGAAGATATTAACAATAATGCAAGAAAATAGAATAAGACGTTTAAAGAATAAATCCTTGGTCAAATAAAGAGACAAAAGGATTACTCAGACTCTTTAGAAAGAATTGAGAAAAGACTTGAATAAAAACAGGTAACAACCTGTAAATTTTAATAATCTCCTTATATAGAAACTAAGGAAGGAAAGACCATAACTAGAAGAATCATAAATTATGGATTAGATAAGACTAGTGAGATAGTTAGCCCTATCCCAAATATTGGACATAGTTATTTTATGCTCCAAAGACTTAGAGATTCATCCTTTAATGTTAGAACATGGTGAAAGGAATGAAATTTCACCAATCCTATCCAATGGAAAGAATGGGGTGAAGTTTCCTGGAAAATTGTAGAAGAATCCATACACAATGGACAACTTCCAGCAGTTAGATACATAGACTTGTTCAAACAAGGAGCCACTCTTAAGACTCCTAAGTACAACATGACTTGTCATTATAGAAATCATGTTTTAGACAAGTCCTATACCGAGCTTCAGGTTTTTGACCCGGAATGGTTAAGATCAAAAGGAACTGATAGGAAGTTCCAATTCCTAATCTTTGGACTCTTTCAAGCAAGAATCCAAGGATTACACATACCTCAAAATAATATCAACATATTATGATGTTTAATTGAAAAAAGATGGAAAGATTTTGAGAAAATCCTTATTGGTATAGCCCAATTAAAAATGTCAAACAATATAGGATACTTTAATGTCATTCCAGCATTTATAGTAACCGTAGACACAACCAAACATTTCAAGTTAATATTATATGCTAGTGGCTATAAAGACTGCATTATCCTAGATGCTAATATAAATATAGAATTTCAAAGTTATATGAAAATTTCAAATTCCCCTATGAAATAATGCAATTGGGAATTCTCAGTTGTAGACTAAATGAATAAATATTAGTTATAACCAACAATTCATACTACAATCATACTTACAGTATTAGGAATACTGGACCTATGAATGAAAAAGCTAAGACTCTTTGGCAATTGTCAGAATTTCGAGAAACTAAGACCATACAGAATAAACCTTTGTTTATTAATCAAGACGATGTCACTGAAAATGTTACTATCCAGTTTGCTCTCCCCCCCCCCCCCCCCCCCCAAGATTACTAGTAAGAATATCCACACTGAATAAATTATATTTAGAAATATGGGAGAAGCCATAATCAATGATCCTTCAGAAGGAGAATGTAGTAGTAAAGCTAGTTCTAGCCTATTAAGACAAACTACAATAATTAGACCTAGAAGATTTTGAACAAAAGACTTAGTTAGAGAAAAATCTAGGATCCAAAACTTTGAACATGAACCCTCAGAATTAGACATGAAGAAATTTAAAGAACATCTTAATATAAGTCATTCTGTTAGGATCCAAGATAGAGACAAATTCAACTTGATAGCCCAATACCATATATTAAAATTAAGAGAATCTAAGAATACTAAAGGACTTATTAGAAACCTAAGACTAATGGAAGAAGGAGAAGAAAGATTAATGCCAGCTACACCGGTAGATCCTAATAAATAAGATATAGGAACCAGTAGATCGCTAAATGATGCTCCTAGACTATTTAGTAAACCAATAGGAATAAATATTCCTATATATTCAAAAACTTTAGTAAAGACCAAACCTGATTATATAAAATACTTTCCAACTAGTGACAAGAGTTTTACTCCTGTTAAGACTATGGCAAGTCAAGCCATAAACCCAGTTGGGATATACCTTAACTTAGACAATGCCTAAGATAGAAAGAAGTCCTTAGATGAATGGCGTACTCAAATGAAAATGTGTTTTGCATGTAATGAATAATGGGATGCAAATTCATGTAAGCAATACGCTGAGCAATCCATTAGAAGTATTGCAAAATGTTATTTAGACAGTTTAAGAAAGGCTACAAATGAAGAATCCGTAGCTAAGATTGAGAAAATGAAAGAACACCTAGAAGAAAGATCAATTGAAGAATATATTCAATTATTTACATCAGAATTCATTGGAGCTGAACATTTATCTCAAAACAATGAATAAGACTTAGTAAAAACTAAGTTAGCTCTTCTTAGTATTTGCAAACTAGATAAGATCAATGAATATAGCAAAAATTATGAACAACTATTTTACCAAATTAAAGAATTTGGAGAGACCTTAAAAGATTAATATATTATAAAGATACTAACTATTAGACAACTCCTAATTAATGAATACAAGAATTGGTCAGGAGTTACCGGAGTTAAGAATAATTCCCTTGGTGAAAGAATAAATTTTTTCAAAGAATATATCATGTCTAAAAGACGAGATTAAGTCAAGGAAAGTCAATAGGAGAGACTTTCAAAGAGATTCCTCCAATTAGATATGAAAGAGACATTGCTCTAATATAATGGGGATGTGGTAGTGAGTCTAAGAAATTAAAAAAGAAACTAGAATGGAAAAAAAGATGTTTTAGGCTAGGCCTTTAGGTTTTCCAAAGATATATAGATTCAGACCATCTACTACCTATAGAGAAAGGAACTCTAGAACTAAGAAAAATAGATTTAACTAAAGAAGATATTTTAAGAAGAACACCAGTAAGAATAAAAAGGTTCCGAATTATAGGAAAGAAAAAGAAGTAACTCAATCTAAGACTGCCATCAAATAATATTGGACTTCTGGCAAAGAAGGACACTTTGCTAAAAACTGTCCTAACAAGAAAGATAAAGAAAGTACTAAAATAATTAATACAATATTAGACTTTGCAGATAAAGAAGAATTTGACATTCTATATGATATAGAAATATAATACATAGAAAGTGATGATAATACCAGTATCTATAGTGTATACAGAGACAGTGATTCAGAAGATTATAATAGTGATACTGATGAATATGAAGACTCCCAAGAATCACTAGATTTATATATGATGCAAATTAATCAAGAAGAACAAGATGATGAATATATAGACTTTGAAGAAGCTTGGTATAAATGTACATTAAGCCCATTTTTAAATAAAAGATGGACAATTAGTAATACTGAGTTACTAACATATATACCTAGATGTTACTTTGATGAAAAACATTATTGAAAATTTGAAATGAAATGTAGCAAGAAATACTTTATATGTGTAGAATGGTTTGAGACTATACAAACATAATTATTTATGGTTTGTGTTATTTTTCAATTACACTACCATGAAAATTATTAGAGAATTAGATTTAGAGCAATTTATACTACCCAGTATGATGCTCAAATAGACCAAGTTATTGAAACGTATTATCAAGACCTTGATAAAAATGTACCCAAGAGATTGTAAGAAAATGAAGACTTAAAAGGAAAAGGAATTTCCTATGACTTAGAAGATAACTGCTCTGATAGTAGTTCAGAAGACCTAACACCATTAGAATTCATAAATAAACCTCAAAAAGGAATATCTATTCTAGAAAATAACAATTTAGGGATATCTACTAAACCACATGCTTGTTTTGTAGAATTATTCGTACAACATACAGATTATCCTAAAAGACTTTCAGCCTTTATAGATACAGGACGCTCATAGAGTATTTGTAAGGCTAATGCCTTTCCCGAATTTTTTTTCTAGATCCATGGTAAGGTAGCGAATGGAGAACCATTTACCTTATATTTTTAGACTATTCCCATTTATTTTAAATTACGAAATTAGACTAACAAAACTATTAATCATCGGTTTTGGATAATGGATCATCGTCTTAGTTTCATAGGAAACATTATTTTAGGAAAATACTTTATCAGTAAATATCATCCTTATACTCAATATAATGATAAGATATTAATTAGTGATAAAGAGGAATTTAATATTAAAGACCCTCTAATAGATCACAAGACTGCTTTTGACCTTATGCTGGTCAAACCCAATTATAGACCAATCAAGCATTAGAGTTCTACAACTGAGCATGGTGAACCTAGACATACAAACTAACAAGAAGCCCTAGAAATAACTAAACCCTTACAAAAAGAACGTAAGCGTCCAGACAAAAAATGTTATAAGAAAATAGCACTTATTCAACAAGACATTTTAGATCAAGCTAAACAAACCTTATTAAAGTTCCAACCTATATCCAAAAAAAAGAAAATGGATATAGAAGCAGAAAAAGAAAAGATTAGGCAATTAGCAGAGCTTACAAGAGGAGAAAATCCCATTGCTAAGTGGGATAAAGATCAAAGTTATTGTGAAATCATCCCTATTAACCCTGATGCCACTATTAATGGTGGAACCTATAAGAAAGGATATTCACAAGAAGACAGAGAAGAATTCAAAAAAGACATAGACGAAATGCTTAAGCTAGGAATTGTTAGAAAAAGAAAAAGTAGACACAATATTCTTGCCTTCTATGTTCAAAATGAGAATGAACGAAAGAGAGGAAAAAGACGTATGGTCATAAACTATGGATACCTTAATAATAATTGTGAGTTTTATTCTTATAAGATACCAGACAAGAATAACCTAATTAATCTAATTGAAGACATAATTATATTCAGTAAGCTTAATTGAAAATCAGGCTTCTGGCAAAATAAAGATGCATCCAGATAGTATAACTTGGATAGTCTTTAGTGTGCCCCAAGAAAAATATGAATGGTTAGTTATGCCATTTGGATACTTGAATGCTCCTCAAGTACTCCAAAGAAGAATGGATAATATATTTAGACCTTATTCATAATTTTTTCTTGTTTACATAAATGATATTCTTGTAACCAACAAGACCGAGATGGAACATTTAGACCATCTTAAGAAGATTATTTTAGAATTAGATAAACATGGTATTGTTATTTCTGAAAAGAAAATGCAATTATTTATTTTGTGGGAATGCATATTAATAAAGGAAAAATATACTTAGCAAAACACATAACCAAAAATATTCTTGAGTTTTCAGACCAACTTAAAGATAGAAAATAATTACAATCATTTTTTGGATTGCTTAATTGTGCTGCAGACTTTATTAAAGAACTTGCTTAAAAAAAACAAAGCCTAACTTCCAAATTAAAAGGAAAAGACAAGACTAACCCTTTTAATTAGACTAAAGATGATTTTGAAGTTATAAGACAGATTAAAGAAGCAGTCAAGAATATCCCTTTACTTGAACTACCTAATGCTGAAGATCAATTTATAATAGAAACAAATGCCTCTGATAAATAATGGGGAGAAGTATACTTTGCCATTGATCATCAGACAAAAAAGAAAAACTTTGTAGATATAGTTCTGGAACCTTTATAGATCCCGAAACAAGATATACAACCCATTAAAAATAAGTATTAGCAATAGTAAGGGCTATAGAAAAATATATACTTTTCCTTAAACCTAAACATTTTACTGTTTATACAGACTCTTCTTATACAGTAAAATTTACAGATTTAGATTTTTCCAAATCAAGGACTAATAGACTTATCATATGGAAAAAATTACTTAATGGTTATGACTTCCCCTTGAAAAATCTAGACATGAAATTATTTCCTAGAACAGATTCACTAGGAAGATGTATTTTCCCTAATATAGACCAGACCAATAATATCCAGACTTGATCAAATTTAAATCAGAATTTTCAGATGATGAGAATACTCTTATATATGCCCTATGGTGGAATGTAAAAAATAGACTATGGGTAGAATTCAAGAAGAATTTGGTAGTTGTTGCCAAATTAATGAGAACTCAAAGACTTGCAGTTACTCAAATTAGCAGTGCTTCTACTCCTAGACCTCAAACTCAAACATATTCGTAGACTATCGGATAATCCTCCAAAACTAGATCAATCGATAATTTTTGTTATCAGAAAAAGACCTTTAAGGATAATATTGTCAGAAATAAGCTAATAGCATTATTGGACATTTCAATATGTTATTATCCGAGAATAATAAAGATGCCTTAATGATTAAGGGTTTTTTTAAAGACGTTCTAAAAATTTATCTTTTCGAAAATGCAGATATGGTTCAGATAACTTTAACAGACCATGGGTTCATTGGACTCGTCTAGATAAAGACTGTATAATACTCTATTGCTCTTGGAAAAATAGTCCATGAGTACATCAAAAAGGTAGAATACCCTCTTCTCCTGTTTGCCAGGATCTATGAGATTGCTCCTAGTTACTATAGAGGAATTAGAGTTGAAGGATTTAGACTCATTAGGTTTTCTAATTATTCATTATAAGGCGTTGAGATTTTATCCGAAGATGAGATTAAAGACCTAACTGTTGATAATTCCAAACTCCATATTGCCAAAGCTATGGAGATAATATAAATCATGGATTTATTAACAAATCAAGACAGGTGGTACACTGCATATTATAAAGAAGATATAATCATCCAAGCAGACGATCCATTCAATGGAAGACTCAAAAAGTTATCCAAAGATATGGTAGAGATAGTTTTACCATCTAACATTACAGTAGTAAGACACATTGACAAATACTTCAATAATGCCCTACCAGACAAAGATAAGGCAGAAGAAGACACAGATACGACTAAAAAAGGGCCCACTATATTCAATGAATTACTACAGACAGAAGATGACATTATTTAGACTTCTTTTCATAAAGAAAACGATTCCTTTTCATTAGAAGATGGCGAAGTTACAAACCTTCCCCATATGGGCCATATCGTAGCTTCTTTTCATTAAGAAGAAAAAAGACCCGGATAAAGACAGCCAAAATAATTGAAGACTTTAATTATAAATGTTTTGTTTTTATTTCACCGATTTTATTTTCACAACCAGTTGCCAGTCAATTATAGTGCCCTTATGATTATAAAAGGGAACGTCTAGTATGTTAGAAGCTGAGGAGATATGTGTGTGTGTGAGAGAGAGAGAGAGAGAATCAAGTTAGAGAGAGCATAGAAAGAAATATGTACATGGGTGAGTAAACCTCTCATAGTTAGGGGAGAGGTGAAAGTTGTATTTAATATGCAATGTAATAAAAGTAGTTTATTTTCTAGAAATCTCTTATGTTAAATTGTTATTATTCTCCAAAGTTCTCTAACTTTTTGTTCATAGAGAACTATTGTGTGGAACCTCTGATGTATCATGTAGGTGTTATACTTTTGAACCGTTGTCAGGTGTCGATTTTCCATGAGCTGTTAGCCAGGTGAGCATTAGGCGTGGTGGCGTACAGGCAGGAAACGGGTCCAATGCCAAACTAGTGGATTGAGGTGCAACACATAAAGAGAGGGTGGCAAGAGGCCCATATCGGAGAAGAATAGTAATAAAACTGAAGAGACAAAGGAAAGAAGATAAAGATATTGCAGACTAGAAGGAAGGTATAAACTCGAACCAAGACCTTAGCTATTTTACATATTATTATTATTATTATTATTATTATTATTATTATCCAAAGAGACTTGCATGAGCCTACAAATCACTACAGACTTTTTATCATTTGTTAATCAAACAAATTTATACTTAGCAAAAGAAATCCAAGAGTGGACTCTCATAGACCCCTCAGATAAAATACTTATAGAAACTTCTTTAATATATATAGGAGATACTTATAAATATATAGACCAGATTATTGAGTGGTTAATAAGAGAAGTACCTAAAATTGAAATAATTAGAACAGAGATCTGTGATCTCCTCATACAAGACTTAAGAATTGCAGAATTTGCAGAAGAACTTTAAGAACCAGAAAAATACCAAGAATATACTGAATACCTAAAGATACTATAGACGTATTAAAATATATTAGAGGAAAAAGGTTAGCTAAAACTAGAGCCACCTTAATTAGATCAGGAGTAATTTATCCACTTCTTAAATTCATAGAAACAGCTTCAGCAAGAACATATAAAAGGTTTTTGTCATCCTAAGGTGACAGTGAGTTAGACGAATTCCTACAAAATGATATAATTCATATTATTAATCAGATATATAGAGACTAGACGTATAAAACCTCAATACCATATAAGGTGTTTAAGGTTAGATTATTTTCCTTCAAAACCTCTTCAAATCTTTAGACACCTTGATAAAAATATTTATATAGATAATCCTCACTATTCTGAAATATAATACGATAGTTGGGTGGGGTAGCGCAACTAGGACGGGTTAGTAAAATGCATTAGGCGTGCACAATAGTTGAGTGACAAGGACCTCAAGTCAGAGCATGTGAAACTAACATGTATATAATATCTGCTAATTATGCATTTTACGTACTTGCAAATATTTTTAAACTGTTTTCACTTGGGCTTTGACCCGTTTCCCAAATCTTTTTGTAAAAACCATTTTAGGTGTCCAGCCACATTGATGCTCGGTTTAGGAGTTAATTCTCATTTGACATGTTAGAGTTGTTGTGGACAATTGGAGGATTTGTTAGTAGACGCCTCCATTTCTTTCAGATCTGATGCATTACTTTATTTATCTCAGTCGACCATGTTGCCCATCTTCTATTAGTAATTATTTCCAGAGACCCTGTACTTCATTTATTTATTTTTTTGTTGGTTTGAGTTTTAGTTATGGATTATTGTAATGGAGTTTTAAGACAAAGTGTTTATTCTAGTCATATCTTATTTGATTCAGTTAGTTCATTATTTATGATGTTGGTCAATTGGAATGGTGAATGTGATATTTCTTTATTTACTTATTTCAGATCATTGCATGTTAGTTTAAAATATTAAAATTTGACACCAGTTTAATTAACTATTGTGGGTGATTAGTAATTAACAGTTTTTGACAGTGATGCTAAGAATGGACCAACTGGATATTCTGTTTTAATGTAATAAAGGACTGATCACCCGATATTTAATTGGGCGGGGTGTCATAGATGGTATCAGAGCATCAGGTTCTAGTGTCCTTAGGATCTGTGCGGCTTATTGCTTTTCAGCGTAGCATTTTTTTATATAGAGCCATATTATAAGATTATTGTATTCATGTTCATACGCATGTTTACATTTTCCTGTTATTAAGTATGGTTGATAAGAATCGTATGCGACTTTGAATGGGTTTCGCACACCGAATAATATAGGGCAACCAGCGATGGCCATTAAAAGGACTGCAGGAGGAGAGGCTCAGCAGAAGACATAAAGTATTATAAAAATAGGGCCCACGATAGGAGTCACCATGAATATTATTCAGGAAGATGACTATAGGATAATCAATAAGGTGGAGTAGTTTCCCTCAGCACCGTCGTAGATAACAGTGGTGCAAATTCGAACTCACTCAGAGTAGTCGGCAAAAATGGGGAAATCGGAGAGAACTTTTTCGAAGAGCCATCTATAGGGAAGAGAGGAAGTGTGATAAGCCAATAGAAGGAGATAATCCAAAGGCAATTTCATATGGTGGAGTGTAATAGCACTCAAGATTTAAATTTTGATTTATATTTTTCTCGTAGGAGCAGTGCTGCCATGGTGGGAGATAGTCACCACATATAAGGAAGTAGATAAGAAATTAATCGAGAAATTTTAGGCAAGGTTTAACCACAAGTCTTTCACCTTCTGTTCAGACATAGATGTGAAGGAAGTGTCTAGACTTTTCACAGGAGGGACGTACATAGGCTGATTGTGATAAAGAATTAAATTATTTAAGTGAACTTCATACCCAGGGAGGTAAGTAGTGGAGAGGAAGATTCGTAAATGTGGTGATGGCCTCACGAGTGGGAGTCTCCAATATTCATGGGAATACAATCTTGGACGACTTATGAATATGGCCCCAATGACGTACTTCTACAATGTTTATAAAAATGCTTCCATTGAAAGGGAGCTAAGAGAGCTGAAGAGCATAGCCAAAAGGGCAAGACTAAAAGTAATTGGTGATAGTGATGCACCATAGAGGGATACCCAGTAGGGGACCCATTTTAATGATGTAGATCATTGAAATTCCTACCGAGTGACTAGGGATTCATTTAGGGACGCTAGGGATAATAAGGTGTTTCACAGGACCAGTAAAGTCAAAGGAAGAATGGGGGTAGTAATCAGGGCCAAGACTACTAGGTCCGAGAGAATGATAATCCCGATATGGCCAGTGGGGCCAAAGATAAGGGAATGAAACTAAAAGGTGCCCTATGTGCTAATAGTAGGGCCACATGTATCACCCTTGTCCATAGCGAGTTAGGGGACGAGAACGGGATGCCCAGCAGGGGCAAGAGTTGTAAAAGTTTTTAGATGCATGTGGACGAGAGGGTTTTCTCCCAAAAGAATTTGGACCTCCAGTGATATTAGCAATTCAAATTTTGAGTTTTATCCTAGGGTAAATGGGGTATGTTTATGTGACACAAGTGAGTCAAAGTATTTCGTTAAGAACTAGATTTGCGTGTGAGATAAGTTTAGTGAGTGTATTGTTAGTATTACTATTATGTGCCTATATTTTACCATTTAGTAATGGAGCTCTTTGGTTCCAGAAAGTGGGTATAGTCATTAAGAGGATATGTTTCAGTAGAATTACTCATTTTAAGAGATGATATTTGAGTATGATGTTCTCCTGTGTATGGGATGGTTAGCGACGAGTTGAGAAATGGTGGGTTATTACAGCAAGGCTATCGTGTTCGCTATTCCAGGGAAGGATTCTGTTGTTTAGGGATTTGTTACCTTGAAGAGAGTGAATCTCGCATTTGTACAACATCGTGGAGGAGATTCCAGAGGTTATATTCGTTTAGTTATACTTGATCCCATTGTGTAGGGACTGTACTGATACGATTCGGAATATATTAAACTTATTGTCGAACGGAGGAATTTAGCTCGTTATCGACTTAGCGCGAAAAAACTAGTGATAATGAGAGTGCCATGTTGTATAACTCCTTTAGTGATGTAGGAGTGGACGGTTAGACTTGTACATCTGGGGATAGGATTTTGGATATTATGGTCATGTGTTTAGGACTTACGAATCTCAATTATTGACAATGCTAGGTAGTAGTGTGTCGAGAGGGTTCCTTATTTGGATTCCGCTTGCGAGACATCCCACTCATGAATCCTAGTGAATGTCGAGAGTTGAGTGATGTGTTGGTCACTAGGGCATGAGTTTATCACTTTAGTTATTACATGTGTATGTGGGTGAAAACATGAGCTGAGAGCTATTATATGATATAAGACCTGTAGAGTTGAGTAGTGTTGTGTGGGAAGCACCAAAATTATTTTTTACCACTAGTTGATGCGTGGGGTAGTCTCAAGGAGAACAAAACCATTTTGTAGGGTAACTGAGGTTAACCATACAGTATAAGCACGCTAAAAATACGAGGCCAGACTTGAGATAAGTATGTAATGTGAAGAATGTTAGAGATGATTGTATAGTTGTCCACGGGATATAGGGTGTATGGGCGCCCTAGTTCATTTGACTTTCGGCATCATCTATGATAAGAAGGCTTAGAAAGATGTTGTAAATGTGCCTGTGGGATAGTCAGAAAAACAAATGGAAATGTAGGAGAGGCTGAACTTCATTCGATAAAAGGAGATAGTCTGATTGTGTGTATGTCACGAGAAAACTCCCACAACCGAGGTGAGTCAAAATACATTGGGAACAAATAAAGTCTCAACTTATCGAATGCGTAGAATGGTTCATGCATAGATATTTTGCTCAAATTCTAATAGACGGAAAAGGGCCTAGGACATACATAGATTTGGAGCAAATGCACGGGCCATAATTTTTGTATATCTAAGAATAATGGGAGTAAGATGTTCAACATGACATGAAATGTTAAGTGTGTTGATATCAGGTTGAGTGAGACGAGGTGAAGTTATTTCCAAGATCGCCACTCGTAAAAGGAAGAGGTTGGTCCGATACTACCGACCCAAATGTTGTGATAGATTAATGATTCCATGGACATAATGGATACGCAAATTGATAAAGTTCATTATTAAATTATCAAAATCGCGGAGTGGGCAAAAAATTTTTAGGTTACGAAGCGAATTGTCCAGGAACAAAATAATCGTTATTAGTTGGGGTGTGTTATATTACCAGGCAGTGTGCCTAACATGTAATTAAAGATAAGAAATTAAGCAACACAAGGTGCCACCCAATACTGTTTTAAATCAGGGAGAGACCCTTGAGTCCTACCTTGAATAGGGAGTATCAGGAGGCAATGGGGGGGAAGTTGAACCCTGAACTAGGCATGTCAACCATAGGTCGATGGTTAGTCGGGAAGGGTGATATAGAATGTGGCAGAATGCAAGGATGCATGTCTTGGACTTTCGGAGTATTTAGAAATATTAATGAGAACTAGTAGGGTTTCATGTGATTACCCATAGCAGGATATTAATTGTTAAGTGACTTCTAAGGCTTAATAGGGAGATTTTTTTTCCCACTATTGCCAACCTGGTCTGCGCGACTTTCATTCCAGGGGGGAAGGAGGAGGATCCCCCGAGGAAGAACTGTGTCATGGTCTCGTACCCTTCTCTTCAAAAAGGTGCTTTGACCATCGTCGGTGTGGGGTGAATGTGAAGAGATAGAGTTTCCAGACTATTTTGCTCAAAAGATGCAAAAGAATATGTTTCCACTTCCAGAGAGTGGTATCAAGGGCAAACTGATGCATGTGAAACCAATAGATCGAAGGTATGGGGGCTAAGTTATGAAATGGGAAGGTGTTAGGCACCCATCCTGCCCTTTCGGTCTCTCATGCGTAAATGTTAATATTTTCCTTTATCCCCGTGAAGTGTGCGCATGTGTTTATATAATGGAGATTGGAACCGTTCGACCCATACCATGGAAAATATAGGGTGAGATCATCCATAGGAATATTTCCAAAACTGTAATAAATGTAGAAGATAGAATGTGAGCATTTATCGAGATATTTATCGCTATTGGGAAACGATAATATATGTGTGATGACATGAGAACAAGCATAATATATGTATATGTATGATTAAAATGAAGGATTTTGAGAAATTTGGAAAATAAGAGAAATTGGAAAATTGAAAAATTGGACTCGAGTCTCGGATTTTGATCCGAGACGCCTACGTAGCCTATAAAGGCATCAAAGTCCACGTAGTTTGAATATATAATAGGGGTGGGGTTAATCCCATAGATTCGAATGGAATTTTATTAGGTGTGTGCATGTAGAAAATGTGTTTCTAGTTGTGGAAAAAATGGGGTGGATAATTCCGTTCGGAATTTACGGGTGTAACCCTATTTTATTTGATTTTGGGCTTTTTTTATGAAAAATAGATTATGTGAAATATACTAATAGAAGAGTAGATGTTAATGTGTATCAACTAGAGTGAAACTAGATTATGAATATAAGTAATTTATACAAAAATAAGAGATTTAAAAGACGGGGAGAAGGAATTGGACCTTCTTTGGAGCTTAATCTTTGATCTTCGATGAACTCCTTTGAATGTTGATGGATGTTGATGAGAGAGAAGGATATTTTCCAAATTGGGTGTCAAAGGGATAGGTGTTTAGGCTTTAATGGAACTTCTCATATGCAGCTTCGCTGACTTCGAGAGAATGTTACTGATATCACAGATGATGTTGGGTTTGTTGTGTCCTCTGGGAGTAAGGTTATGGACCTTATTTATAGGGTCGGGGGGTGCCGATCGGTGTACTACAGGGGGTGACTATCGGCAGGTCACCCTTGATAATGTGTCGATAACAAGGGTTCAAGGCCTACCAATTGGCAGTCTCATGCGAACTTTCCCGAGAAAATGATTGTAGAGCACAAACCGTTGATTCAAACCATTCACGGGGCATACTGTTAAATAGTTATTTCAGAGGCCTTAGAGATTCCTTTGGACTGCTCCTAGGTCCAGGAGTTGACTTTGGGTCAAATGTGGTTCGAAAGCGCACGTCGTTCCTTTAGATGGGAGATCTCTCGACACAAACGGATCGTTTATCAGTGTGGTAAGTCAGAATAGCGCACGAGGCTGATCGTTGGAAAGATTAGGATATGTACCTAGACATTCCAAAGAGTTTCGCTCGGTTCGAAAAGTTGACCTTAGTCAACCGGGGCCCGGAAGCGCCCGATAACCTATCGAAGTAAATCGGCTCATTCGTCCGCACCATAGGTCAGAATCGCACACGGGGTGGATCGTTATTCATTCAGTCTCGTCTGATCTAAAGAGTTGACTTTGGTCAAATGGAGTCCAGGAGCACCGGTGGTCTCCGGATCAATTTTTGGGGGAAAATTGATCGTTCATCCGAACAGTTATGATGTTTCACGCATGGGGTGGATCGTTGAAAAGGAGTTTCAGTGACTTTAGAAGATTCAAAGAGATTTCTCTCTGACGGTGGAGTTGATTGGGTTCAATTCGGGGCTCGGGAGCGCCCGATGGCCTCTGAATCAGTTTTTGGTTGTGAAATGGTTCGTTTATCCGAACCGTTATGCCGATTCGCGCATGGGGTAGACCATGGGAGAGGGGTTTCGGAGCCCTTCAAAGTTTTAAAGATATTTCACTCTGACAAAAGAGTTGACCTGAGTCAAATTGGTCTCGGGGGCGCCCGATGGTCTTTAGATTGATACTCGAAGTGCGACATAGGTTTGTGGTGGAAAGGGGAAGTGCTAGGAACCTAAGGAGAGACTTAGGGGGTCCTAGAATGTGGTATATATACCCACCCTTTTGATAGTTAAAAATGGGGAAATAACAAGTTTCTCGAGCCTAGAGTGATTCATGGTCCGCCGATCGGGATTAAATCAATCCACATCCTTTTCGTGTAGTTCCGAAACGTAGTGAGATTACTTTAATGAGAACTAAAATTTTGAGGCCTGACATGGATAGTCATGGATTGTTGAGGGTGTACCCTATGAGGGGATATGTCTTGGTACGATAATAAGGGAAATTGGTACCTATAGAAGTGAGATCTTTTATAACATAGAGATGATAGAGACAGCGGAGTATATGATTGTCTTTTGAAACATTGTTATCGAATTATCTCTAGTTTTGCATGTCATTATATTAGTGAGATCTTGAGCATAAAGGAATATATTGGTATGTAAGGGCTTGAATGAACTTGTTGCTAATCGCTGGTTGTTGTGAGCAGACCTTCGGTTGAAACGGTACCATTGGTGTATGTATAGTGGAAATGACAAAAATATTATTGTGAGTAAATTTTGAACACGTTCAAATGCAGTTGTGTGCAAGAATCTGAGGTGTTAATATGGGGCATCATAATGCCAACCAGTCTATTTGAGAGTGGGAAGCTAAGATGCGCGACAAACATCCAGAGTTAGTCATACCAGGTATTTTCTTTTTTTGAATTTCAGGACGAAATTACGTTATTAGGGGGGAAGTATGTAACACCCCGTAATTTTATTGATTTTTATATTGGGAATTAATTAGGATTAATTAAATTATATTTGGAAATCAATCAAATAAATATTAATTAGTGAGATAATGATTAATATTTATTCATAATGAATATTGCTTAGTGTGAATGAGTAATAATAATGATAAAAAATATTATAATCATCGAGAGTAAGAAATACGACAGTTACGATAAACTTAGTCGGGACGTGTGTGTTAGTTGTGTCGAGGCTTAATTTGGAAAATAAAATATAATTTCACTTTTCATATTCCAAATGGTCATTTTGAGTGCGCCAATGTGTCCGGAAGGGTCGAGATAGTTAGAAAAGTGTACTCGGGGGTTTAGTTTGGATCTCGGGGCATTTTTAGGCCAAACTGACACCCCATGAGGGTATTTTGGTCTTTTAAAATTTTAAAGAAGGGAGACCAACGAAATTCCTAGGTTTATATCAGTCGCTTAGATGAGTCTTGTAGGGTTAAAAGTTACAAAGTTATAGAGAGGCTATGGGAGGAAGGAGAGAGGGGACCCTAAGGCCATAACACACCATTCTTGCACCACAAACTCCACCAACGCGTAGATCGAGGGGGAAGATAGCAAATATACCACTCTTATGTAGCAGATCAGACCATCAAATAGAGACCAATATTTATCTTTCTCAATTTATTAAATATATATCATCCATATTAGAGTCGGATATTTATTATATTGATTTCATAAACGTGGATGACAAAATTGGGAAATTTAGATCATGTTTTGGGTTGAATTAATGTTAGATTTAAATCCTTATGTAAGAAGACAAATTGGATGAACTAATGATAATCAAAATATAAAGAAATCTGAGTTCTTTAGAGGATCTTGATGAAAAATGGTGAACTAGAGTTTTTAGAGTTTATTCTTGAATTAATTCGAATAATTTTGTGCAATACTAGGTGAGAAATAAGGAGAGGAAAAAAGCAAAGTTTATGGACAATTTGGCCTAGAAGATCAGGCGGCACTTAATAGGTAACCCCACGTTAGTGACATATACTGATCTCGTCAATGCCATTGTTATACATTGTCAGGATCATCACTTACAAGCTGAGGAAAGGAAGAGAGTAAGAGAGCTTAGCCCACAGGGCAAGGCAAATGGGGCTGGTGCTAGCGGAGCATTGTAATAGCGGACAACCATTCAACAGGGGCAGGATTCCTGACAGGAGAATAATGATAAGAGATTCTAACATGGAGGGTACCGACCAGAGGGATAGGGTTACATCCACGGTCAGCAGGGCCCGTAGCAGTTTTCTCAGGGCCGTTAGGTCCAAGGGAACTAGGGGGAGGCCATCAGAGCCAGAGACAGAGAGAGTTCCCGGGGCAGTGCTTCATTTATGGACAGCAGGTTCACAAGAGGAGAGTTTGCCCATAGTAGGGCAGGGCACAAAAGGTAGGGTGACCAACAGGGATAGTAGTCTCCTTTACCCCATACAGCACTAGCACCACTAGCCCCTCAGCAACAGTAAGGATAGATGCACTACGGGCGTGTGTATAACGTCCGAGACATACCGATGCCACCTACACCTCAGGCGCTGCCAACAGTAGAGGGTATTTTTCCTATTTATGGGCTTGAGGGTAAGATTATTTTTATACTGGGGCATCGCATTCATTTATTAAGACTAGATTTGCTAGAGTTGCTAGTTTATTAGACCGTTGGTAGTCTCCCTATGTGTCTAGAGTCAGCAATGGGTAGTGGTTCACTGATACACTCAATTTATAGAGGATTTGATATCATGATAGGTAGACTAAGCTTAGTGGCAAACTTTCTAGTGTTATACATGGAGGGGTATGATGTGATTCTGGGTATGGATTGGTTGGTAGGTTATAAGGCGATAGTAGATTGCTGTGAGAGGACCGTTATTTTTTCCATTTTGGGGCAGGAGATGTTCTTTGTGACGATGAATATTCTTGATGGAGGGTCGCGCACGCACTTATACTACATTGAGGAGGAGACCTCATAGGAGGTAGTGATTCCATTAGACTCGATTCTAGCTGTGAGAGATTTTGGGGATGTAATCCTAGAGATACCCTAGTTGCCACCAAGTAGCTAAATCAAGTTTTTGATCGACTTAGCACCGGATACGAGACTGACTGCCCGAGCACCTTACCATATGGCCCCTTCAGAGATGCGTGAGCTGAGAGAGAAGATTCAATAGCTCTTGGGTCAGGGTCTCATTCGGTGAAGTACATCACCTTGGGGTGTTCCTGTGTTGTTTGTGAAGAAAAGGGACGATTCGCTTCACTTATGTGTGGATTACAGAGAGTGGAACAAGGTTATGATACGGAATAAATATCCATTGTCAAGGATAGAGGACCTATTTGATCAGTTGAGAGGGGCTGCCAACTTCTCAAAGATTGATTTGAGATCAGTTTATCACCAGCTATATATTCGAATGGAGGATGTTCCCAAGACCGCTTTCCTATCGCGGTACGGGTTATACAAGTTTAGGGTGATGCCGTTTGGGCTCAACAATGCACTAGCAGTGTTCATGGATGTCATGAACAGAGTATTCAAGGAGTTCTTAGACTATATCATGATCGTGTTTATAGACGACATTCTGGTTTACTTTCGTACTGAGGAGGAGAACGTGGAGCATCTGCGTAGGGTCTTGTAGACACTTCGGGACCATCAGTTATATGCCAAATTCATGAAGTGTGTATTTTGGCTATGGGAGATCCAGTTTCTTCACCATGTTATATCTGACAGAGGTATTGAAGCGGATTCGAGTAAGGTATTGATGGTGAGGGAGTGGGGACAACCCACGACACCGATGGAGATTCGTATCTTTTTTAGTTTGGTCGGGTATTATCGCCACTTCATTAAGGGATTTTCGAATATTGAGGGTCTTTCGACGAACCTAACTCGCAAGGGGGTACCATTTGTGTGGAGTGGCCACTTTCAGCTGGCCTTTGATGAGCTGAAGGATAAGTTGACATCTGTGTCAGTACTTGCATTGCCTAGGAGTGGGGTGGAGTATCGGGTCTACACAGACGCATACCTATAGGGATTTAGGGTCTATTACAGTAGGATAAGAGGGCCATAGCTTATGCATCTCAAAATATTAAACCCCATCAGAAGAATTACCCCACCCACGACCTTAAGTTAGCAGCAGTGGTATTTGTCCTGAGGATATGGAGGCACTATCTGGGGAAGGAGTAGTTTACATTTTTCACTGGCCATAATTCACTTTAATATCTCTTCACACAGAAGGATCTAAACATGTAGCAGAGGCGGTGACTAGAGTTCATGAAGGATTACCAGTTTAATATACAATATCATCTTGGTAAGGCTAACGTGGTAGCAGACGTGTTTAGCCGATGACCTACTGGAGAGTTAGAGGGGGTATGGAAAGCGAAGTGGAGTGAACTTCAACATGATAATGAGGTCTCCTGAGCGTGTATGGCAGTGTTATTTATCACTCCCGAGATTTTGATGCGAGTAGTGAAAGCGTAGGCAAAGGATCATTTTTGTCAGGACAAGGTGTGGAAGTTATTAGCTGATGGTGCGGAGTCTTACTCTATCATCTCGGAGGGAGGTCTACATTTTAATAGGAGATTAGTTGTGCCCGAGAATGAGGATTTGAAGCATGCTGTGATGAATGAATCCCATTGTTCGAGGTTTGTAATACATCCCAGTGGGGATAAGATGTACCAGGGCATGAGGAGATAATACTGGTGGGAAGGAATGAAGAGAAACATAGCAGAGTTCATCTCGAAGTGTGTTACTTGTCAGTTTGTTAATGTTGACCATCAGAGACCTTCAGGGATGCTACAACCATTATATATTCTCATGTGGAAGTGGTAGAGCATCTCGATGGACTTTATTATAGGATTGCCGATATCGTAGAGGAGTCACGATTTCATTTGGGTTATAGTGGATCGGTTGACCAAGGTGGCTCACTTCTTGTCATTTTACACCGACTATCAGACAGGTCAGTATGCACAGCTATTCATTAACGAGATAAGTAAGCTACAATGGGTGTCGATTAATATTATGTCGGATAGAGACAAGATCTTCATGTCTCATTTCTAGCAGAGCTTCCAAGAGGCCACATGTACAGAATTGCGCAGACTAATAGGCTTAATCAGACACTAGAGGATATGCTGAAAATACGCATTCTGGATTGTGGGGTAGGATGGGAGCGATATGTAACACCCCGTATTTTTATGCATTTAAAAAATAATTAATTCAGGTAAAAATTTAAATTACTTGCGTGTCATAATTTAATGGAATTAATTATGGAAATCTTTATATAAATATTAATTGGGAAACTAAATGGTTAATATTTATGGGAATTAAATTACTAAGTGAATAGTAATAATTATTTACGCCATAAGTGTATTGGTGACGTGGGATTTACTTATCCCAGCCGGAAGTCAGTTATAGACTAAGTTAGGTGTGAGATAAGAAATTTTATAAATTAATTTGGATGCCAATTTTGAGTGCACGGTTGAGTCCGGATGGGCCGAGATAGTCGAAAAAGAGTACTCGGGGTAGTAAATGGGTCTCAGGGTGTTTTTAGGCATAGTCGGGCCCACATAGGGGTATTTTGGTCACTCGGGCTTGGCCCATTAGGCTAAAAATGGGATTTAGCTTTAATACTTAATTTGGGAGAAAAGGAAAACGTCAGAAAACACAAGAGAGAACCTAGGGTATTTAAAGGAAACTATAGAGAGTGGTAACACTGCAAATTGGGGTCTTTTTGAGACAAGACAAGGAACCAATTAGAAGTTCATCATCAAGCTTGCAAATTACACCCTCAGATCAGACCCTACGAACCGAAAAGGCAAGTGGTTATCTTGCTGTGATATTAATTGATGTTATTCAATTCATATTTTTGTGATGTGGAAATCAGAAATTCGTTTTGGGTATAAATGGGTACAAAACGGGGTTTTTGTAGAAGAAACACTTAAATAAGATTCAATGTGGGAATTAATTGTGTGACATGATTCTGTGATGGTATTTGATTTACATGTGAAAACCCCAGTAGTAATTATGGACGAATTTGGGGTAATTAGATGAAATAGGAACCTAACGAGTAAAAACTCAGGAATTTCCCCAAATTAAAACGGCAGAAATTTGTGAGATTAAATTTATGTTTGAGGTTGTATGAGAAGCCCTGATCATGTTCCTAAATAGTTATGATGTTGATTGTTCTTGGGTTAGACCAAGGGAAACTTAGGAATTGGAGAATTTCGTCAATGGAGAAAACAACAAGGCAGAGAAGACGATCACCTATTCGATCGATCAATCGACGGTTGGGGCCCTTCAGGATTTTTGACAGTTTAGCCTAGGGATTTGTATAAGTAAAAATTTTTGATGCAATTTCCCCCTTGTATAATTAAGAGGGAAAAATTAATTATGGGAGTTAATTATTCACAATTATAAAGGAATATAATTTGGAGTGGTGGGGAAATTAAGGGTGACACATTTCGCATGAATTTTGAGAAATAAATTCTAAAGAAATAAAATAACGGATTGGGTGAATATGTTCGGATATGGTAGTAGGGTAACACTACCCACTTAAATTAATTATTGATGAAAACTAATTAATTTGGAGTCGGGGATTAGACTGGGGTAATATATTAATTTTGGGCCACAAGAGCGAGTCCGAGTACAGTGGTTGGGCGATACCAAAATAATTTAATTAATTAATGTGCAAATTAATTAATAATTAGAGTTGGACCATAAACTCAAGATATACATATAGGCTAGTGATACAAATTTGGTACATGGTAAATCCGGGATATATATATATATATATATATATATATATATACACTAGGGTATGCCCGTGCCTGAAGGCACGACTTTAATTTTCAAAACTGTACGTCGTTGATAGTACCATACTTCCGTTTTAGTTCACAACAAATAAACTATTTTTTAAATAACCTATGGTACAAACCTATTAGTTGAAAAAAATTGGAAATTTTTTGAAATTTTTTTACATACATACATACACCGTGGTACGAACCTATTAAGTCAAAATGTATTTTAGAACAAATAATTGTAAATAATTTAAAAATTTTGGACAAATTTTCATATGTTTATATGATTATTTACCTTGTTTGATCCATTATGGATCTCGTAATAATTTTTAACTATTTATAACACAGATATTTGTAAACAAATTAAAAATATTAGGAAAAGTTTTTTTGTTTATATGATCATCCACCCTGTCTATGAATTATAAAATATCCACAAAAAAACTAATAATCCATCTTGGACCTCGCATTACAAACATCATATCCATAAAAAATATAATTTAAGTCCTAAAGTTTTTTTAGGACAGCATGTAAACATTTTAGAAATTTTGAAAAACATCACATTTGTTTATAGGACTATCCCTTAATTAAAAAATGAAAAATACTCCCAACAACAACAATAGTGACTATGTACTTACGAATTAAATGATCATACACAATCTACTATGTAGAAAAATTAGTGATAACTACCAAAGTACAATGGGAAACAGTAGAGTCATTATCCATGTACTGGGCATAACCCAATGAAACCCAAAAGAGAGAGTATCACATCCCATAAGCCCCCAACACCCCTATATTGTAAATGCATGTCATGCGTCGTTTCCTCATCCAACTCATAGATCTAACAGATATTGATCATGTGCCTACCCCTCTTCAAAGTGTCTGAAATCACCCTTAGCGGTTGTCTGGACAAAGAAAGACATGTTGACTGGGGGATTAGTCCTCCACATTTGCCTCAATGGATTTAATAAAAATCATTAAAACCTTTAGTTACTATAGGAGTGAAGTTGACCAAATATCTAGGAAATAGGAAAATACTATTGAAAATTCAAGAACTAAGCTAAGTGGAATCTGAGCCTTATTAAATGTACTTCCTGCTTCCCACTGAGTATAAATCTGAAAACCAAATGAAACCACATGAGTTCAAATACATTGCCATATCAAATGATTCGTAATAGATAAAAAGTGAGGGCTTTTGAGATCAAATACATTTCCATATCAAATGATTCATAATACTTATAAAGTGAGGGTGTTTGAGATGAAGATGTATATGAATACATCCAGAGAATGAAACAAAAACTGACCACAAAAGATAATTAAGAATACAAAAATCTTACATGCCTAACAAATTGGGAGAAAATTGTAAATGATCTCAACTAAGAAAATTATAATGAGAGAGTGAGACCTTTCAGTTAAGCAGGTTTCCGTTTGCAGCGTTATCTTCCTAGATTCAACAATTCGAGAGCATAAGTGTGCAAAGCACTGGAGTATACCAAGGTGAGAGAGAAAATGGTGGTCGACACCTTTTGAAGATTCTTGAACTTAGGTGCTCTGCATTAAAAAAATGGTTTAGGTGCCCTGTATGTACCGTGTGTCTATAAACATCTCTTGCTTGGCCTCAGAGGCGAGTTTCTCGTCCCTTGAGCGCTTAGTTCCTCGGTGTTCCAACATGATAAGTCTATGACTGAACCATGATGTACCCCTCGAGAAGCTTCCCGGCCTACTCGTTCAGGTTCCACAGTTGGTTACGTTAGGGATTAGCACCTTTTCAGCTGATGAGCTCCATTCGGACGTATTCTCAAATCTGACAGAGTCCTTGTCAGGCTGCAAAAAACTCAAGGGCATGTCTTGTTTTTGGGATGTGGTTCTAGGATACCTTCCAGTATTCAATTCAATCTGTTCCATAATCACTTAATTGAATTTAATCTATACAGCTACTGATCAACACCAAAAGAATCAACATCATAGACCAATTGGAAAAGAAGTGGAACATTAGGAGCATAGTAAATTAGAAAATGAATATAATCTGAAAAAAAATTAAAAAGTGAAAAGAAGAAAAAAAGTAACAAACCATCTACTTCCTTTGAACTTTGACCACCATTATCGGACTCCATCTAATAAAATCGATCCACCATCCACCTATATCAACAAATCAGAATGTAACCAAATTAGAGAGGTGTAGTGACAAAAAAGGAACAAATATTGTTTACAATAGATTAATTAGGAGTTTTCATATGCTACAAAGATGTATAGCCAGAGTAATACACTAATAACATTAGACTAATACTAAACATCCCAAAATTGAAAACATGAGAGTAATACAGTGATAACGTTTTTAGAATAGAGAAGAGAGCCTAATACACTAACAACAGAGAGGAGATATATACACTATTGCTGCTGAAACTAATAGCATTAGATATTTGGTTGCAACACAGAGGAAAGCTTGTTGCTGAAACTAATACACTGCTGCTGTTGCAACACAGAGGAGAGCCTAATGCACTGAAACTAATACACTGTTGCTTTTCTTTATCAGATAACCCCCAATGACCATATGTATTTATTCATTCAAAACCTAATCTTTTCTTCATAAAATTTGGAGAACTCACCATGTAATAAACCAATTCAAACATATATCATGTTATAAAATATTTTAAATCCTACGGTATTCAACAACTGAGTTTGTGTATCACCTAACATTATAAAGAAGTACGAAAAAAGGAACAAAGATATTGAGAATCTTGAATACCGAAATTTGACAGAAGCCTCTGATGCCATAATACAGTCTGTATCATCTCGATGCACCCTGCATCATTTTAAATTATCAAAACTCTCAAGGAGTGAGATGGACAGAGGCAACGAAACAAAACATTAAGAAAACGATGAAAATTGAAAAATTCAATAAGTAATAAGGCTTAATGATTTAAAATCGAAAAAAAGATTAATGTTTGGCTTGGATTATCATCATGTAAAAGTGGGATGAAATATAGAATCAATTGGTGAGTAATGTACCTCACATGCACCTCTTGTTTGTGTATAGAAGATATCAGAGTGAAATTCACGCAACTTCGAAATCCAATTGATATTGTGCCCATCTCACTTTGAAACTTTGCTTGAAATCCAAGTCCTTCAATGACGTGGAACCTTCAGATGGTGATGGTACTTCATATGGCTTATAAACGTTATAAACACAAAAGCTTAAATAATTGTGTTGAGAATAAGGCACAAAATAAGATTATAAATACAGAATAAGATTAGATACACGTATTAGAAACAAAGCGTGTTCAGTATGTTCAGAATAAAATTCTCAATTACTTTAGTAGGATGGGTTTCAGTAAGTTCAGAATGTAAACGAGTGTGTTCAAAGTGTGTTACGATTCAGTTAAAATCAATGTGAGTATGTATCCGGTTCAGTTTAAATCAGAAACAATTTGTGTTAAAATCTGTGAGTATGTATATAGAGCGTGTTACTAATGGTATAATAGGAGGGGGTATGTTACCTCTAAAAACAACCCGTCTTCAGCTACCACCGTCTTCAGCACAAATAATTCAAAACAATTGTAAACCTCTCAAATTACTTCTACCTTGGCAATAAAACAACCGACAAAATATTGGGTTAAAACTAAATGGTTGCCTATATACAATATGTAGTCCTAAAAAATAGTTGGATTAGAGCCTTTACAAAATCTGAAAAGTACATACAAAGAAGTTCCAAATTCAAGGGTCGGTGGAGAATATAAAATAAACACTGCGAGGGAATATTATGAAAAAAAAATGGATTATATAAGGGTGACATTTGATTTCATCAGGTAACTTTTGGGTTGGCTGGTTAAAAACGGCACTTGTATTCCACTGATATAACTATTAGAGAGTCTTTTTAAAAAAATGACAGATTTCCAACTAAACAACCCAATTACCAAAGACTTTTTGTCATCACCAGATCAACAATTGCTGCTGGCAAGCCACCCATCGACATTTCAGAGCATAACAGGTAGATTTAATAATGAAAGAGTGCAGGGAAAGACGTACCATGAGTTAGAGCCTCCATCATAGCTGATATTAGAGATCCATGTAAGTATTTAGTTTTGATGTGTAGTCCTCAATTTGTCCAATATGAAATAAAATTTACCAAGGTGTAATCAGAGCTCTTGTAAATTGTTTAGACCTTTTTGTCCAAACTTTGTAAAGTAAACTTACATTTGATTAGAGATAACTGAATGGTGACTGTAATAATATTTAATTCTAATAATAGTAGCTCAATCTAATAAAATAAGTGAAATATAATGACTAAAAATAAGATTGAATAAATAATAGAAGTTACCTTCAATAGTATATTATGCATTCAACACATCCCATATACAATAATATTAGATTGGATGCAATAATAAGTGCAGGTAGGGTTAGATGGAAGCAGCTTGTGGAATCGCTAGCAGTAAGAAAGGCAATTGTTGATTTTAAATCCCTCAACGGAATCACAAATAAGACCAAAGTTGCATTCACAAAGGTCACTCTACCAACATGGCAGAGCTTGAACCTCACGGTCAATTTATTTTCAAAGAAATACTCAAAGCACTCTGTTGGTTGCCCAAGTTTTCTTGTGCACATGAAAGTCCAAGTTTCTTCCATGGATGAGTTTCCGTGTTATACCGGGGATGAATGGAATGCATATGAAAGAAAGGGTTCAAGTAAAGAGAACTATATACTCTTTAAAACAATAAATAAACGGAATATACTCTATACGAAAAACATTCAAAATCAAAGAAAAAGCTCATATTAGCACAAACATAGACAACACCAAACCAAAAGTTATCTTAAAAAATTGAAACATTAAAATAAATAATCCACTTCTGGAATTGATATAAGAAACTTACCGTTTGACTTTAGACCAAAAAACGACTTATGTCGAAAACGTTTATAACAATACATAACATAAATTAGCCGTGTCATTTTAACGGGACAATAAATTTATTCTCAAAAACCTAGCGACCCATATTGCTAAAAGAACAGAATAAGCCTAAATAACATAGTAATGGATGACAGTAAATTAAACTCCCAAATCAGAATTTTGAACCCCTAAAAAGGACTTAAAACCCCCAGAATTTTGAGAATGCCAGATTTCATACCTCGGTCGTAAAGCTCTTGAGGTGAGAAGAGCAGCGCCGAAAGGAGTTGTAGCAAGGAGAAGTAGGGTGAGTGGTTTGTTTAGCTAAAGGAAATGAATAAACCTTGTCATAAGCTCTTTGAAACCATTCAACATAAAACTTACAAACATAATAAAGCAGAGATTAGCCGAAACCATCCAACCAATCAAAAATTGAAAAAAAGAAAACTAAAATCCAAAGACAAATTTTGAATTAAATAATTTCAAACTAAAAACACTTATATGTGAGGTGGTTGTTTTGTTTTGATTGGTTGGCATCTCTTTGAAGCACGTGGTTCCACCTGAGCTGATTTCAAATTTGTTGTGCTGCTGCGAGTAGTGGGACTGAGCTTCACTACACTACCGGGAGGATACTGTTTAAACACAATGGATTTTGTGTCAAATATTTCATGATATAAGAAATGAGTCTCCAAAATATTTAAGAGAGAAAAAAAATCTCCAAAAAAATTATTGTAGAAAAAAATTATACCACTCCCTAAACTTTTACTTCAAATCCACCTGTTTGTGTTCATAAAATGAGTTATACACTCACATATAAACAGCCTCAATTCAAGATTAAAATAAAAGTAGCCAGGAACTATTGCCTCAATTCAAGATCCCAAAAGTATAAAAAGTAGTCCAATGAAGACAATGTGAATAAACAAATTAAAATTAAAATAAGCACAGAGACTGAGAGGGAAAATTCGATGCCAATATAAAAAGTAGTGATATCTTTCACAAAGGAACAATAATCGGCCTTCAAAGAAGGAACTCAAATAATAGAACATAAACATTAATATTTAGACCATAGCAAGACATCAATACCTTTACCAGACAAATATTTACACCATATAAAGACACCAAAACCTACAAAATAAATATAATTATAAAAAATCTACACACTCAGAGAGATCTATAAGTGAAGATTGAACGCAAAAAATAAACAATTACCCGAATATTTGATAGCCTAAAATATATATGAGAAGATACCTTGAATGGTCAAAGGAGAGAGATAATCGACCATGAAACTTGCAAAATAAACATACATACACGCACTCAGAGAGATCTAAGAGTCAAGATTGAACGAAAAATAAAAATAAAAACCTACAAATGAGGCTCATGAGAGTTTGGCCTCCACACCTGGAAGCCGAGAAAGAGGGAGAATAAGGGAGGTTCCGTCGTGTTTGTGAAGTTCCGAAAGAGAGAATGGGTTTGAGGTAGGGTTTTTTGGGGTTGCTTTGTTGATGAGAGAACGTGTGAGAATCGGAGAAAGAGAGGTTTGTATGAGAAATGAGAGAATGTGGACAAATTCATGAAGTGGTTTGGACCAAATTAACCTCAATTTTGAATTGAAGTACAATTTGATAAGTGAAAAAAGACGGGGAAATCAAAATTTTCAAGGGTAAAATAGGGAGTGCAAAATAAATTCATCTTGATGACATCATAGTGTTATCTTATGACATACATAAGTTTCTTACTTTATTATATAGATGGTGTGTGCTTATAAATATCAGGGGCTGGATATTATTAAAATATATACTCCAGTGCTATAAATGGTAGGTTGCACGTAGTGTGTGAATGCCCTAGATTGAGGAGTAGGGCGAGTATATCCCTAGGTCATAGCGTCCGTTATATGGGAAAGGGGCTTATCTCACTTTCAGGGAAGAAAATATGAACGCCACCCCTAGGTTTATTTTTTGCCAAGTTAGTGAGAGATTCTAACTTGCGGTAACTAGGTTATAAGATTACACTTTGTGGGATAACACTTTAGAGAATACATCCGGTGACTTATTACTCAGGAAGATGGGTATTATTTATATTCAACATATGTGAGAATGTTGCAATATAGTTATACGTATATAATGGGATAAATAATTATATGCGGGTAATTTAATACATGATGTGAATTGTATTATGTGTATAAGGGGCGTGAAAGTTATATAAATTGAAGAAGGAAAATGATTAATTAAGTTAGTGCTAGTAATAACTTATAAATCATATATTTAAGAATACTCGGTTAGAGTAGGGTGGTTGGAGAGGGTTATATCTATTATCTAGTCATGGGGCAGAGAACTAAGGGAGATATAAAGTGACATTAGGTGTGCACATTAGAGGAGGGGTGAGGATGTCCTCAAGGGAGTGCGACACTAACTTAAATATGAAGCGCATGCACGCATTTTATATTACTGCAAGTTAATCATTTTCTAAATGTTTTCAAAATGTTTTGGGTTCTAACCCTTGCTATAAACTATTTTCAAAACCTTTTAGGTGTCCAGCCACAGGGACGCCAGACCTGATTCATTCCAGGGATTTCGTTGCCGCAGCATATGTGGATGTTGCAGGATTTGGATAGGTGCCTCTATCTCTTATATTCTTAGAATAGGGACTTTATATCAGATACTGGAGCATGTTGCTCATAGTGTTATTTAGTATTCAATTTAGATACTATGAGATTCTTATTATCCGTCTTTACAATTGTATGGGATTTTTGCCGATGGTTTATTCGGCATGGCATTTTATTAGTTGTGATGATGGTTTCTATTAGCATGGATTGTGTTAATTTATTTTCCTCATTTACTTTTATCCTAATTAATAAAGATTAAAATTTAACATCATCTTTTAATACTAGGTGGTTAGTAATTTTATAAATTTTTTACAGTGATGCTAAGGATGGTCCATTTGATATTCCTGTTTAATTAGATATATGACTGATCACCTAGTATTTCATTGATTGGGGTGTCACAAATGGTATTAGAGCATCAATTTCTAGTGTACTTAGGATCTGTACGGCTTACTACGTTTCAGCGTAACGTTCGGTTGTTATAGAGACCTATTGTTAGGACTCTTGATTCATTTTTTGCTTTTGAGATATCGTACTTATGCTATTAGATTTTTGTATAAATTATGTACTTATACAATTAGATCTATTTTTAGATGTCATCGAGGAGACAACGAGCGGAGAGGGCCGAGGACAGGGATGAGTTGAGGGAGGCTCATCAGGAGCCACAAGTACCGCCACCCCCACCCCCACCCCCACTCGAGTTGATCTCCACTACTCAGGTGGAAGTGATAGTGTCTTAGGCAGCCGAGACAGCGACGAGGGCTGTGGAAGACCATTTTCCTTAGCCCCAGGCACCACCTCTAGTGGCACTAGCAGTTCAGGCCCTAATAGGGCCACCTTCTTGGTAGCGAGTTAGGGAGACCTTTCAGAAGGGTCACCCACCCGAGTTCTGGGGTAGTACTTATATGGTAGAAGCTTGTGATTAGAAGAAGAACATTCAGATCCATCTGTGCATTCTTAAGTTTATCGATGTGCAGAAACAGATGCTTGCTACCTTTCATTTGTCAGGAGAAGCTTTAGAGTGGTGGGAGTCAGTTACCACCGCCGAATAGAGGGACTTGATGACGATATTTGATTTCTCGGTGCGGTTTGATAGCAAATACTTCCCACCAGCAGTAGAGGAAGAGATGAGGAAGAAATTTGGTGAGTTAGTTCAGGGTGATCACTCAGTGGCTGATTATGAGGAGGAGTTCACCCGTTTGTCTAACTTTGTACCAAACGACGTGAGCGACGAGGAGTGGAAGAAGTCAAGGTTTATGGATGGATTAGCCTAGAGAATCTGGCAGCATTTGATCGGTAATCTCGTATTATTGATTTACAGTGATGTCGTAAACGCCTCTTTAGTGCACTATCAAGATCATCTCTTCCATGCGAAAGGAATCAAGAGGGGAGAGGAGCCGAACTAGTAGGGAAAGGTAGTTGGTGGTGATACTAGCGGTGTTCATCGGCAGTCTGGCAGTCAGCAAGGGAATCAGGATAAGAAATTTAGTCTAGAGGTTTTCGATCAGGAGGATAGGGGTGTAGGCCGGTCCAGTAGGGCCTAAATCAGCAGCAGCAGGTTCGTCAGGGCCATCAGGCAAGGGAATAATAGAGGAGGACAATAGGGCCAGTCTCGACAGGGCCAACATGACCAATGACAGGGAGACTTTCAGAGGCATTATTTTGTTTTTGGCCAGACAAGACATTTTAAGAGAGAGTGCCCACAGAGAGGTAGGGGCTAGCAACAGGGTGCCCAACAGGGGCAGCACGGTCAGATTCCACCAGCAGCACCAGCTCCACCAGCCACACAGCAGCAGGGGAAGATGTATTATAGGTATGTGTACAATATACGGGGTGTTACCTTTCCGCTAGCACCTCAGGCGCCACCAGCAGTTGAGGGTATATTTCCTATCCATGGGCTTGCAGGTAGGATACTTTTTTGATATTGGAGCATCGCATTCATGCATTAAAACTAAATTTGCTAGTGTATCCGATTTGCTAGAGACCGCGAGTAGTCTCTGGATCTGAGTAGGGTCACCATTGATACACTCGATTTGTAGGGGCAGACATTTTGATTTGGAGAATGAGTTTAGTGGCAGACCTCTTAGTGTTAGCTATGTAGGGGTACGATGTCATTCTAGGTATGGATTGGTTGGTAGGTCATCAGATGACAGTATATTGCTTTGAAAGAACCATCGTGTTCCCCATCTCGGGATATGAAATGTTCCTAGTGGCGATGCCTCTACCTGAGGGAGGATCGCGCATGTATTTGTATTATATTGAGGAGGAGACCTCACAAGAGGTGGTGATTTAGTTGGATTCGATTCTGGTAGTGAGGGACATCGAGGATGTGTTTCAAGAAATACCATGATTGCCACCCAATAGGGAAATCATGTTTATTATTGATTTAGCACCGGGTACGAGGCCAATTGCTCGTGCACCTTACGATAGGGACCCTTCAGAGATGCATGAGCTAAGAGAACGGATTCAATAACTCCTGGGTCAGGGTTTCATTTGGCAAAGCACGTCATCGTGGGGTGTGCCGGTGTTATTTGTGAAGAAACGAGATGTTTCTCTTAGGTTGTGCATAGACTACAAGGAAGTGAACAAGGTGACGATACGGAATAAGTATCTGTTACCTAGGATCGATGATTTATTTGACCAGTTGAGAGGGCAGTCATACTTCTTAAAGATTGATTTGAGGTTAGGGTATCATCAACTACGTATCCGAGAGGAGGATGATCATAAAATCGCTTTCCTATCATGGTATGGATCCTACGAGTTCAGGGTGATGCCATTCGGGCTCACCAATGGGCCAGTAGTGTTCATGGATCTCATTCACAGGGTTTTTAGAAGGTACCTCGACCAGTTTGTTATTGTGTTCATTGATGACATCTTGGTATACTCACACACCTAGTAGGAACACATAAATCACCTGCATAGGGTTCTACAAATGCTACGAGACCACCAGATTTATTGAAAATTCAGAAGGTGTGGTGTCGTACCAGGGGATTGTTGTGGATCCGAGTAAGGTGTCAGCGGTGAGGGAGTGGGGGAAGCCCACGACATCGATCGAGGTTCACTGTTTTCTTGCATTAGCAGGTTATTACAGGAGATTCATTAAGGTGTTTTCAAAGATCGCAGATCCTTTGACCAATTTGACTCGCAAAGGGGTACCTTTTATTTGGAGTGATCATTGTTACTTAACTTTCGATGAGCTAAAGGACAAGTTGATATCTGCACCCGTACTTGCTTTGCCGAGGGGAGGACTGGAGTATCGGGTCTACACCGACGCATCCTTATAGGGACTTGGGGATGTGCTACAACAGGAGGAGAGGGCTATAGATTATGCATCCAGGAAGCTAAAGCCCCATGAGAGGAAATACCCCACTCATGACCTATATTTAGTAGTGGTTGTTTTTGCTTTGAGGATATGGAGGCATTATCTTCTGGGAGAGAAGTTTACTCTATTCACATATCACAAGTAATTTCAGTATCTCTTCACACGGAAGGATCTGAATATGAGGCAGAGGCGGTGGCTAAAATTCATGAAAGACTACCAATTTGACATCCAGTATCATCTTAGTAAGGCTAATGTGGTGGCAGACGTATTGAGCTGGAGGCCTATAGAGGAGATTTCAGAGGTCTGGAAAGAGAAGTGGAGGGATCTTTGGCATGATGATGATGTTGCCAGGGCGTGTATATTAGCTTTATCCATCACTCTTGAGATCATTATGCGGGTTATGAGGGCATAGGCGTAAGACTAGATCTGCCAGGATAGAGTACGTCAGCTACTGGCTGAGAGAGTAGAGGGTTATTCAGTCAGTTCGGAGGGAGGCCTACGCTTTAATGGGAGGTAGATTGTGCTGGAAGATGAGGATTTGAGGTACACTATTATGATAGAGTCCCATGGTTCGAGGTTTATGATACATCCCGACGGGGATAAATTGTACCAAGATATGAGGAGGCAGTATTGGTGGGCAGGAATGAAACGGTACATAAAAAAGTTTTGCTCGAAATGTACCACGTGTTAGCTTATGAAGGTCGATCATCAAAGACCTTCAGGGATGCTACAGCCACTGGAGATTCCCATGTGGAAGTGGGAGAGCATTTCCATGGATTTCATTACCGAGTTGCCTACATCTCAGAGGGGTCACGATTCCATATGGATGATTATGGATCGATTGACCAAGTTAGCCCACTTCTTATCGGTTTGCACAGACTTTGAGACGATGCATTATGCGCAGCTATTCATAGCGAAGATAGTTAAGATGAACGGGGGGCTGATTAATATTGTGTCTGATAGAGACAAGGTTTTTGTGGCCCATTTTTGGCAGAGCTTTCAGGAGGCTATGAGCACAGAGTTACGATTGAGTACTGCCTATCATCCACAGACAGATGGGCAGACTGAGAGAGTAAATCAGATGATGGAAGACATGATAAGGATGTGCATTTTAGACTTTGGGGGAGGATGAGAGAAATATATTCCTTTAGTAGAGTTTGCGTATAACAACTCTTACGAGTTTACGATTAGCATTGCACCATTCGAGGCACTGTATGGGAGACCTTGTCGTTCACTCGCCTGTTGGTTAGAAGTGGGGAACAACAAGTGATTGGGGTCGGAGATTGTCCATAAATGACTGAGATGATAGAGCTAATTCAGGGATGGATTCAGATAGCTTCGGATAGGTAGAAGAGTTATACTGATGCTTCACAGAGACATTCGAAGTTGGAGGTCGGGGATCAGGTATTGGTCCGAGTGTCCCCTATGAAAGGGGTGATGAGGTTCGTTTAGAAAGGAAAATTAGCACTGAGGTACGTGGGGACCTTCCCTATTATTGAGAGGGTGGGACTAGTAACTTATAAACTGGGTTTTCCATAGCACCTTTAGCGAATACACGACATGTTCCATATGGCATCGCTAAAGAAATAGCGGAGGAGCAAGAGGGCCTTCTGGCACATTCCACTTGAGGAGATTGACTTACAGCCAGGCATCTCGTATGAGGAGAGACCGGTAGCTATTCTGGACAGTAGTGAGCACAAGCTGCGATTCAAGGTTATTCCACTAGTGAGAGTACAATGGGGTCATCACAGTGTTGATGAGTCTACCTGGGAATGGGAGGAGGATATGCGAGAGCGGTATCTAGAGTTATTCACCGCAAGTAAGACCTAATTTCGAGGACAAAAGTCCTTTATAAGGGGGGGAGTATGTAACACCCCGTATTTTTATGCATTTAAAAATTAATTAATTCGGGTAAAAATTTAAATTACTTGCATGTCGTAATTTAATGGAATTAATTATGGAAATCTTTATATAAATATTAATCGAGAAAATAAATGGTTAAAATTTATGGGAATTAAATTACGAAGTGAATAGTTATAATTATTTACGTCATAAGTGTATTAGTGACGTGAGATTTACTTATCTCAGCCGGGAATCGGTTATAGACTAAGGTAGGTGTGAGATAAGAAATTCCATAAATTAATTCGAATGCCTATTCTGAGTGCACGGTTCAGTCCAGATGGGCTGAGATAGTCGAAAGAGAGTACCCAGAGGTAGTAAATGGGTCTCGATGTATTTTTAGGCATAGTCGGGCCCACACGAGGATATTTAGGTCACTTGGGCTGGTCCCATTAGGCTAAAAACGGGATTTAGCTTTAATACCTAATTTGGGAGAAAATAAAAATGGATGAAAACAAAAGAGAAAATCTAAGGTATTGAGAGGAACCTATAGAGAGTGGTTACACGGCAAATTAGGGTCTTTTGGAGACAAGACAAGGAACCAATTGGAAGTTCATCATCAAGCTTGCAAATTACACCCTCAGATCAGACCCTACGAACCCAAAAGGAAATTGGTTATCTTGCTGTGATATTAATTGATGTTATTCAATTCATATTTTTGTGATGTGGAAATCAAAAATTCATTTTGGGTACAAATGGGTACAAAACGGGGTTTTTGTAAAAGAAACACTTAAATAAGATTCAATGTGGGAATTAATTGTGTGACATGGTTTTATGATGATATTTGATTTACATGTGAAAAAACCAGTAGCGATTATGGACGAATTTGGGGTAATTAGATAAAATTGGAACCTAACGAGTAAAAATTCGGGAATTTTCCCAAATCAGAAAGGTAGAAATTTGTGAGATTAAATTTATGTTTGAGGTTCTATGAGAGGCCTTGATCATGTTCCTATATAGTTATGATATTAATTATGCTTGGGTTAGACTAAGGGAAAGGTTATGAATTGGTGAATTTCTTTAATGGAGAAAACAGCAAGGCAGAGAAGACGATCACATGTTTGATAGATCGATCGACGACTGGGGGGTCGATCGATCGACCCTTCAGGATTTTTGGCAGTTTGGCCTAGGGATTTATATGAGTAAAATTTTTTGATGCAATTTCTCCCTAGTATAATTAAGAGAGAAATTTTTTTTTTATGGAATTTAATTATTAACAATTATAAAGGAATATAATTGGGAGTGGTGGGAAATTAAGGGTGACACATTTCGAATGAATTTTGAGAAATAAATTCTGAAAGAATAAAATAACGGACTGGGTGAATAGGTTCGGATATGGTAGCAGGGTAACACTACCAACTTAAATTAATTATTGATGAAAACTAATTAATTTGGAGTCGGGGATTAGACTCTAGTAATATACTAATTTCGGGCCACGAGAGCGAGTCCGAGTACAGTTGTTGGGCGATACCAAGATAATTGAATTAATTAATATGCAAATTAATTAATAATTAGAGTTGGACCATAAACTCAAGATATACATATAGGATAGTGATACAGATTTGGTACACGGTAAAGCTGGGATATTTTATAGATATATATCCGATAGTATATGTATATATATATATATATATTGTGTGTGTGTGTGCTTATAAATATCAGTGACTGGAAATTATTAAAATATATACTCTAGTGCTATCAATCGGAGGTTTCGCGTAGTGGGTGAATCCCCTAGCTTGAGGAGTAGGGCGAGTATATCCCCAGGTTATAGCGTCTGTTATATGGGTGAGGGGCTTAACTCACTTTCAGGGAAGGACTATGACTGCCTACACTATGTTTATTTTTGGCCAAGTTAGTGAGCGATTCTAACTTGGGGTAACTAGGTTATACGAGTATATCTAGTGAGTAACACTTTAGAGAATACATCCGGTGAGTTATTACTTGGAAGGATGGTTATTATTTATATTCAACGTATGTGTGAATGTTGTAATATAGTCATACGTATATAATGAGATAAATAATTATATGCGGGTAATTTAATACATGATGTGAATTGTATTATGTGTATAACGGTGTGAAAGTTATATAAATTTAAGAAGGAAAATGATGAATTAAGTCAGTGCTAGTAATAACTTATAAATCATATATTTAAGAATCCTCGATTAGAGTAGGGTGGTTGAAGAGGGTTATACCTAATATCTAGTTACGGGGTGGAGAACTAGGGGAGACATAAAGTGACGTTAGGTGTGCACATTAGAAGAGGGGTGAGGATGTCCTCAAGGGAGTTCGACACTAACTTAAATATGAAGCGCATGCATGTATTTTATATTACTGCAAGTTAATCATTTGCTAAATGTTTTCAAAATGTTTTGGGTTCTAACCCTTGATATAAACTATTTTCAAAACCTTTTAGGTGTCCAGCCATAGGGACGCCAGACCTGATTCATTCCAGGGATTTCGTTGCCGCAGCATATGTGGATGTTGCAGGATTTGGATAGGTGCCTCTATCTCTTATATTCTTAGAATAGGGACTTTATATCAGATACTGGAGCATGTTGCTCACTATTTTATTTAGTATTCATTTCAGATACTATGAGATTCTTATTATATGTCTTTACATTTGTATGGGATTTTAGCCGATGGTTTATTCGGCATGGCATTTTATTATTTTTGATGATGGTTTCTATTGGCATGGATTGTGTTAATTTATTTTCCTCATTTACTTTTATCTTGATTAATAAAGATTAAAATTTGACATCAACTTTGATTACTAGGTGGTTAGTAATTTTATAAATTTTCGACAATGATGTTAAGGATGGTCCATTTGAGATTCTTGTTTAATTAGATATCGGACTGATCACCCGGTATTTCATTGAGCGGGGTGTCACACGATACCTTCCATTGGTAGAGTTTTCTTATAATAGCTCTTAACATGCTACTATAGGCATGATACCATTTGCGGCATTGTATAGGAGACCTTGTCATTCGCCCACTTGTTGGTTAAATGTGGAGAACAACGAGTTATTGGGGTTAGAGATGATACAAGAGATGACTACTGTAACAACCCTCGATTTTTGGAGACTGAGAAATTAAATTTTGGGAAAATTTAATTTAATTGAATTGGAGAATTTCAAAATTTGGGAACTTAGGCCCAAAAATAGAGAATATTTCAAAGTATTCCGGATGATATTTTTGAGGGTACCATCGATCCCGGGAGGGTCGAGATAGTCAAAATGACTGTCATTGGGTCTTATTTCGTCTCCGGGATGTTTTTAAGTTATTTTGGCTCGAATTGGAGTAAACGAGTCATTTAAAGTGTGTATTAACTTTTAAAACTGGGATTATTTTTTAAAGGTTTATGAGGCTTACGGATTAAGTCATTTCTCATTTGAGAGAATGAGAGAAAAGCCCTAGAGGGAGAAAGAGAAAGGAAAGAAGAAGAAAAGAAGAGAGAGAGGAAGGAAGCTTGGGGTTTTTCGGCCCAACCGCGACATCGAGGACGATCCAACCCCTACAAATCTGAGGCAAGTGTTTAATCTTGCTAAATAGCTATTTGTGTATTTCATTTCATAATTTGTGGGGTAAAGAAATGGATTTTTGGGTATAAATACCAAAACCTAGATTTTTGGGTTTAAATCTTGAAATCAATGTTATTCTATGGTTTAATCTCATATAAATGGTTGGGATGAGATGTAGGATGGGTTTTCCTGTTAATAACATTATTGGGTTAAAGATTTGGGGACTTGGTGATGATATTTGGGTATTAATTTCGTGGGTTTGCTGAAAATGGAAGATCGGCCAGCTTACCTGGTATGGCCGGTCGACCGCGGTCTGGGGACCGGTCGACCGCACCTTAAGGGAAAAGCCTACTGCATTTCTTCGTAGGCAAAATTTGGACCCGCGGTCGATCGGGGGTATGGGACCGGTCGACCGGTCCCCTGTTTTTAGCCCAAAACTTGGATTTCTTCTTCCCCTTTTCTTTTGGAGTTAATTCTTAGGGGCTTCCTTTATGGGCGGTTTTATGGGTTTCCTAAGATGACTTCTAGCCCTTTTTAGTTGGGTTCATTTATTTGGGGTTCTCTCTTATATAGTAAGAGATATCTTTTGGTGACTTATAGGGGGTCTCTCACTTAGTATCTGATAGTGGGAACTTCTTGGAATCATTGGATAAGAAATATCCATGTATGTGGTGAAATTTCTAGGCCGACATTTATGTCAAATCCTTATAAGGATTGGATATTGTTAAGTTATAGATTGGGGCCATTTGGAAGAGAGTGGTTGCATACTCTTTAAGAGTGAGGGGTCTCATATCCTTAGAAAAGTTTAGTCTAAGGGAAATTGATAACTCTATAGGAGTAAGGGTTACCGAGATTTATTCGAACCATAGGTGACATTGAGAACGCTTTGGGATCGTACTATCGACTAGAATAAACGGTAGCATAAATTCTAGTTAGGATAGCTTACACGTAATTATGGGGATATGGCCATTGAGATTCCAATACTTGAAATGAGGTTGGAATAAATTGAGATTTTAGACTATTAAGTCATGTGTGTGCCTATGGTTAAATAGTACTAAAGGTAATTATGTACTTTGGTTATGGATGAAATGTGTAGTGATGGATTCCTACACATACTCTTGGGTGATAACCCTAATGTTAAATATATATGTATAGATATATACATATGGTTTTGGGAGACTATTCATCATAGGAAAATGATTGAATATGTTTCAAGTGAGGGATTGTATTCACATATCGAGGTACATTTAATGGAAATTGTGGTGACGGCTTGTATATTGAGGATTATGTATACTTATAGCCGGGTTTATATATCTTATACACATGAACGAGAATTAGTTTGTATATATATTGATATAGCGATGTGTGAATATATGTGCATATATCTATGTATGAATATGAATATATGGATATATTTATGTTGTGGTCATACGTGGTATGGATATTTAAACCGTATATGATGGTTTACTATATTGGATCATATGGATGTATGTATATTGCGTATGTGAGCGATATATATAATTATATTATGGCTTATTATATTGGATCATATAATGGGATCATATGGATGTATGTATATTGCGTATATGAGCGATATATATATACTTATGTGGTTAGGCATACCCCGCTCATGCTATCATTGAGAAGTTTCCGCGCAGAGGGTGAGCATCCTGGCATATAGAGCAGGGTGTGGATATTCCCCAGGTCATAGTCGTCCCTTGTGTTATTATACGATATAGATATATATTTTTGGGATGAGACGTGGTGGGTATGTTTCGTCTCATTGTCGGTTGGAACTATGACCGCTTCCCGGGACGTCGTGTGTGTGTGTGTGTTACCACGAGGTGGGTGTCGTTGATCCCACCAGGTGGTCCCCAGTTGTTACGTGAGCCGGACTCTGGGAAGATGATAGCATTGATGCAGTTTTATCGGCGCTATATATAGTCGGGAATTATATTTTCATGGCCATTATACATCATATATGGTATGTACACTTGGTTATGGGTATATGGATGATTGGTATATGTATATATATGGTGAGCATAAAATACCTATATATATGTATTTATATATCCTATAGAGGAAAGGATATAGGTTTTTGGTAAAGTACATCTTAGATGATTATGGTGTACTAGAATGATGGGGGTCGATGTATCCCATATAAGGAATATTTCGGTTACATCATCCCAAGGATATTATTGGAGAAAAGTTATGTCAGTTATAGTATGCACGGCATTATGGATCTCTATGATCGACATTGTCAAAGAGTAGTGTAACGGGGCGGTTCCTTGTTTGGATTTCTCTTAGCGAGACTCCCCACGCACGAAATGTAGTACATTATTGAGAGTAGAGAGAAGTTCTATCGATATTTATGTGTGGCATGATGGATCTCCAGGATCGACGTTGCCATGGAGTAGTGTAACGGGGCGGTTCCTTGTTTGGATTTCGCTTTGCGAGACACCCCACGCACGAAACGTAGAGCAGCGTTGAAATTGGAGGGAAGTTGTGTCAATATTGATTTTTCATGCTTATTAAATAGAATTTAAATTCTATGTCTCTACCCAATTTCATATTGGGCAATCTTAAATTGTATTTGGATAAAATATATACCCGAATCCACTAAGCCTAACAAGGCACATATGATTGAAATAAATGCTTACTTGTGTTTAGAAAGAGGGGGTGGATTCCTGGGGTATGATAGGAGAGTAGCTCTCGTGGTTATGGGCTAGGCCTATGATTAGTTAGGTTGTCCTTATATAATGGGGTAATTTAACTAAAACTTGAGGACGCGAATAGGTGCGCGCCTTTAGATGAGAGGTGAGTTGGGGTTCCACGAGAGTGCGGTCTCACTTTAATTATGAAATAAGTGCACCGATAATTATTATGCACGGTTAACACACTTGCTAAATATTTTCACATTCGGGGCTCTGACCCGTTTACTTTTCTCTCCTCCTTGTATATATATATATTACCACAGGTATCCTACCGCATGTATGCCGGATGACTTTCTATCCAGAGTCTTGGGAGCCGTGACAGGTGCGGACTGTTGCGGGATGTTTCATGTAGTCGCTTCCTACTTCTTTAAAATTCTAGGTAGGATTCATGTTGTATATCGGGTTTGTACCCAAGGGATATTTATATACATGTTTATATTTATTCCATTTCAGTCATTGTATTGGCTCTGACCCGACAGCTTATTCGGGTCTACCTTGTGTAGTACATTCGGTTGTATTTATTTAGTTCATTTTTTTTCTAGCATTTCATTTATTTTAGTCATATCATGCATCTTTCTTTTCTTTCGTGGTAGTGTTATAGTGTTGGTTTGTTGTCTGTTTCATTCTATTTTAATTTTCATATTCCGCTTATGTGATTTCGGGTAGTTAGTCCTATATTATATAGTACTGACAGTTGATGTTGAGACTGGACCATCTGAAACTCCTGATTCAATATAGTATAGGGCTAGCCACCTGTTATTATTTTAGGCGGGTTGTGACAGATGGTATCAGAGCATCAGGTTCTAGAGTCCTTAGGATCTGTGCGAGTTATGGATTCTTCCGTTAACGTTATTGACATAAATCCCTTTAAATAGGACTGTTGTGTTCACTGCGTTGTTATCTTCTGTGAAGTATATTCACTTGATTGGCGTTCTGATAACAGTTGCTCTTGTTTCGTTTCAGACGTCGCCTAGATTTTGTCGTCTAGGAAAGGATGAGATTAGAAGTACCATACCAATAGTATGTTTTGGGTACGCTTTGATCGGGGGTATTTGTTTTCCCCGGTTCCGGAGGAGTTATTAAGGAGATTTCTAGCAGTGGTTCGAGGTGATTTATCGGCAGTCGAGTAAGAAAGGAAAATTTACTCGATTGGCGAATCTTGGTCTTAGTAAGGAAAGTCCGAGGAGAGGCATGTAGTGTAGTCCTTGGGAGGTTTAGATTGAGAATATGTTAACCTTAGTTAGGAAACCTAATGTTGGTGACTCTTACCGAGGTGTGGTTGGTGTAGTTATCCCAATATCAGGAGTACCGCCTTCTAAGATGAGGGGGACATGCCTTTGGAGACTCAGTTTCGTTGTGTAGGACGGAGGGAGTTTTAGGCAGTTGCAATCGCGCCTGGCCCTTCAATATGGTTAGGAAGGGTTCTAAGGATGATGTTTCTCTTGTGAAGAAATAGGCTTAGGGATAATGATTGTCTTAGAAGAAGTTGAGAACCTTGAGTTGAAATTCTAGGACAAGGGGAAACCATTGAGTTACGGAAATGTAAGGTATAATACCTTTCTTTGGGTTTAAGTTACGCTTGTGCGAGATTGGGAATGTCGCGTGTGAGGTGTGATGAGTAGCTAACCGCTTTACCGCTAGGGTGTATGAAATTTTTCCTAGAGGAGGAAGTGAGCAAGTGTGGCCTTTGTATGGCGTCTTTGGAGATGATACACCTTTTCATGACTGAGAGGTTCAGAGTTTGGTAGATTTCTGTAGAGCGGATAGTTTAGCTCATAGTTGTGCTAGTTTTGAGAACTAGATATTGGTTAGCCATATTGTATTTATTGATGCCTTGTGTTTTAAACATAAGGTGTTTGTTTGGCGTGTCGGAAGACGCGGGATTGATTTATATAGTATTGTTGCATAGGCCCTCGGGAAATATCTAAAGTATGGAAATCTTTCTTTTTATAAAACCTTAACCCTGGTTCAACTGATCTCAATCCCCGACCTAGCTACACAGTAGTGTATTGGGAGGGTTCCTTGTTTGGATTTCGCTTACGAGACCTCCCCCGCATGAAGGTGGCTAGTGTCAGGAATTGAGGAGAGTTCTACCATTGGGAAATTTTAAACTTGTATATATTTAGTATGTTGTTATGGATCATATTGCTGAGGGTTATGTTATGATTTAGGGCTAATGGAGCCTGATCATGATTTTACGAGTGGAAACTAGGATACAGGGTGTATGGACGCCCTAGGTAGTAGTTGTTTTAAATCTATATGGTTCGATATGAGAACCAGGAAGGATCGGTATAGTGATCCTAAGGATTGATGTGAGGACTAGATGATATTGAGGTCCTAGGCGTGTCTTAAATTTCGCGGACGAAATTTTTGTAAGGGGGGAAGTGTGTAACAACCCTCGATTTTTGGAGACTGAGAAATTAAATTTTGGGAAAATTTAATTTAATTGAATTGGAGAATTTCAAAATTTGGGAACTTAGGCCCAAAACTAGAGAATATTTCAAAGTATTCCGAATGATATTTTTTAGGGTACCACGATCCCGGGAGGGTCGAGATAGTCAAAATGACTGTCATTGGGTCTTATTTCGGCTTCGGAATGTTTTTAAGTTATTTTGGCTCGAATTGGAGTAAACGAGTCATTTAAAGTGTGTATTAACTTTTAAAACTGGGATTTTTTTTAAAGGTTTATGAGGCTTACGGATTAAGCCATTTCTCATTTGAGAGAATGAGAGAAAAACCCTAGAGGGAGAAAGAGAAAGGAAAGAAGAAGAAAAGAAGAGAGAGAGGAAGGAAGCTTGGGGTTTTCCGGCCCAACCGCGACATCGAGGACGATCCAACCCCTACAAATCTGAGGCAAGTGTTTAATCTTGCTAAATAGCTATTTGTGTATTTCATTTCATAATTTGTGGGGTAAAGAAATGGATTTTTGGGTATAAATACCAAAACCTAGATTTTTGGGTTTAAATCTTGAAATCAATGTTATTCTATGGTTTAATCTCATATAAATGGTTGGGATGAGATGTAGGATGGGTTTTCCTGTTAATAACATTATTGGGTTAAAGATTTGGGGACTTGGTGATGATATTTGGGTATTAATTTCGTGGGTTTACTGAAAATGGAAGATCGGCCAGCTTACCTGGTATGGCCGGTCGACCGCGCCTTAAGGGAAAAGCCTACTGCATTTCTTCGTAGGCAAAATTTGGACCCGCGGTCGATCGGGGGTATGGGACCGGTCGACCGGTCCCCTATTTTTAGCCCAAAACTTGGATTTCTTCTTCCCCTTTTCTTTTGGAGTTAATTCTTAGGGGCTTCCTTTATGGGCGGTTTTATGGGTTTCCTAAGTTGACTTCTAGCCCTTTTTAGTTGGGTTCATTGATTTGGGCTTCTCTCTTATATAGTAAGAGATATCTTTTGGTGACTTATAGGGGGTCTCTCACTTAGTATCTGATAGTGGGAACTTCTTGGAATCATTGGATAAGAAATATCCATGTATGTGGTGAAATTTCTAGGCCGACATTTATGTCAAATCCTTATAAGGATAGGATATTGTTAAGTTACAGATTGGGGCCATTTGGAAGAGAGTGGTTGCATACTCTTTAAGAGTGAGGGGTCTCATATCCTTAAAAAATTTTAGTCTAAGGGCAATTGATAACTCTATAGGAGTAAGGGTTACCGAGATTTATTCGAACCATAGGTGACATTGAGAACGCTTTAGGATCGTACTATCGACTAGAATAAGCGGTAGCATAAATTCTAGTTAGGATAGCTTACACGTAATTATGGGGATATGGGCATTGAGATTCCAATACTTGAAATGAGGTTGGAATAAATTGAGGTTTTAGACTATTAAGTCATGTGTGTGCCTATGGTTAAATAGTACTAAAGGTAATTATGTACTTTGGTTATGGATGAAATGTGTAGTGATGGATTCCTACACATACTCTTGGGTGATAACCCTAATGTTGAATATATATGTATAGATATATACATATGGTTTTGGGAGACTATTCATCATAGAAAAATGATTGAATATGTTTCAAGTGAGGGATTGTATTCACATATCGAGGTACATTTAATGGAAATTGTGGTGACGGCTTGTATATTGAGGATTATGTATACTTATAGCCGGGTTTATATATCTTATACACATGAACGATAATTAGTTTGTATACATATATTGATATAGCGATGTGTGAATATATGTGCATATATCTATGTATGAATATGAATATATGGATATATTTATGTTGTGGTCATACATGGTATGGATATTTAAACCGTATATGATGGTTTACTATATTTGATCATATGATGGGATCATATGGATGTATGTATATTGCGTATGTGAGCGACATATATACTTATATTATGGTTTATTATATTGGATCATATGATTGGATCATATGGATGTATGTATATTGCGTATATGAGCGATATATATATACTTATGTGGTTAGGCATACCCCGCTCATGCTATCATTGAGAAGTTTCCGCACAGAGGGTGAGCATCCTGGCATATAGAGCAGGGTGTGGATATTCCCCAGGTCATAGTCGTCCCTTGTGTTATTATACGATATAGATATATATTTTTGGGATGAGACGTGGTGGGTATGTTTCGTCTCATTGCCGATTGGAACTATGACCGCTTCCCGGGACGTCGTGTGTGTGTGTTACCACGAGGTGGGTGTCGTTGATCCCCACCAGGTGGTCCCCAGTTGTTACGTGAGCCGAAATCTGGGAAGATGATAGCATTGATGCAGTTTTATCGGCGCTATATATAGCCGGGTATTATATTTGCATGGCCATTGTACATCATATATGGTATGTACACTTGGTCATGGATGATTGGTATATGTATATATATGGTGAGCATAAAATACCTATATATATGTATTTATATATCCTATAGAGGAAAGGATATAGGTTTTTGGTAAAGTACATCTTAGATGATTATGGTGTACTAGATTGATGGGGGTTGATGTATCGCATATAAGGAATATTTCGGTTACATCATCCCAAGGATATTATTGGAGAAAAGTTCTGTCAGTTATAGTATGCACGGCATTATGGATCTCTATGATCGACATTGTCAAAGAGTAGTGTAACGGGGCGGTTCCTTGTTTGGATTTCGCTTTGCGAGACTCCCCACGCACGAAATGTAGTACATTGTTGAGAGTAGAGAGAAGTTTTGTCGATATTTATGTGTGGCATGATGGATCTCCAGGATCGACGTTGCCATGGAGTAGTGTAACGGGGCGGTTCCTTGTTTGGATTTCGCTTTGCGAGACACCCCACGCACGAAACGCAGAGCAGCGTTGAAATTGGAGGGAAGTTGTGTCAATATTGATTTTTCATGCTTATTAAATAGAATTTAAATTATATGTCTCTACCCAATTGCATATTGGGAAATCTTAAATTGTATTTGGTTAAAATATATACCGGAATCCACTAAGCCTAACAAGGCACATATGATTGAAATAAATGCTAACTTATGTTTAGAAAGAGGGGGTGGATTCCTGGGGTATGATAGGAGAGTAGCTCTCGTGGGTATGGGCTTGGCCTATGATTAGTTAGGTTGTCCTTATATAATGGGGTAATTTAACTAAAACTTGAGGATGCGAATAGGTGCGCGCCTTTAGATGAGAGGTGAGTTGGGGTTCCACGAGAGTGCGGTCTCACTTTAATTATGAAATAAGTGCACCGATAATTATTATGCACGGTTAACACACTTGCTAAATATTTTCACATTCGGGGCTCTGACCCGTTTACTTTTCTCTCCTCCTTGTATATATATATATATATTACCACAAGTATCCTACCGCATGGATGCTGGATGACTTTCTATCCAGAGTCTTAGGAGCTGTGACAGGTGCGGACTGTTGCGGGATGTTTCATGTAGTCGCTTCCTACTTCTTTAAAATTCTAGGTAGGATTCATGTTGTATATCGGGTTTGTACCCAAGGGATATTTATATACATGTTTATATTTATTCCATTTCAGTCATTATATTGGTTGTGACCCGACAGCTTATTCGGGTCTACCTTGTGTAGTACATTCGGTTGTATTTATTTAGTTCATGTTTTTTTCTAGCATTTCATTTATTTTAGTCATATCATGCATCTTTCTTTTCTTTTGTGGCAGTGTTATAGTGTTGGTTTGTTGTCTGTTGCATTATATTTTAATTTTCATATCCCGCTTATGTGATTTAGGGTAGTTAGTCCTATATTATATAGTACTGACAGTTGATGTTAAGACTGGACCATCTGAAACTCCTGATTTAATATAGTATAGTGATGGCCACCCGTTATTATTTTAGGCGGGTTGTGACAGATGGTATCAGAGCATCAGGTTCTAGAGTCCTTAGGATCTGTGCGAGTTATGGATTCTTCCGTTAACGTTATTGACATAAAGCCCTATAAATAGGACTGTTGTGTTCACTGCGTTGTTTTCTTCTGTGAAGTATATTCACTTGATTGGCGTTCTGATAATAGTTGCTCTTGTTTCGTTTCAGACGTCGCCTAGATTTTATCGTCTAGGAAAGGATGAGATTAGAAGTACCATACCAATTGTATGTTTTGGGTACGCTTTGATCGGGGGCATTTGTTTTCCCCGGTTCCGGAGGAGTTATTGAGGAGACTTCTAGCAGTGGTTCGAAGTGATTTATCGGCAGTCGAGTAAGAAAGGAAAATTTACTCGATTGGCGAATCTTGGTCTTAGTAAGGAAAGTCCGAGGAGAGGCATATAGTGTAGTCCTTGGGAGGTTTAGATTGAGAATCTGTTAACCTTAGTTAGGAAACCTAATGTTGGTGACTCTTACCAAGGTGTGGTTGGTGTAGTTATCCCAATATCAGGAGTATCGCCTTCTAAGATGAGGGGGAAATGCCTTTGGAGACTCAGTTTCGTTGTGTAGGACGGAGGGAGTTTTTGGCAGTTGCAATCGCGCCTTGCCCTTCAATATGGTTAGGAAGGGTTTTGAGGAAGATGTTTCTCTTGTGAAGAAATAGGCATAGGGATAATGATTGTCCTAGAAGAAGCTGAGAACCTTGAGTTGAAATTCTAGGACAAGGGGAAACCATTGAGTTACGAAAATGTAAGGTATAATACCTCTCTTTGGGTTTAAGTTACGGTTGTGCGAGATTGGGAATGTCACGTGTGAGGTGTGATGAGTAGCTAACCGCTTTACCGCTAGGGTGTATGAAATTTTTCCTAGAGAAGGAAGTGAGCAAGTGTGGCCTTTGTATGGCGTCTTTTGAGATGATACACCTTTTCGTGACTGAGAGGTTCAGAGTTTGGTAGATTTCTGTAGAGCGGATAGTTTAGCTCATAGTTGTGCTAGTTTTGAGAACTAGATATTGGTTAGCCATATTGTATTTATTGATGCCTTATGTTTAAAACATCAGGTGTTTGTTTGGCGTGTCGAAAGACGCGGGATTGATTTATATAGTATTGTTGCATAGGCCCTCGGGAAATATCTAAAGTATGGAAATCTTTCTTTTTATAAAACCTTAACCCTGGTTCAACTAATCTCAATCCCCGACCTAGCTACACAGTAGTGTATTGGGAGGGTTCCTTGTTTGGATTTCGCTTGCGAGACCTACCCCGCACGAAGGTGGCTAGTGTCAGGAATTGAGGAGAGTTCTACCATTGGGAAATTTTAAACTTGTATATATTTAGTATGTTGTTATGGATCATATTGCTGAGGGTTATGTTATGATTTGGGGCTAATGGAGCCTGATCATGATTTTACGAGTGGAAACTCGGATACAGGGTGTATGGGCGCCCTGGGTAGTAGTTTCTTTAAATCTATATGGTTCGATATGAGAACCAGGAAGGATCGGTATAGTGATCCTAAGGATTGATGTGAGGACTAGATGATATTGAGGTCCTATGCGTGTCTTAAATTTCGCGGACGAAATTTTTGTAAGGGGGGAAGTGTGTAACAACCCTCGATTTTTGGAGACTGAGAAATTAAATTTTGGGAAAATTTAATTTAATTGAATTGGAGAATTTCAAAATTTGGGAACTTAGGCCCAAAAATAGAGAATATTTCAAAGTATTCCGGATGATATTTTTTAGGGTACCATCGATCCCGGGAGGGTCGAGATAGTCAAAATGACTGTCATTGGGTCTTATTTCGGCTCCGGAATATTTTTAAGTTATTTTGGCTCGAATTGGAGTAAACGAGTCATTTAAAGTGTGTATTAACTTTTAAAACTGGGATTTTGTTTTAAAGGTTTATGAGGCTTACGGATTAAGCCATTTCTCATTTGAGAGAAAGAGCGAAAAGCCCTAAAGTGAGAAAGAGAAAGGAAAGAAGAAGAAAAGAAGAGAGAGAGGAAGGAAGCTTGGGGTTTTCCGGCCCAACCGCGACATCGAGGACGATCCAACCCCTACAAATCTAAGGCAAGTGTTTAATCTTGCTAAATAGCTATTTGTGTATTTCATTTCATAATTTGTGGGGTAAAGAAATGGATTTTTGGGTATAAATACAAAAACCTAGATTTTTGGGTTTAAATCTTGAAATCAATGTTATTCTATGGTTTAATCTCATATAAATGGTTGGGATCAGATGTAGGATGGGTTTTCTTGTTAATAACATTATTGGGTTAAAGATTTGGGGACTTGGTGATGATATTTGGGTATTAATTTCGTGGGTTTGCTGAAAATGGAAGATCGGCCAGCTTACCTGGTATGGCCGGTCGACCGCGGTCTGGGGACCGGTCGACCGCGCCTTAAGGGAAAAGCCTACTGCATTTCTTCGTAGGCAAAATTTGGACCCGCGGTCGACCGGGGGTATGGGACCGGTCGACCGGTCCCCTATTTTTAGCCCAAAACTTGGATTTCTTCTTCCCCTTTTCTTTTGGAGTTAATTCTTAGGGGCTTCCTTTATGGGCGGTTTTATGGGTTTCCTAAGTTGACTTCTAGCCCTTTTTAGTTGGGTTCATTGATTTGGGGTTCTCTCTTATATAGTAAGAGATATATTTTGGTGACTTATAGGGGGTCTCTCACTTAGTATCTGATAGTGGGAACTTCTTGGAATCATTGGATAAGAAATATCCATGTATGTGGTGAAATTTCTAGGCCGACATTTATGTCAAATCCTTATAAGGATAGGATATTGTTAAGTTACAGATTGGGGCCATTTGGAAGAGAGTGGTTGCATACTCTTTAAGAGTGAGGGGTCTCATATCCTTAGAAAATTTTAGTCTAAGGGCAATTGATAACTCTATAGGAGTAAGGGTTACCGAGATTTATTCGAACCATAGGTGACATTGAGAACGCTTTGAGATCGTACTATCGACTAGAATAAGTGGTAGCATAAATTCTAGTTAGGATAGCTTACACGTAATTATGGGGATATGGACATTGAGATTCCAATACTTGAAATGAGGTTGGAATAAATTGAGGTTTTAGACTATTAAGTCATGTGTGTGCCTATGGTTAAATAGTACTAAAGGTAATTATGTACTTTGGTTATGGATGAAATGTGTAGTGATGAATTCCTACACATACTCTTGGGTGATAACCCTAATGTTGAATATATATGTATAGATATATACATATGGTTTTGGGAGACTATTCATCATAGAAAAATGATTGAATATGTTTCAAGTGAGGGATTGTATTCACATATCGAGGTACATTTAATGGAAATTGTGGTGACGACTTGTATATTGAGGATTATGTATACTTATAGCCGGGTTTATATATCTAATACACATGAACGAGAATTAGTTTGTATATATATTGATATAGCGATGTGTGAATATATGTGCATATATCTATGTATGAATATGAATATATGGATATATTTATGTTGTGATTATACGTGGTATGGATATTTAAACCGTATATGATGGTTTACTATATTGGATCATATTATGGGATCATATGGATGTATTTATATTGTGTATGTGAGCGATATATATACTTATATTATGGTTTATTATATTGGATCATATGATGGGATCATATGGATGTATGTATATTGCGTATATGAGCGATATATATATACTTATGTGGTTAGGCATACCCCGCTCATGCTATCATTGGGAAGTTTCCGCGCAGAGGGTGGGCATCCTGGCATATAGAGCAGGGTGTGGATATTCCCTGGGTCATAGTCGTCCCTTGTGTTATTATACGATATAGATATATATTTTTGGGATGAGACGTGGTGGGTATGTTTCGTCTCATTGCCGGTTGGAACTATGACCGCTTCCCGGGACGTCGTGTGTGTCTGTGTTACCACGAGGTGGGTGTCGTTGATCCCCACCAGGTGGTCCCCAGTTGTTACGTGAGCCGGACTCTGGGAGGATGATAGCATTGATGCAGTTTTATCGGTGCTATATATAGCCGGGAATTATATTTGCATGGCCATTGTACATCATATATGGTATGTACACTTGGTCATGGGTATATGGATGATTGGAATATGTATATATATGGTGGGCATAAAATACCTATATATATGTATTTATATATCCTATAGAGGGAAGGATATAGGTTTTTGGTAAAGTACATCTTAGATTATTATGGTGTACTAGATTGATGGGGGTTGATGTATCGCATATAAGGAATATTTCGGTTACACAATCCCAAGGATATTATTGGAGAAAAGTTTTGTCAGTTATACTATGCACGGCATTATGGATCTCAATGATCGACATTGTCAAAGAGTAGTGTAACGGGGCGGTTCCTTGTTTGGATTTCGCTTTGCGAGACTCCCCACGCACGAAATGTAGTACATTGTTGAGAGTAGAGAGCAGTTCTGTCGATATTTATGTGTGGCATGATGGATCTCCAGGATCGACGTTGCCATGGCGTAGTGTAACGGGGCGGTTCCTTGTTTGGATTTCGCTTTGCGAGACACCCCATGCACGAAACGCAGAGCGGCGTTGAAATTGGAGGGAAGTTGTGTCAATATTGATTTTTCATGCTTATTAAATAGAATTTAAATTCTATGTCTCTACCCAATTGCATATTGGGCAATCTTAAATTGTATTTGGTTAAAATATACACCGGAATCCACTAAGCCTAACAAGGCACATATGATTGAAATAAATGCTTGCTTATGTTTAGAAAGAGGGGGTGGATTCCTGGGGTATGATAGGAGAGTAGCTCTCGTGGGTATGGGCTAGGCCTATGATTAGTTAGGTTGTCATTATATAATGGGGTAATTTAACTAAAACTTGAGGACGCGAATAGGTGCGCGCCTTTAGATGAGAGGTGAGTTGGGGTTCCACGAGAGTTCGGTCTCACTTTAATTATGAAATAAGTGCACCAATAATTATTATGCACGGTTAACACACTTGATAAATATTTTCACATTCGGGGCTCTGACCCGTTTACTTTTCTCTCCTCCTTGTATATATATATATTACCACAGGTATCCTACCGCATGGATGCCGGATGACTTTCTATCCAGAGTCTTGGGAGCCGTGACAGGTGCGGACTGTTGCGGGATATTTCATGTAGTCGCTTCCTACTTCTTTAAAATTCTAGGTAGGATTCATGTTGTATATCGGGTTTGTACCCAAGGGAAATTTATATACATGTTTATATTTATTCCATTTCAGTCATTGTATTGGCTGTGACCTGACAGCTTATTCGGGTTTACCTTGTGTAGTACATTCGGTTGTATTTATTTAGTTCATTTTTTTTCTAGCATTTCATTTATTTTAGTCATATCATGCATCTTTCTTTTCTTTCGTGGTACTGTTATAGTGTTGGTTTGTTGTCTGTTGCATTCTATTTTAATTTTCATATCCCTCTTATGTGATTTCGGGTAGTTAGTCCTATATTATATAGTACTGACAGTTGATGTTGAGACTGGACCATCTGAAACTCCTGATTTAATATAGTATAGGGCTGGCCACCCGTTATTATTTTAGGTGGGTTGTGACAACTACCAAGACATAACTAATTTGGGGACGGATTTGGATTTCTCAGGATGGGCACAAGAGTTATGCTGATGCGACCGGAGGCATGTGGATTTAGAGGTTTGCGAATAGGTGTTGGTTTGTGTGTCTCCTATGAAAGGGATCATGAGATTCGATAAGAATGGGAAGCTAGTGCCAAGATATATGGGTCCTTTCCCTATTATTGAGAGAGAGAGATCAGTAGATTATAGACTGGGTTTACCAGAGCATCTTCAGTGATTACACGACCTCTTCCATGTGTTGTTGATGAATAAGTACAAGAGGAACGAAAGAGCTTTCTGGAACGTTCCACTTGAGAAGATTGATTTGCATCCAGACGTCTCATACGAGGAGAGACCCGTGGCTATTCTGAATCATAGTGAGCATAAACTGTCGTCTAAGGTGGTGCCATTAGTCAAAGTTCAATAAGGACACCACGGTGTTGATGAATCTAATTGGGAGCGGTAGGATGACATGCGAGATCAGTATCCAGAGTGGTTCACCGCAGGCATGATCGAATTTTGGGGACAAAATTCCTTTGTAAGGGGGAAATAATGTAACACCCCGTATTTCTGAGTATTTGAATTTAATTAATTCGGTAATTAATTAGCATTATTTTAAATTATGATAGAAGTAACTTAATTGAATTGAGTAATAATGTGCTTACTATATATTAATAGTGAGTGAGATAATGATTAATATTATGAATTTAATTTACTAAGTGAATAGTAAATAATGTATGGAAATTATTACCCGTAATAGCGAGTGATATTGGCGTGATTGAAATTATCTCAATCGGGAGTCGCGTGTAGACTAATTTGGGGTCGAGATGGAATAATTATCTAGAGTGACTCAGGTGATGATTTTGAGGTCACTGATGATTCCAAAAGGGTTGAAATAGTCAAAATAGTATACCTGGGGATATTATTGGATCCCGGGGCATTTTTAGACTATGGCCGCGATCATTTTTCGTCACGATTAGGGGGTCAGAGACTTTGGTCGCGACCATTTTTTTCCCATCACGGCCCAAGTCCGCGACCACCTGCCGTGACCCCTAGGGCCATGACCCCCTATTGGTCACAGACTTATTTCGAGACCAACGAAATTGGTCGCACCCGAAATGGTCACGACCCAAGTTCACGACCCACAGTCTTAGTCAAGGATTTTAGTTGTGACCATTCGCCAGTTTTGGTGTACTGCTAAGATTGACTGCGTGAATCAAAAAGGTGTTTTTCCCAATAAAAGATGAAGACTTAAAGTAGCAGTTCTGTAGCTTTCATACATCAAAAATCTTAACAAATTTCGTCTAGAGACCAGGTATTTATAGGCGGGCACAAAATTCGTGGCGACGCAATCTCGCTCAAATGAGAAGCAGCAGTTGTTCTAATGACGTAGAGATGTCGTTTGAATGGCATATGAGTCGCTTCCAACGAGATGAAAAAAGTCAATAAAGTAAACCTTCGTTCGAAGCACGTTTGATGCAGGCCATCAAATGACCCTTATAACGACATAGGCAGGTCGTTCTAACGAGATATCAATCTCGTTTGAACGATACTGTCAAAATAAAAAATTTTCTTTTAAGTTTAAAAGATGTTCGAAAAACTGTTTGAAAACGCCTTGTTTTGAAAAAAATCAGTTTATAAAATTTTTCCAATATTTAATAAAAAATCCACGAAACATAAAACAAAATCCATGCCAATATTATGTGAAGTCGTGGCACATGTTGAAGTTGCTTGATAATGGGATTCACGTTTTGAACGTGTGAACGTGAAATGTCTTGACGGAAGTAACGGAATACGCTATACACGATGTAATCTAGTATCTATGGGTGAGTCCTAGATACTAGGGGCAACGATGAAAAATTTTCCCTTACAATAACAATAAGAGTAACAAATGAGGAAATAACTACAAATAAGCCGTTAAAGAGACAAAAAAAACACATATATACAATTGAAAACACGTACAAAGTTCCAAACTGTTCAACTAATATTTAATTAGAACATTTAGGCCATAAATCTGTATTTACATGCATACAGAAATTTATTAACTAGTGTATAATTAATGTGTATGTAGGTCATCCAAGGAACCACCTAGGAAATAGGATACCTAGCAAAATAATGCTGACGTCCCCCAAGTCAACATTGCATATGGTATCAACAGCAACAACATTCACATGTGAATTCAATGTCAATCTACATCGTTTACCCTATATAAAAAACAATAATAAATGGCATATTTACTCTAATGAAACTTTCAAAGTATTGAATCATTTATAATTTAAGTTATAAAGATTTTTTACAACAAAAATGTATACATAATTTTGAAATTTTGGGTAGAGTTGTCTTTGTTTATTGGACTATCCACCAACATTTAAGAAATAAAAATAATCTGAAGATAACAATACTTATACTCCATATTGAACCTCATATAAACATCATCTTTGTAAGTAACTAAATATATTAAATTCATTAAAAGAAATGGTATTCCATGTAATTAATCGAAGGAAAGAAGTTAAGCTTCCGGAGAAATCCTTTATTTTAATGAAATTATTTTTCAAAACAAAGCATGGTTACAGAGTTACTAATGTATATCTCCATGCACATTGACAGTCATTAGAATATGTAGCTTGCACCTCAATTATAAATATAAATATGCTAATGATATAGTTAAAATAATGGAATTAATAGTAATCAAATGAAGTATTATAAAACATCATTGAACAATATCAAATGTGAATTGAAATATATAAATTGAATACAAAAACATTTATTACCATAAATACACGAGTCAACTATGAATACATCCGTGATCAGTGAGTATGTGCGTAATTATAAAAAAAATTGTTAAACAATCTAAATGTCAATTTTACTCACTTCACACCTGTTAGACCACAAATATAACATAAAATTTGATTGATTTTGGATCACTTCTTGAAACTAACAGTATGAATCAATCACACAATTAGGAACATATTTCCATATTTCTCTAAAAGCCCCCCCCCCCCCCCCCCCCCCCCCCGGGTACACACTATTTTCCTAGAAAACCACAAACAAATAGAAATATGGAAAACAAAATCTTAAATGCCAAATGCACATCCGAAACAATCGACATACATTAGGTCTTATCTTTGTTTTCCACTAAACTGTGCATACATAAAATATCTATTACACATACTTGTATATTTGAACAACCAACCACTCTTCAAATAATGAAGCACATACTCATCTATTGGTCCATAAATTAACGAAGAAAAAAAATCAGTGATTAAAGAAGTAAATGTCTTATGTGAATCAATAAAAGTACCTAAAAAATATATAATAAAATTATGTTAGAGATAATACTAAATGAAATTAAAAATAGGCTTATAAATATATTCCCCAACTAAAAAGTATGATTACAGAAGTTTATATTAGCTATCTAATTTCCTAGGCCTATGAGACAGATCCATCCTCCACTTCTTAGATATCCTCTACTTATTCCTGAATTTCACCTTCCTCTCATTGATCCTACTTTTTCTTGTCTACAATCTTTTTCACTAACTATTGGCACTGCAAGAATACCCTCCCAATTGCTTAGAACTTTTTCATGGTTGGTATTAGAGTCTGAAACTCTAACCTAACTTTTTTCTATAATGTCTTATAACTATCGGAATTTATGTTTCCGACTTGTATAAGTTATAAACCTCTGTTAACCTGTTTTCGTATCTTTATGAATTAATTTTTGGCTGGTCACGCTATTGTGTATTTTTCCTCTAATTTAATACAAATATAATAATCATACCGGTGATATTTTTTGGTGTTTGTGGCAAGATTTATTGCCAAATCAACATTATATGCATTACAAACTTATTTTCTAACAAAAATAATCATGGCTCAAAACATGGATATTCTCACTCTATTTATCCTTCTTTAGGTGTCCCGTTAAAAATGCATTTTCACTCTTTCTTAGTGAACTATTATCCATCGCATCGCTCATATTTTGACTATTATTAGAAATGTTTCTCTTTCTTTCCGGTACACTCCTTAGAATGACTCGTGCTCGTCCTCTTTATGATGCGGATATGAAAATTTCATTTCTCATTTACTTCACGCACATATACATAAGTTTTACCCCACACATTGTACACATGAATTACATGTTAAATTTAGAAAAAATGAGAACATTTTTATAGCCTATGAAAGACCGAAAGGGCGGAAGTCCCTGAACCTATGATCTTTTTGATTTTGTATGCACCAGTTAGACTTTTACGCCCTCAATCTTGAGAGACGACTACACCTTTTGTCCATTTTGAGAAAAATAAGTCGGCAACTCCAATCTTTACACTTTTACATCATTTGACGATCGATTAGATACACGACAACCCACAAACATCGCAAGAGTGGTAGAAAGTCAATTTCTTCCTCGATCCCATTCTTAACTTTTTTTAACCAGCCCATGCACGTCATAATTAGCCTATTTGTGACATTCAATTTGTAAATGGAGCTTCATATCTGTTACCTAGAAAAATACCCAAGGTGGGGTGAATTGGGATTTTGTAAACTTTTCAGGTCAAATTAAAATTTCTAAAAATATTTAATTTAGAATACTTAACAAATTTCAGATGAATTGATCTTTAAGAATAAGACAATAATTTTTGGATTTAAATAATACTAATCAATTAAACAAATTCAATTACACACCATATCTTCTTAAAAAGAAAATAATAAAATTTTCACATTTAAAATAAATAAAAAATGACTTTAATTACTTAATTAAAAAATTATTTTGACTGTAAAATATTTTACTAATTTCGGAATTATATTATTTGCATGTATAAGTGTTGAAATAAATAGTATCAAACAAGTACAAAAATAATAAAGTAAATACAGTGCAAAGAATAAATAACACCGAGATTTAACATGGTTGGATCAAAATCCAACTTACTTCCACGCGCCTAGAGCTTACGTCTCCTTGCGATTCACGACCGTGATCCACTTACAGGTAGGATCAAATCACCGTTTACAATCGAGTAGCTTAGCCCAAGCTACTAAATACAATCAGAAGCTTATAACAAAGCTTCAAATAAATCTGATTTTGAATACAAATGTTTGGATGATGAAACTCTCTCTCTCTCTCTCTCTCTCTCTCTCTCTCTCTCTCTCTCTCTATATATATATATATATATATATATATATATATATATATATATATATATATATATATATATATATACACACACACACACACACACACAGAGTTAAGATAAATACTATAAAAATACGTTTATCACATATATTTTCATCTAGATAAACATTAAATGAAATAAGTGATAATAAATTTACAATAACATATTTTATAATACTTTTGTATAAGAGACCTGCAAATCAAATATCCTTTATATACAATCATATAAATAACTAAATAAAAATTTGAGTAAATTACACTTTTAGTTCCAAAACTATCACAAAAGTTTTTAAATGGTCCTTAATCTTTTATTTGCCTGAAGTTAGTCGCTAAAGTATATTATTTATTTTGAAAAGGGGACTACGTCCTTTTTGGACGATAATTGTTGACATAATTATGTCAAATACTTATTTTTCCCTATCCCCATTATTTTATGTCCAATACCTGTTTTGACAGAAATCAAAACAGTGTTTATAATCTTATGCCTTTTATAAAATTGTTTAAAAATTAGTCATTTTTTATTTATAAACAAATAATTTTATAAAAATGTTGTCATTTATTTTATAGAAAATGGTTTCAAATGCAAGAACAATCATAATACTATTTTATACAAATATTTTAAAAATAATTTAAAACCATATACACAAACAACAAGTTAATTGATAAAGTGTTTTATATCGAGAATATTTTTACAAAAGACTTGTTTTACAAAAAGAAATGTAAAGACCTGTTTTACAAAGATAAATTGTTATAGTTAATTTTAATAATTATTTTTTTTACAAAAGAAAATGTTTTACAAAAATAAACAAAAAAACTTTTTTTACAAAAATAAACTATTTTAATTATTTTTATTAAATACTTGTTTTACAAAAATAAACTATTTTAATATAATTTTAATAAATTTTTTTACGAAAGACCTTTTGTAAAAAAATAAACGTAAAGACCTGTTTTATAAAAATAAATTGTTTTAATGTAATGTTAATAATTATTGTTTTTACAAAAAAATTGTTTTACAAAAATAGACGTTAAAACCTGTTTTACAAAAGTAAACACTTTTGACTTTTTTAAATAAGACTTGTTTTACAAAAATAAACGTAAAGACCTGTTTTACAAACATAAAATGTTTTAATTTAATTTTTTTACAAAAAACTTGTTTTAAAAAAATAAGCGTAAAAAACTGTTTTTCATAAATTAAATGTTTTGATTTAATTTTTATAATTATTTTTATTACAAAACATGTTTTACAAACATAAAATGTTTTACAAACATAAAGACCTATTTTACAAACATAAAATGTTTTAATTTAATTATTATAATTATTTTTTTACAAAAAAATGTTTTACAAATATAAACGTAACAACCTGTTATACAAAAATAAACTGTTTTAATTTAATTTTAATATTTATTTTTTTTACAAAACCGTTTACAAAAATGAACTTAAAAACCTGTTTTACAAACAAAAATTGTTGTAATTTAATTTTAATAATTACAAAAAACTTCTTTTAAAATAGGTTTTTTTATTCAAAATACAAATTTTTAACTTAATAAAAAACAGTTTTTGAAACTTTTTTTTGTAAAACATTTAAAAATGTTGTTTCTTTATAGTTAAAAACATTTATTTTTGTAAAAAAAATTTTATTTTATATAAAACTATTTTTTCCTTTTTATAAAGATTTTTTAATTGAAAAAAAGATTAGTTTTTTTATTTATAAAAACTAACATTCGAAAAAAAGCTTTTAAAAACTATCTTATTAATAAATGTCTCATATGACTACAACTAAAAAAGTGAGTACAACTGAAAAAACTGACTATGACTGAAAAAATTGATTTTTAAAAAAAATATCTTAGGCCATCTGTAGTGGTGTAGTGTAAAAAAATGTAAATTTACATTGTTTTGCTTAGATTGGTCCTTGAGTTTTTACTGTGGGACAATGCAAATGCTGACGTGGAGGGAGGGTGGGCGTTAAACATTTTACCGCCCAGATTTGGGTGGACGGCATTTAACCGCCCAGATTTTTCAACCGTTAACTATTAGCCGTTATATACCCGTTACGGTTTGGATATTGATTTTTTATTTTTTTATTTTCAAAAATGAGGTTGGGTGGACAAATTATAGACGCCCAAAAATCTGGGCGGAAATCTTTTTAACTCTCAATCTGGGCGGATATCTGTTTAACGCCCAGAACGTCTAGGCCCCACTTACACATTGTATATCGGCCTCTTACATTTGCATTCTCCTAACATTTTCTCTCTCCTCCAACAACACATTATCTTACCCGTTGTGAGATATAAATATGTAAAACTACACATTTACACATTCCATTACAGATGGCCTTATAGGACTATAACTATAAAAACTGATTTGTTATAGATTTTTTTTTCAAACTCTTTCTCTGAACAGCATTTATATCCTCTAAATTTTATATGACTAAATTTTTTTCAAGTTTTGTCCATAAACAATTTTTTATACCCCGAAATTTTTTTTTAAATACTTTTTCAAGCTTATTTTATAACTGTTGATATAAATAACAATTATGATATATATATATATATATATATATATATATATATATATATATATATATATATATATATATATATATATATATATATATATATATATATATATATATATAGAGAGAGAGAGAGAGAGAGAGAGAGAGAGCGAGAGAGTCAGGCTCCCCAACATTCCTCCTAACAACATATCTAGAAACATACCATTTTTTAAAAATAGTAAAAAAAATAATTTTGAGATGATATTTTTTAAATGGGTTCATTATATTTCAATGTTCCCCTATGAAAAAAATCAATTGAAAATAATGATTTTTGTTATTTTTAAAAAAATAGATAAAAAAACTGTAAGTGTTTACCCTTTAAAACTGTTAGTTTTTTCACCTATTTTTTAAAAATATCAAAACATATTATTTTGATCTGAATATTTTCACAGGGGCACATTGAAATATCATGAACCCATATAAAAAATATTAACACAAAATTAGTTTTTTACTATTTCAAACAAATAGGTATGTTGTTAGGTATGTTTAATGAGGTATGTTGGAGAGTCTAACTCTCTCTCTCTCTCTCTCTCTCTCTCTCTCTCTATATATATATATATATATATATATATATATATATATATATATATATATATATATACATACATACAATACTACTCTTGTGTAGACCAGTCCGCATTTTAAGAGTGTGGACCGGACATGTGTCACTTGTCAGTAACCTTAGAAATTATTGGCTATATTATAGACACTCTCTCTCTCTCTCTTCTGGGTTCACCGCCAAGTAGGGGTGTTCAGAAAATCGATTGGACCGGCGGACCGAACCGGACCGAGCCGGACCGCATTAAGTTTTCCGATCTTTTCTTTTAATCGGTCCGATCGAGATTTTTTTTTTGGCAAACCGGTCTGACCAGTCCGGTCCTTGGTCCGTCACAAAAAATAACCGATATGGATCGGCCCGGAGCGGTTACATATCAATATATATATTTTATTATATTTGAACCAAAAAAAAACTAAGGATAAGTTGGTCATTTTGAAAAATAAACTAGAAAAAACCCTAAAATAACAACACTCAGTCGTTCTCTCATCTCTCTACCGTTCTCTTCTCTCTCTCTCAAGGATAAACGGTCAACCCCCTCTCTCTTTCACTCATCTCTCAAGAAACCTCCTCGCCCCCCCCCCCCCCCCCCCCCCTCGTCTCCTCTCAGTCGCCCTCACAGCCGACGTAATCATCCGCTCCGCTTAGCCGCCATCATTATGGTATGTATTTGTTATATATATATATATATATATATATATATATATATATATATATATATATATATATATATATATATAACAATTAGGTAGAAAAAATAGCTGTGATTTTTTATTTGCTATTTCTTTCGATTTCTGATTTGCTGTTGTTCCGATTTGCTGTTATTTCTTCCGATTTCTGATTTGGTGTTTCTTCCGATTTAGGTAGAAAAATAGTTGTTGTTTCTTCCAATTTCTGATTAGCTAAATTTTTTATTTATGAAATTGAAGTAACTGTTAGAATATAACAGTTATATATATTATAATATATTTTTCCAGCTAATTTTTCATTTTAGATCGGTATGCTCTCAGTTAGAATTTTTTTTCCGGGTTTTCTTTTTCAGGTGTATTAGGACTGACAAGTTAGACCGGATCGACCATACAAAAAATCGGACCGACTAAGCCCGAAAAATCGGTTTAATCGGTCCGGTCTTGATCCTTTTTTTTATGACCGGTTTAATCGGTCCATTCCTTAAAATTACTAAAAACCGGATCGGACTGGACTGCAAACACCCCTACCGCCAAGTAACACATGTTCGGTCCGCACTCTTAAAATGTGAACTAGTCCGTATAAGAGCAGTATATATATATATATATATATATATATATATATATATATATATATATATATATATATATATATATATATATATATATATGTTAACGAAAATGTTATTTGTCCATAATTAATTAAATTAGTTTAATTAATGTACATTTTAGTTTAACTTAATATATTGATTTTGATGATTCCAAACACATTTTTATTAGGTTATTCTATAGATATTTATTATTGTATAATCTTGCCTCGACTCTACTCAACGACGTATTCGAGTAAAGGTATTCACGTATGTTGCACATTTACACTTGACACATTAGGCGCACATGCATATTTCTTGATCTATGGTTTTAATTGTGTGACTAATTAATTATGAGCCGAAACATTCTTTTCTAAAAATGAAATTATATTTTTTTTAACATAAGTTGACACAAAATATTTTTTTATAAAAGTTGCAGAATAATTTTGTTTGAAGTTAAAAAAAAATATATTTTTTTAATAATTTTGTGCGTGTATATATATGTGTGTATGCGTATATAATATATATGTATGCCTAATATATATAGATATCTTGTATGTGTATGCATGCGTGTTCCCCATGCGGTTTGGATATTTTGTTGGCGTATGTGTATATAATATATTATATATTTTATATATATGTTATTTGTACCATTGCCTTGGTTGTAGGCAAAAGATGTTGGCTTTTGGTTTTACTTGCCTTACCTGATAGAGACTTGACCTTTAAAAAAGCCTTAGCTTTTCCCATGCCATAACAAAGCTGTTGGCGTTTTTTTTTGGGTGATTGGCCTTGACTTTGTGCCTTTAACTAGTGCCTATCTCATGTGTATGCTATACAATATATGTTATGTATTATATATATCATATATTAATATATGTTATTGTTCAGTCTGTTGGCATGTACGCTTTGTAAGCTTTCATCATTTTGGTCGAATAAATGCATAGTCTACTGCTGCAAGATTTGACTGTCTATGTCCTTAGGCCCTTTACCGATCTGACCTTAAGTTTTTTTTATGGCTTTCGGCCATTCCTTTTAGCCCATACTATCCGATGACTTGTTCTTTTAGCCATACTGATGTTCGATTTGACCCCTAGGCGGTTTGTAATTTACCAACGTGATGATCATGGTTTTGCTCCTAAAAACCGGTTTTGTTTTCTACAACTTAAACGACGCCGCGTAGTCACATGTTCCAACGGTAATTTTTTCGCCCACGGGTTTATAAAACTAAAATTGGTTTTGATTACTTTTTGGGGCTTACTGTTTTAGCCTCTAGCTGTTACACGCTCCTGCTTGATCTGACTGCATGAGTATTTTTTTGAAAAGATTTTATTGTACCATGTTTATCATATCTGACATTTCTTTGACAGGAGTTTTGGACAGTTGAAATAACTTTTACTATCAGAACTCTATTATCTCTTGGACTAATTTTTTTTGATAGAAAATGTATAAGTCAAGTCACCTCAAAGCCACTTTCAATCACATATATTTTCAAATTACCATTTCCATGCTACAACAACTATATTTTTATGGAGAAGATAAAAGATGAAGATTTGATATCAGATTTGCAATTGATTTTCAGCTATCTCAGCCAAATCTGGAGCATTTAATGCTCAAAATGCTTGTGTCTAACAGCTAGATTTTGGCAGACTCATTTAAAGCTTTGAAGAGCTGCATTGAAAAAGAGACTTGAATGAGAATAAGATCAAGACTTGAAATATTACTGAGAGCATTTATTTTACTACTCAGCTACACATTCAAGAGAGTAATAAATTTTATCATCTGCTCAATCATTGAAGAAGAAGACTTGTGTCTACTTCAACATCAATTATTGAAGTCTGATTATAAAATTTATTGCTCTCTTGAATGTGTAGCTGAGTAGTAAAATAAATGCTCTCAATAATATTTCAAGTCTTGATCATATTCTCATTCAAGTCTCTTTTTCAATGCAGCTCTTCAAAGCTTTAAATGAGTCTGCCAAAATCTAGCTGTTAGACACAAGTATTTTGAGCATTAAATGCTCCAGATTTGGCTGAGATGAGATAGCTGAAAATCAATTGCAAATCTGATATCAAATCTTCATCTTGTATCTTCTCCATAAAAATATAGCTGTTGTAGCATGGAAATGATAATTTGAAAATATATGTGATTGAAAGTGGCTTTGAGGTGACTTATACATTTTCTATCAAAAAAAATTAGTCCAAGAGATAATAGAGTTCTGATAGTAAAAGTTATTTCAACTGTCCAAAACTCCTGTCAAAGAAATGTCAGATATGATAAACATGGTACAATAAAATCTTTTCAAAAAAATACTCATGCAGTCAGATCAAGCAGGAGCGTGTAACAGCTAGAGGCTAAAACAGTAAGCCCCAAAAAGTAATCAAAACCAATTTTAGTTTTATAAACCCGTGGGCGGAAAAATTACCGTTGGAACATGTGACTACGCGACGTCGTTTAAGTTGTAGAAAACAAAACCGGTTTTTTGGAGCAAAACCGTGATCATCACGTTGGTAAATTACAAACCGCCTAGGGGTCAAATCGAACAGCAGTATGGCTAAAAGAACAAGTCATCGGACAATATGGGCTAAAAGGAATGGCCGAAAGCCACAAAAAAAACTTAAGGTCAAATCGGTAAAGGCCTAAGGACATAGACAGTCAAATCTTGCAGCAGTAGACTATGCATTTATTCGGCCAAAATGATGAAAGCTTACAAAGCGTACATGCCAACAGACTGAACAATAACATATATTAATATATGATATATATAATACATAACATATATTGTATAGCATACACATGAGATAGGCACTAGTTAAAGGCACAAAGTCAAGGCCAATCACCCCAAAAAAAACGCCAACAGCTTTGTTATGGCATGGGAAAAGCTAAGGCTTTTTCTAAGGTCAAGTCTCTATCAGGTAAGGCAAGTAAAGCCAAAAGCCAACATCTTTTGCCTACAACCAAGGCAATGGTACAAATAACATATATATAAAATATATAATATATTATATACACATACGCCAACAAAATATCCAAACCGCGTGGGGAACACGCATGCATACACATACAAGATATCTATATATATTAGGCATACATATATACTATATACGCATACACACATATATATACACGCACAAAATTATTAAAAAAATATATTTTTTTTTAACTTCAAACAAAATTATTCTGCAACTTTTATAAAAAAATATTTTGTGTCAACTTATGTTAAAAAAAAATATAATTTCATTTTTAGAAAAGAATGTTTCGGCTCATAATTAATTAGTCACACAATTAAACCATAGATCAAGAAATATGCATGTGCGCCTAATGTGTCAAGTGTAAATGTGCAACATACGTGAATACCTTTACTCGAATACGTCGTTGAGTAGAGTCGAGGCAAATTATACAATAATAAATATCTATAGAATAACCTAATAAAAATGTGTTTGGAATCATCAAAATCAATATATTAAGTTAAACTAAAATGTACATTAATTAAACTAATTTAATTAATTAGGGATAAATAACATTTTCGTTAACAATATATACTGCACTTCTGCGGACTGTCCTGCATTTTAAAAGTGAGGGTTGGACATGAGTCCCTTGGTGGTGAGCTCAGAAAAGAGAGTGTGTGCCTATAATTTTGTCGATAGGCTCACCGTCACTTGACATATGTACGGTCCGCATTGTTAAAATGCGGAACAGTTATATATATATTATATATCAACAATTATATATGCATATATATCTACTACATATCCTGCTAAGTGTGTGTGTGTAAGAGAGAGAGAGAGAGACGCAGAGGAAAAGGAAGGAAGTGAAAATTAGTTGATTTAAATGAGGAAAAATGAAAGTAAAATCGCTTTTTGATTTTTTTTTTGTCAAAGTTTAACGGCCTTTTGGACAGAATCCCAAATTTAAAACAAGTTAAATAGTTTGGGAATTTATATGTGGTAAATAAAAAATTGGGAAGAATTAAAAAAAAAATTGTGATAGCTTAGGAACTAAAAGTATAATTTACCCTAAAAGTTTATATACAAACAGATACATGTAATGAATAAGTATAATAAATATATGTAAGACAAACAACTAAACTATATACTATACACTATAACACGTATCGGAGCTAATTACTAGATGTTTACATTATAATAGTGAAATAAAAATCAAGATTCCAATATTACTATACAATAATTTAATATTAAATTAGAGCTTAACTATATTTTCGTTTACCAATATTAATTCAAAGTTTCAAATAAATTGTGAAGGTTGTATCATTACCCCAAAATGATAAGAGCTAGTACATCAAACTTTTATGAGATTGGTTTAGAGCTTGCATATGGAGCGCAATATCCTCCCACAATCAAAGGATCGTGCTACTAAATTCCCCAAACACCGTCTTAAGGTGTGTTGGTTGTTTTGGTTTGGATGAAGAAATTTGGTTCCGTAGAAAAGCTGCTGTTTTCTCCAAGGTTCGCTTGCTTGATTTGCTAATGGTTGTGGAGTTGAAAGGATGGGTTTGAAGTTTGTGGTGGACGATGTAGTTGATGAGAGTAGAGTTTGGCTGATGATGTTTTGTTTGTTTGAGTATTTGAATCTTTGTTTAGTTTGACTGAAGTGTGTTGATTGGGTCTTTGGCCCGTGCCTAACTATAGTCGTAATATTTTGACAATTTCTCTTGAAATTAAATTTATGATAATCCTTTTAATTAATAAAAAATAATCATAATAATTTATTGATCCAACCACTATATACAGTATTAAGATTCCAAGTTTTACCAAGTCAACAAAAGTACAACATTACGAATGAACAGATAACTCACCCAGTGACGAAACCAAGTGAGGGCCAAAGGGGGCCATGGCCCCCCCAAAGTTCTTAAATTTTTTTGTTGCTTCCGATAATTTAGAACTCAGCTGAGATATTGTACCAACCCAAATCTAACATTATTTAGAGTAATGGTAGTCCTATAAGGTCATAACTTTTTGGAGTAAAGCTCTGATTTGCTTTGGGTTTTTCGCACCTTACATGGCTCACTTCTCAAAGTGGGTCTTTTGTAGTTATACTTTCACATTAATGCCTTGACGCCACACAATTTATCCAGGGACAAAGCCAACCATTTTCTAGGGAGGCCATGACTCCCTCCAACTTTGAAATTTTTTAAAAGGATACCCCTTAAATTTTGTATAGTATATAATTGAGTCTTTTTTTCAACAATTTTTATTGGCACAAGATATTATTTAGAAATACAATTTAATATATAATGTAGAACCCAATACATAAAATCATAATAACATCCAACTTATAGCTATTTAGTGTTGTAAAATTTTGTAATAAGAATTTTATTGAGAGACATATACCAAATAGTCCCTCGAACATTTTTTAATACCCATTTAGTTCATATTTTTTTTATTTTGTTTCAAAAAGTAATTTGCTACATATTTTGGAGAAAGAGTGCCGCTGGCGCGAACCTCTAAAAATAAGAGAATATTGAGTGCTTGAGGGACTAAATGGGTTAAACAAAAAATATATGTTCTTTTTAAAAAATATATATTTATAGTAGGTACTATTTATTAATTGACCATTTTATTAATTGAATTAATTAATATTTAACCTAATTAAATAAAAATATTACATTTGCCCCCCTCAAACTATATTCCTCGCTTCGTCCCTGAACTCACCCACCTTATAAATACCTCGATACCCTCTCCTTATATAATTCATATTCATGCTCTCTTAATCATAATAATTTATTGATCCAACCACTATATACAGTATTAAGATTCCAAGTTTTACCAAGTCAACAAAAGTACAACATTACAAATGAACAGATAACTCACCCACCTTATAAATACCTCGATACCCTCTCCTTATATAATTCATATTCATGCTCTCTTGGCATTATTAATCTTATCAAATTACCAACTCCTTTCAGAGGCCATGGCAGCCATAACAGTCCACGGACACCCATTTTCAACAGCTACAATGCGAGTTTTAGCTTGCCTTAACGAGAAAGACCTTCACTTCGATTTCGTTCACGTCAATATGGATGCCGGCGAGCACAAATCCGAACCTTTCCTTTCCCTAAATGTAAGCATTTAATCAACACAATACACATATTAGATTCATTCAAGTTGACTCTTCAAATAATACGAATAGATTTCATTTAAGTAAAGGTCCAAGTTCGGAGCTTTCTTTCTCCTCAGGAATTTTGAGTTCCTATGGGTAACTCCGTAAATAAATATCGTTTTAGTTTTTATAGATTGGTGTAACTAAAATTGTACCAAACCCTAAAAATCGAAAGTGTACAATAGTCTCTCTCTCTCTCTCTCTCTCTCTCTCTATATATATATATATATATATATATATATATATATATATATAGTAGTGTTCTTGTATGGAGCAGTTCGTATTTTAAGAGTGCAGACTCTCTTTTCTTTTCTGGACTCACCGTGAGGTGACACATATCCGATCTGCACTCTTAAAATGCAGACTGATCCGCACAAGAGAATTATATATATATATATACACACCGTCAGGGTACCCTAATTTATTGCTTTTGGGAGAGATTTGGGGAACTTACTTTGTACGCATAACAACACTCTATACATATTTATTAAAAAAAGTTATTTATGTCTTAACTCCCATTTATTATTCATTGTTGCGTCAAATACTCACTATTTTTATTTTTGAGATTTCCATCTCCCCCTCCCCTCCAAAAAAAAAAAAAACAAACATTTTTCAATACTTGAATGTTAACCCATCCTTATGGGCATTTGTTTTTCCCAAAATGGCTCTCATAAAGTGTCAATTACCAATATATATATAGTACTGCTTTTGTGCCTCTGGTGGTGCGCTCAGAAAAGAGAGAGAGTGTCCCTATAATTTTTAGGGTCTCCGTCAAGTAACACATGTCCAGTCCGCACTCTTAAAATGCAGACTGGTCCGCACAAGAGCATTATATATATATATATATATATATATATATATATATATATATATATATATATATATATATATAATGCTCTTGTGCGGACCAGTCTGCATTTTAAGAGTGCGGACTGGACATGTGTCCCCTGGTGGTGAGCAAAGAAATTATCGACTAAATTATAGGCACACTCTCTCTTTTCTAAACTCACCGGCAGATAATACATGTCCAGTCCGCACTGTTAAAATACTAGATAGTTTGCACAAGAGCAGTATTATATATATTGGTAGTTGACACTAGCCATTCTAAAAAAAAATATGGGCCAATAAGGGTGAGTTAACAATCAATTCATGAAAAGTGTTAATTTGCCGATCAAATCTCAAGAATTGAAAATAGTTGATGTTAGACTTAATAATTAATAATTAATGAGTGTCAAGATCGAAATAACCCTTCAAAAAATTCCTCCATTCAAATTGAGATTCTGAAATTAAATTAATTTTGTATGGTATAGATTATGTTATCGCGTGAATCAACAATGCCTACGTGGCTCCTCATATTGATTGCGATCTCTGAATTTCAAACGATTTTAAAAGAATTATATTCTTGTCTTTATTATTAATGGATGAAAATAACATTACCTTCATCACACTTCATATCGTGTGTAGTCTTTAAAATTTCATATATTTAAAAAAAAAAATAGTTTTTGAACTGTATTAATTAATGCATCAAATCAATATTACCTACATCGCACCTCATATTGTGAGTCTACTTAAGTGATATTGACGTTTTACACTTCTTATATATGGTTCACTATCGTTTTATGATGCGTCAAAACAAATTTGATCGCTAATGACCCTTATTTTTTCCCTCATGACTATGTAGCCATTTGGTCAGGTGCCAGGCTTTGAAGATGGAGATCTCAAACTCTTCGGTAAGTAGAGTCACTAAGTTCACCAATTAATTAAAAGGATTTCCGGTAACAGTAAGTAAATTCATTGCTAAATTTTATATTTACACGTGACAAATATAATTTACACAGAAAATAATTGACGCTGCCACCTTCTTAGTATATATTTGACTATCCAAGTGGAATGACATGAAAATATATGTAATGTTTTTAGTGACAAAATTTGATGTGATTTTAGTGTATATGCAGAATCAAGAGCAATTACCCAATACATTGCACACACTTATGCGGATAAAGGGACCCAACTAATATTTAGGGACATTAAGAAAATGGCCATATTATCTGTGTGGATGGAGGTGGAGGCTCACCAGTTTGACTCCGCGGCTATGAAGCTTGTTTGGGAGCTTAGCATAAAGCCTATGCTTGGCTTGGCTGCGGACACGGCGGTGTTGGAGGAGTTCGAACCCAAGTTGGGTAAGGTTTTAGACATTTATGAGGTTCGGCTGGCTCACTCAAAATACATGGGTGGAGATGACTTTAGCTTAGCGGATTTGCACCACTGCCCCGTCATAGACTACTTGATGGCTACGCAAGTCAAGGGGTTGTTCACTTCGCGCCCCCACGTGAGCGCGTGGTGTGATGATATATTGGCTAGGCCGGCTTGGTTGAAGGTTCTTGCGATGCGAAAATAAGACATCATGTGTCGGATAATTCTAGGTCGATCCATTTTATCCACGTACTTGTGACACTCTTGATGTGTCTTTATATTAGTTGGTATGTGAGATACCAATAATTACCAACAGTCACTGAAGCTATGCCAACCTAGAATTATTATCAACTTTAAGAAGTCGTGAGTATTATCCTCAATGCATTTTGTCCCCCTTTGTCTCCTTTTTAATGTTGGATCTTTTTGCATTTTCATCTCAATTTCTGTTTCATCTTTTGGCTAGACCTTCATTTTATTGAAAATTTGTGATACACACCAAAATACATCAGTTAAGTTCAAAAAGTTTCATAAATGACAATGAAAAAGTTGATTTTTACGAGTTTTAGCAACTCTCTAAGACACGTATCTCAACATTTTAGCAAAATAAGGGCGAAACAAAAAATTGTGATTAAATAGGGGTGAAATTTAAACAGCCTCTGCGATTATCTTCTTGTATGACCGTGAATGGTGATGTGCAGGTCTAGTGTGTTTGTTGGCCTTTACGTCTTATATAATATTTCAATCTTTTGATAGCGATAAATTATGTTATAAAAGATTCTTTACAATGACCCCAGGCTAAAGCAAGCAGAGTGTGAGGCATCTTCGATTGTTATATAACGCCCATTTCAAAAGGAGTTAGAGTTTAAATTTAATTTATATATTTTTTTTTACAAGATAATTTAAAATATTCAATTAAATATTTAAAAAAATATAAAAGTTTAAAATAAAACCTTATATTCAAATGATTCTAAAAAATGGGAGGTGGGGTAGTACTATATCATGACGAATAGTTGGCAAGCCAAATAATCATATATTTGTGTTATGATAAAATTAATATGAATTTTACTTGTCTTCTAATGACGTATACCATTAGTATGATTGTTGAATCTCTACTCGATGCTTGAGTTCCTCTACAATAGTGAAACTGTTGTATTCTATACAGTCTTGCAAACAAATCTTAATTGTATGTTGATAATTAAACAATTACTCTGTATGATTTACTACAATCTGGTTTAGGCCATGATGCTAGGTATTTTTTGTGTTTAAATAAATTTCAGGAGCTTGTTAATGAAAATTTTGCATGGGGCTAAGTGGAAAGTGTGTGTTAAATTATATTAAGCACAATACATGGAGGTCAAGAAATACCCTTAATATATACACACTAGGGTATGTTCGTACCTGAAGGCACGACGAAATTTTTTCAAAGTACGTAATCGCGAAATGGCGTAAATTTTTCAACGTACTTAATCGCGAAACGACAAAAACTTTCAAAGTGCATTACTACAAAAAAAAAAATTCAAAGTGTCACTCGTGGTCAAATTATCAATTGGAGAGAGTTTCCTTTGTTCAAGTTTTCTCAAGTTCCATTCATAATAAAATTTTGCTCAAGTTCCATTCATAATACAAATATTTTATAAAAATTAGACAGAGTTTTCTTTGTTTATACGACTATCCACCCTGTTTAGATAATACAAAATACCATAACAATAATAATAATAATAGTCCATCTTGGACCTCGCATATATCATCAACTATTCAACTCAGAAAAAAATACGTATCACCATAGACAATTCAAAATTTCGAAAAAAATTCTATTTACACCCAGTGATTATGTCGTTTGTATCTCTCACGTCATTCATCGCCACAATAGACAATTCAAAATTTCGAAGAAAATTCTATTTACAACCAAAGCATATTACACCATGCCGCTTCTATCTCCCACGTCACGCTTGTCTCATTGATCGTTACAATATGTGTATACCAAAAATATATCTTCCTTAAATGAATCCAATAATCGAGTGTATTTGAAGTCTATATGCCTCTGATCGACATGGCTGACCTGTGTAAATGATAATTGGACCATTAATAGGACTAAAATAAGAAACGAAGAAACTAGAATAAAACTTTGGCCTAACTGATGACAATACCTTGGACAAAACTGATGACTATACTTGGGCATTTCTTCATCTGAGAAAAATAAAAATACCTGCAAAGGAAGACATGTAAAGCAACAAATGCAATGAAAAGCAAGAAATGCAGATCCTAGATTTTTAGTATAATAAATCTAAATGTGAGGATAAAAATAAAAAAACATTGTTCATATTCAACATCCACATTTTGAACACCTAAAATATAACCATATAATTTGCTTTGTTCATCAATGAGAAAAGCAACAATAAAAAAATTGGTAATATCATAAGTGTGTTTTAGTTTTTGGTGGTCATTTTTTATTTTAATTTTTTGATTCACAAACGAAACACATGATCCCTCCGTTAATTCAAGTTTCACTTACTAATTTTTCACTTATGATGGCATAATTGGGAAATCTTCAAACCAATACGTTTGGTTTTCAAATAAAGAAGAATGTACACGCAACAAATAAAGTTCTCTACATCAACTATCACTATCAAGAATTATCTCAACTTCTAACACACCAATATCAAACAATCTTGTCATGTGTAACAGATTGAAACACCAAATTGGTAGGTTCTAAAGATAGACTGTTTGTCTATTCCTTTGATATGCAAATCATGGGACAAATGCAATCTCACTTCATTTGTCAAAACATGTAGTCAATCGTAGACATGGATGTGCTACAAAGGTTATGGTACCAAGCCGATGCAGTGAATATGCGTTGACTTACATTTCTGAAAAATATCCAGCGCTGACTTACATTTATGAGAAATGTCCAGCACTGACTTACATGCACCGACTTACTTCAGATTCATTGACGCATATATAGCTGATGTAAAAAAAGTAAAAAATTCATTGACGCATATATAGCTGATGTAAAAAAAATTCAAATTGTTTATCGACACTTCAAATTTTTTTAACTGATGCATATATAGCTAATGTTAATGAATCTGGCGCATATATAGCTGGTGTAAAAAATATTTGAAGAAAAGAGTTGATTCTATATTGAAACTTATCAGAGTTACATATTTTGATGCAAATCAACCTCCACAAATATTGCACACTACAAGAAAAATACATTTTTATGACGCTCGAAACAATAATTTAAAGACATTTATTATAAAAATGTCATTTAAAGGTTAATGCTATTATTAATGTGACATTTATAATATAAAATGTCATTTTATACATTTTTGTATTGTTTTTTATTACATTTTAAATATACAAATCATATTTGATTATAGATATTATGACATTATTTTAAAGAGTTTTTAACCTAAATATAGATATTATTACCCTTTTTTTGTCTCCTTCAAAATTTAGAAGCGGTGTTTTCCCTTTAAATATTTTTCCCCTTTTAACCGCTCCCTCCAAATATTTGGTTTTACCCGCTACCGGCACTCCTTTCCATTCTCCTCACGGCTCTCCTATCCATTCTCTCTCAAGTTGGTCTCCCTCTCCCTCACGCTCTCCTCTCCATTCTCTTGTATATTTTCTCTCTCAGTTGTTCCCTCTCCTCATAAAAAATCGAGGCTCAAGAAATCGAAACAAGGTATTAATGCAAGTCTGGTTCAATGAGTTGAAAACCTTGGTTGATTCGAAGTCCTTACGCCACTCTACTTCTCATTTCTCATTGAGAGAGAATGGATAAGCTTTAATGCTAGAGGATCGGGTGTGACGCCAAATTCACGGAGGACGATAACCCTAAAGGCTCTTGTACATATCACGATTGACTCAGTGCTTTCTTTAATCGCAATCTTTTAAACATTTTTCTCAATGTAACCCATCATGTGGATTAAAGAACCTTCCTTTTATTGTCCTGGGATTTGTAATGATGAGTTGTAGTTCAAAGAAAACACCACTAGGGTTGAAAGTCAATATGGTGCCATAAGACCTTGAACTTAATTATTTTACACACTAAATTTGTTATGTAGTTGACGCAACAATTGTAATTGTAAATAAATATTATATTGGTTTTCAGCTATTATTGATGTCTTGAAATATTATTTTCTTAACACGAATCTTAATCGAAACAAGGATTTAATTCTTTTGTTTAATAAAAAAAAGGTATATTATTTAATCGAAAATTGTATATTAATTTTTCTGTTGAATCGAAACAGGGTATTAATTTTTCTGTATCAATTTTTCTGTTTAATGTTCCAAAATCGATGGAACTCTTATGGTTGGGGTCTTGTTTAGATATTCATACAAACTAAAAATCGATGGAACTCTTATGGCGGTAACTGTTAGATAACTGTTTTAAAGTGAATGTTGAGCTTTTTCTTATAATTTCAGGTTTAGGTAACTGTTTAAGAAGATGTTTTGATATTCTAGGTTAATTCTCTGTTCAAAAGTGAATTTGTGAGTTTGATTGTAACAAATGTGTTGAGTTTTGATAGAAATGCAAAAATTATAATTAGACTTGCAACAAATGTTCAAAATTATAACAGTCTTGACATGATTGTAACAGATGTGTTGAATTTAAACTTCTTATCGATTATTTGTTTTTAGGTGGACATAGCAACTTTTTTTTCTTCCTAAAATTATTCCATACAAATAGAATTTAAGTTCACATCCTTTGTAGTATATAAAAGTTTTAATTTTTAAAATGTCGAAACTCCTTTAACAGTTCTTTATAGACTGTTGTGTTTGTTTGGAGCAGTGTTCTAAAAGGCACGCCTAGGCTACCCTGCGCTTGAGGCTTGGGTGAAACGCCCCGCCTTAAACTTTTTACGCCTTATTCTTGGTACAAGGGTTAAGACGCACTTTTTTTTAAAAACAAAAACGCTTTAATGAAACGATATTGCCTTTTAAAGAATTTTTTTAAAAACCGGGCCAATACCTCATTCAAAATAATCAAAAGATAAATGGTATCCCAAACATCTTTGCCACTCGTCCAAAAAAAACGCGCGTTTTTTCTCTTTTTTCCCTTTTTTTGTTTTTTTAAGTATTTAAACAAATAGTAATTAAGTTTGTATATATTTAGACATATTTTAATGTATGTACCATTTTAGTATTTTTTATAGCCTTATTATAGTTAAAAATGTTAAAATATATTAAAAAAAGGCCTAAATGACTTTTTACGCCTAAAGCGCGCCTAGACTTCTAAGGCTTAAGGCTTGGCCTCCATGGCTCGGTCACGCCCCGCGATTTTTAGAACCTTGGTTTGAAATAATTTTAAAATTTGGGATTTTAAAAGCATTTTATCTGTAAACAAAATGTTGGTCTTCAATTTATAGTTGTTTTTTGGACTAATTTCGTTGAGAAAGTTGGAGTTAATTCAGGTATGTCACTGGTTGATGTGAAGTTCCATGTTAATGTGTTAGAATATTAACAGTCGTGTTGTTCCTATTAATTTTATTATATTCTTCACATAAATATAGGTGTATCCTTTTAAAACGATAATGCTTAATTACTTGATTTTAAACATTCATACATTAAATGAATACTGTAAATTATTGTTTTAAATAGTTGTAATGAATTATTTTATTATGGCATTTGTCTTTGTTGAACATTATTATGGGGAAAATCTATGCAGTTGAATACTGAATGTTAAATTTATTGATATTGTTTGAAAATATCCTTCATCAATCAAGTTCATTGCATTTATTTTATAGCACTAATTATTATGAATCGTGTGATTTGAGGATTGTGTTTTATGTTATTTGGAACGGTAATCACATTTCTTCTACTACTAATTCTAGTCTTAATAGGTAAACTTTATAAAATGGAAGCAGACAAGTCTTGGATGTCTATGCATAACAAGTCGTGGATGTCTATGTGATTTTTCTCCAGGTTTTGAATGTATGACATTAGCATGATAAAAGTCCAAATGTATAACAATTGTGTTCGACAAAAAAGATACATATCAAATAACTTTGATGTTCCTAGTTAAATAATGGAGATGATCTATTCTATTGTGATGCATCTTCTATTACACGTACAACGTGTGCTGCATGCCCCATTTATTTTCTCAATGGTGTCTTATTATATACAAGTGTTCCATGGACTGAAGAGGAGCATATGTTGTTTATAATTGGTTTGAAAAAAGCTTGAGAAAGGTGATTGGTGTGGAACAGAGAGCCATGCCCATAAATATTTCATCAGGCAATGCAATATGTCCATGAGAAAGAGAATATCCAACCTTTTTTATATTGTAGCTGATGAAGTAAGTCTTTCTCCCTTTCTATATATGTTTATATTAACACATGATATAAGAATTTGAGTTAGGCAAAATACTCGAATTCTACCATGTGGGGTATTGAAGATTTAAATTACATGGTACGTAAACTTTAGCATTCTCAAATTCTTCTTTAACATTTATAGCAATGAAGATTTTAATGGGTAGGATAATGTCTAGATTTATTGTTGCTTAGTTCTAACTGGATTTATGTGTGTATTTGAGTTTTTTTTTATATCCTTCGTATTAAACATCACTGCCATGGTCATGCTCCTGAACTCAGTTTAGAATACAAAGCCTCTTGCTCATTTTAGGTAGTTATTCAAAAGTTTAGTAACATTAGTGTGCTATTAAACTATACAGACATCAAATATCTATTACCCATACTTGTATATTTGAACAACCAACCATTCTTCGAATAGTGAAGCACATACTCATCTATTGGTCCAGAAATTAGTAAAGAAGATAAATCAGTGATTAAAAAAGGTAAATTTATTATGTGAATCAATCAAAGTACCTGAAAATATAAAATAAAACTATGTTAGAGATAATAGTAAATAAAATCAAAAATACGATTATAAATATATTACCCAACTAAGAAATATGATTACAAAAGTATATATTATCTATCTAATTTCGTAGGCCTAGGAGATGGATCCATCTTCCACCTCTTGGATATCCTTTGCTTATTCCTGAATTTCATCTTCCTCTCATTGATCATATTTTTTATTTAATACAATCTTGTTCATTGACTGCTTGCACCGCTAGATTACCCTCTGAATTGCTTAGAACTTTTTCATGGTTAGTACTAGAGTCTGAAACTCTGACCTCACCTTTTTCTGGGATGGCTTATAGCTACTAGAATTCAAGTTTCTGACTTATATAAGTTATAAACCTCTTTCCCCTATTTCTGTCTCTTTAAGAATTAATTTTTGCTTAGTCACGCTCTTGTGGATTCTTCAAATAATTTAATACATATATAATAATCATCTTAATGATATTTTTTGGTGTTTGTGGAAAGATTTATTGCCAGAACAACATTGTATGCATTACAAACTCACTTTCTAACAAAAATAAACATTACTTAAGTTTGGTTTGAGAAACTTAATAAGCTTACAAATATGTCAAAGTTTGGTATATCATGGCCCATGCTCTAACGACCTTTTATTTTAATGAGGACAAGCTGAGATCAAGCAATAATTTAATATTATTTTAGTATGATTATTCACACTCAAGCCAAACTTAAGCAAATCTCAATCATGTAATAAGATAAAAGATATGTTTAAACTAGAGCCACGTTCCAATAAATTTGTTCATTATATACCTCTACCTTGAATCTTGAGGTTCGTTGAGGATTGCAAAGGTTAAATTTGCTAGGTTTGTTATATTTTCTATTTATTGCGACAAATTAATGGTCACTAAAGATTGTACTAATGGGACTTTTTTATGGGTCGATGGTTGATGAAGGCTTAACAATGTTCTCTACATAAAGGCAATGTCAGCAGAAGTTCCAATGAAGGATGACCATGGTTATTTGGAGGGTTTGGGGTTATAGTGACATGACTAAGCCACCTAATGTCCCATCATCATCTGCAAGATGAAAACTAAACAAACGAACTACGTACACATACTAAAAATCACAACAAGAGTGACTGGGAGGATCTTCTACTAGAAGTCACATCGATAATGAACTTGTGGAGATCAAGAAGGAAATAAGGGACAATGATGAAGTCCTAGAGCACTCCGGACCATCCCCACACAATGCCTTGGATCCTAGCGAAGCTCCAGTTTGCAGGCACAATAATGAGACTAACGGCCTAAATTATAAGCATTAAACTTGTATTTAAAACACGAGTATTATGATAAAGTTTCAATGGAAATTGGACTAAACTATTATGTGATAAAAAAAGTTTAAAAAATATTGAAAATAGTTAATTTTCACAAAAAGTCGGTAAAAGTCCAGAAGAATAGATGGGTGGATTAATGAGATATTCCCTTGCTCTTCCATTCTCTTGCAATTCTATTAAAAATAAAAAATAAAAAGGAACATAATCACTCATTTTTCCCATCCTTTTTATCAAAAAATTATATTTTCTCTATGCTTTTACGACTTTGTAATTAAACGTACCATAACAATTAAACAAAGTCTTACCAACTGGGCTATAAAGAAAGAAATAATAAGCCAGGCACTAGGGCATTCAAAAACTTACCGATTGCGTGACGTGGTCACAAATATGAGTACTTAATTCATAATGCTCACTTGAAGGTAAAGATCATTCTTGAGATCGTCGAGGTGATTCTTGATTGATTGAACACCAAAAATATTTTGTAGATTATAAAATAGATTAACAAGTCAGCTCCATTGAATAGTGGTATGAAAGTTCATTCATGGAACATTGCGATACTAAAACCATTTCAATTTTGTTATATATATTTTTAACTAAAAGAAACCAAACTTTACGTACCTCTAGATGTAAATAAAAGACATTATCTTGCTTGTTTTTGGATAATATATGCTATTATGTTATTTTTTCCTAATATCTATACATCCCCTAACCTCCATCTTATATCATATTGAGACCACCACTAGATCTCTTTCTCCTCATCGGGGAGAAAAGAGGCATCTCTCTCTCTCTCTCTCTCTTTCTATATATATATATATATATATATAGTCATTTTCCATCCCCACTTATAAGTTTTATAAATAGTGCATTTCAAAATGAATACGAGTGATAGGTAGTTCAGTATTCGCTCCCTATCACCCCTACACAAAGACAAACATAAATCTATGTTTAATCAAAGTCACTGAATTTTCAAACTCTGCACAACTTACCGAGAAGAAGTCGATGTCGGTTGCTTCCCAGAAGAACATTGCGGTCACAATAGTAAGTTAGGTCCCAAGGATAATGTCGATGGCAAATATCTCCTTTAGCTTCCATGAGCCAATCACTGAAGAGGGCTTGACTTTGTTTTGAGAAATTGTAACGATGGTCCCTTCATTAAGGATGGTAATTACAAGGACCACAAAGGGAGAGAAGTCAAACTTCCAGATGAGAGCGATGGGCATGAGCCCCATCACGATACGAATCATGATCAAGACCGCATAGATGGTGTAGTTTTTCAACCTCTACAAGATGGCTCTGCTCGTAAGAATGGCACTCAGGATAATATTACGCCATGGCTTTATCAAGACGATGTCAGATGCACCCCTGGATGCATCGGTTGCATGAGACACTGTGATACCAATGTCAGCCCTCTTGAGTGCTGGGGCATCATTCACGCCATTTCATGCCAATCTATAAATGTGCTTCCTCTTGGAGCTTCTTCACGATCTCATATGTGTGCTCTGCATAGCGAAAAATCTACCCATTAGTAAGTGTTTTATTTAATGTTTCATTCAAGAGTATTTATTATACTTTTGTGTGCAAAACATATACTATAAAAAAATTTGAGTTTCAAAAGTCACAATACACATGACAAATAGGGGCCAAAGGTCAAATAGCTTATTTTTTATGGAGGGGTCCTAGAATGCTTCAATTCATAAAAAACATATATATATCACACCCAAAGTGAAAAGAATAACCTTGAAAAACATATGTCTTTATAAGTGCTAAAGAGAACACAATTTGGTTTATGATATAAGAACCTACGAACCATACATATATTTTTAAGGTTTATACCAGTAGTAGAGGTTTTAGAGATAGTACCTAAATAGAACATAATTTGGTCTATGACATAAGAATTGAACTTCAAAGGTAAGTACCAAAGGGGCTATAATTAAAATTTTAAAACACAAAGACATTAGATATGAAAATAAGACAATCAAAGAAAAGTGATAATATAAGGATGAATGAGGCATAAGCCAATGTCAAAGTCCATAAATGAAAACCTAAGATAAGTGAAAACCATGACAAAAGATATAAATATCCTAACCATTAAATACGCCAAATATTACAGTCATTAAAACACTACAAAAGAACTATGCATCCCTGGATAAACAATTGTAGTTTTTTACGAAAATTTGGCACTTATATAATCAATAAAAATCAACCATGAAATCAATAATTCAGAAGATAAGTTTAAATAAAAAAAAATCACTTCCCATATTTGAGAATCCCCCACACATGTTGTCACATCATGGAGTGAGAATAATAACCATGTTTGAAGAAAAGGGTCATAGATGATTTTGCACATCATATGGAAGCTATGTAAGTGATCCCATTGCAAATTTGACAACAGGTAGACGAGTTGCCTGATGACTAAAAACTCAACCATGGTTGGTGAGATCGTAACCATGATTAAAGGGAGAACCAAGTTGGGTGAGATTAAAGGAATAAGTGGAGTCATTGGGAGACGAGTCATATGTGGGAGATAACGAATGTAGATAGGATAATTAATTGCCACGAATTTTCAAATTGAATATCTAAATTTTCACACCAATACACATTCATCGGTCACCTATAGAGACCAAATCTACATTTCAAATTGAATACCTCAATCTGCATTTCCAAATTTGTAAGAAATCGAAGTTGATTACCCAAAATTATTTTTAAATTCACTTTGTGAGGGAACAATAAAGAATGTGTGTGTGTGTGTGTGTGTGTGTGTGAGAGAGAGAGAGAGTGAGAGAGAGAGAGAGAGAGAGAGAGAGAGAGAGAGTACCTGACAACGACAATAATTGGAGGAAACCGGGAATTGGAGTGTGATTTTGTATCGTGAGAATGGGGAATGCTTGGTATGATTTTGGGTGAAACATGTCACTTCGATTTTAGATTTAGGGAGGCTAGGTCTGGAGAAAAAAGTTTCATTTGAGATTGGGGAAAGATTCCTCCCATTTTACACGGGTATAATTTTTTGGAAGAATTTTTTCTTCATATATGTTATACTTACTACATATGCATTTAGAATTTTTTTAAAAAACATTCATAATACATATAATGAATATATGATTGTTACATTTAAATTGTCATGTAAATTAATACTAGTATATATATAATGATAGTTTATAAAAAAAAAATATGTCATGTAAGTAATAGTATTGTATTTTTAATGACATTGTTTTTAAATTGTCTTAAAGTCATTTTTTAAGGTTCTCATAAGATGGTATTTGTTTATAGTGGATTTTGACATTATTTTATATAACGTGTGTATATATAAATAAATAATTGTTCATACTCACTAGTTTTGAAGCCAATTGTGGTGGGAATTTATTATCTTTGTCCAGTTGGGCATGCACGATAAGTTTCCCTGATTGGGTTTTTTGCCAGCATCTGGACTGCCATTTTTCCTACCTCACCATTCACTCTACAAATCTTCATACGTTTTAGACCCAAGCCTATGGATATCAAATTTCTTTGCTCTGTTTTGTTTATTTTTGTCCCTCTGGACCAACCTTTTATCCATCAACTAATTTTCCAAAAAAAATTTCCATTGATCGATCGACATTTGAACATTCGGTGAGACTCTGTCTTTCAGGGCCAAAATATCGGAGCTCGATGCCCATTTTAGAAATGTATGTACTTAAGGTTTCACCAATATGTTCTTAGTTGTTCGGTAACTCAAGAAATAAGCTTTTTCTTTAAACTATCAGGGAACAAAAAATGCTTATAAAGTTGGTCATAAACTTCATCCTTGATGGCTTTATCAACTAAGTTCCAAGCATCTATTGCCTCGACTCCCACATTCATTTTCCCAAGTGACAAAAACTGCTATTTAAATATCTAAAGGTCATTTTTATTTTCAGTAGGATTATTCCCGAGAAGGGAGACCCCAATGGCTTCTTCTCATTTGCTTGGGAGGTGTCTAAATGGGGGTAGGGGTGTTTGAGTAACAGGCATATGTTGCCAACTCGTAAACGGAGTGGTAGAGTGAACCAATGGACAAGAAGAGAATTTTCACCATGTAGTGATGAGAATCCCTGTTGGGGTGGAGGAGATGAGAATCCTTCTTAGGGTGTCACGTCATCACTGGTACGTTATGTCCATTTCCCCTCGACATTACCTATAATAAAAAAAACAAGCGATGAAATCATTATACTAGCATGATTACGACTAACTAATCATATTTATGACTATATATATGTACATACCTTTTCATAATAATACTTTAAAATATGTTCAATGTTTATGCTCTCCATCCATTTGGTATTCCTTTTTAAAAATCTATGGGTTTTTGCACATGGCTAACTAACAAGAAGCGTCTTTATGATTGATGTATAGATGTTCGTGACATGAACATGTAATCCTTTATTTTTCAACTTATTGGCATGATTTAATTTAACGAGTATATGTCGCGAGACATCATAGTCTTAGTAAATGATTTCTTTATGTAATTTTATCCACAATGGGTTAATGATTTTTCTGCCTTCTTTAATAGGGTAACGAATGTCTGGGTTATGTTGAGATTATGTACGCGAAATATATTATTTATAGCCTCATCTCAGCTTTCTTGTAGGGAAAATAGAATAAAATCGAATGGATACACTTGATGGATATGAACTCCACAATTTTCAAGGTAGTTAAACTATTCGATTTTCTCATTCCCATACGTCTAAATAGGAATACCATCTCAATGGCATGCACTAATAAAAGAGGCATAGGTGAGGTCCAATTGCAATTGAACCTCACCTATACCTCTTTTATTAGTGTGCGCTATTTAGAGGGTACACATATTTACAAGTATAGATGATGCACTAATAAAAGAGGTATAGGTGAGATCCAATTGCAATTGTTTTTCCTATGAAAAATAGGAGTATCACTACGCCTTATTCTTTCCTGAGAAAAGTATATGAGGGTATGAATATGAGTCCTACAAGTAATGTCTATAATTAATCCTTAACTAGTTATTCTTTATCAACCGATCCAATTTAAGTTTATCTTAAATTATTTAATTCTAACATTGTTATGCATCCTTTCTAGAAGAACACATATGTAAGTATATATGTGTGTGCGGGGGTGCATAGACCTAGCTTAGACCGATAAAAATTGAATTCCATATCCCCAATATTTTCAAATTGCTTTAAAACCATAGGGTTTAAATTCCAATCAAAACATTTCAGTATTTTCACATTTAGGTTTGTTTAATTTGGGTATTTTCACATTTCAGTCTTACGGTATGTTTTATATGGGTATTTTCATATTTCAGTCTCATATGGGTATTTTAACCCTACACATACATACACATACACATACACATACATACATGAACACACATAGTACATACACATAAACACACACAATACACACATACCTACAATTTCATTAGAAAACGAGTCAGAGGAAAGAGGATACCTGAATTAGAGAGAGTCGCTAAAGGAGAAAGATGTCACTGGAGAGAGAGAGAGAGAGAGAGAGAGAGAGAGAGAGAGTGTGTGTGTGAGACTGGAGGATAGAGCGAAGCAGTGTAGAGAGAGTTCTCTTGAAATGAGATATTTATGTGGGATAAATATATAGAGAGGATGTGGTCACAGCCCTACACTGTGACACACCTAAAATGACCATTGATTTTTTACACATCATCAACATGGTCACGGTATTGGACTGTGACCATGTTTTGTGGTGTGTGAAAAATAAATGGTCACTGCAAGTGGATCACAGACTAGGGTCGTGACCACTACTGCAACTATTTGACAATGGTCGCAGCCTAAGGACATGACCAAACTTACTTGAAACCCTTATATTTATCATGCACTTAGTCACAGTCTGAAGTTGTGACCCACGTTGGCAGGAGTTTGGCACCCATTTGATCATAAGTTGTTCATGAACTATGGTCATGACCCCCATATTCACGATCAATAGCCGTGATCATATCCATTTGATGTCACCTTTTAGCTTGGTCATGGCCTGTGTCATGCGGAATTTTACTATGATCACGGTTAAGGTCCATGACCCATCTATCGTGACCATTCTTGATTTGTTGTATTGTGAAACCAAGTGGCTTTGAATTTTCCATCTAAAATTGATAAAGTCAAATTAAATTATAATCTCATGTTTTTAAATAAAGATTCCACTTAAATGTCTCAAAAGCCTCAGGTTTTAAACCTAATGATAGCTTCAAAAACAAGTTAAAGTTGAGTTCTATTACTATAATGCTACCATTACTTCATAAAAGATAACCTTTGGTTGAAATGGGGAACATATATATTCATGAGGGTTGGAGAAACTATTAATTGAATACCTAACTTATCCAAACATAAAAAATAATAAGGTTGTCAGGTTGAGAGCAACCAATTATGTCATGTATTCCAGGCAGTTATTCAAAAAAGTGTTAATGGAATGATTCCAGAGTGCCTAAGCAATGAGGAGAGCTTAATAAATATTGTTCCAATTCATGAAGTCATATATGGGGCTCATCAGACTGGTCCTAAAATGATATAGTTATTAAGAAGGCATGACTTTTATTGACCCTCCATCCGAATATATTGTATAGACTTTTCCAAAGGTGCCAACAACACGGCCTTCTAAAGCATGTACTTGTTATTGATCAACCGTATGTAGTAAAACTTTATCCATTTAGAGAATGGATAATTAATGTCATTGGTAAAATCTATCATCCATCTTCGAATCTTCATAGTAGCTACACATTATTTTGACCAAATGGGTAGAAGATAAGGCTCTAAATTTATTTACCCAAAATGAATTAGTAGACTTATTGCAAGACATTGTGTATAGGTGGGATTCCAAAAACAATAACCTCAAACAATGAAAATATATTTTAGTTAGAAATGGTGTTGGAATTCAATTCAAGGTTCGGAATAAATTTATAGTTATAATAAGAAAGTAGAAAATAGTTCACGATTATAACAAGAAAGTAAAAAAATAAGTATCTTCAATGAAGGAGATTTTGTGTGGAAGACCATCTTACCTTTTGGATTAAATGACCTAGCTTATGAAAAGTGGTCCCCAAAATAGGAAGGGTCATTCCATATATACAGAGCATTTAAAAGAGGTTCCTACAATTTAACGGAGATGAATGGTCATATATACATGAGAAAAATTAATTCTAGATATTTAAAGGCATAATATCCAACCATATGGGAAGCAAGGCAATAAAGACATAAAACATACCAAATTGTACTTTCATTCATGTACTTCAAAAATGTTTAGTTACAAAAGACCCAAATTTGGTCTAATGGTCTTGATATATTTATTTCTTGATATAATGTAAATCATCCTCTCCTCAAACATAGCTACATTTTTGGAAGATAGTTGCATCTCCCCAACTAGCTTATTCAACCTTTTCTAGAATTCAGTCTCCTCCATATCACTCACCACCAACTCAGTAATAACTTGATCCAACCTCTTATCCATTTCCTCTTTTTCTACAAAAAGATAAACACTTCTAAATTAAATGGTATTTATCTCATTTAGGCCACTAGCTACCTCAGCTTTTTATTGAGAATATTTAGCTTTATCAATAGATAAATTTCTCTCTTTTATGTAAACATAAGCCATCATTTCAAGATAAACTGAAAGAGAAGAGATATAAGTCTCCATATTTTTTAATATGTTTTCTATAATATCCTCGAGTTGAGTGATGCTAGAGCAAGTTGCCTTTATCCCAGTAAGAAAAGTAAAGTCAGTTCGACTTAGCTTCAAAGAAAATTCACAACTTCGGAGGTTAGAAGGAGTTGACTGAGTTTGCAGGAAAAGTTACCATTGTTGATCCACAATACATGAAGATTCAAATGGTGTTCAAACAAATGCTTGAAACATCAAATGTTGGAGTTCCTTTTTAAAAGCATCAAGCTCCATAGGGGACATAAACTCAGAGATGTTCATAGCTGGTGAGATGGTTTCCGTTGAATGAGAAACATCTTTCAAAGGGGTAACCATTGATTTTGGAGAAGCCTCATAGAGGTTAGGAGTATAAAAAGTTATAGGAGTGGGCCTAACAAGACTATGCTTCTTATTTTACCCAACTTTTACAAAAAGTGGAGTGTGGACAACCTATTTTGTGAGGATATGAATGGGAGAAAGAGGATTAACATCAATTGGAGATGAACCAAAAATAGGAATCATATTTGAAGTTGGATTAGACCCTTAGAACGATGTAACAATTGGTACATGACCTGGGCTTGGACATGGTGAATAGAATCCTCAATTAGTAAGGGATACTTCACTCCAGTAGAAGTTCTAAATAAGGCTGTAAGAAGAAGAAGAAGAAGATATATTAGAGCTAGATGTGCTGGTGTGACAATACTAAAACGTAAAAAATTATTTCTTAAGACTAAAACATTGGTATGCCTGCAACCTTAACCTTATAAGAAGGTGTCCTAGATATGGTCTTCACTTTTTTCCTTCTTAGGAATCTTGAATAATCCTTTAGTAGAGGTCCAACGGGCTCAGGGATGGGTGATGTAATACTAGTTGGGGATTTAAAAAAGATTTATTCTTCGACTTTCGAACAAGAGGTGACATGCTTTTTTCTTATTCCTCCTCTCCATATTTGATAAACAAAAGCTTCCACTTTTAAAAACCTATAACACGACATGGTTAAGGAAAAAACAAAAGAACCCAAGTTATAGAATGTGAAGAAAATATAGGCTAAAGAGATTAGTTTGTAGAACGTGTATGGTCATGATGAAAAGGGTCATTTGGTCTATGGTAGGGTTAGTCATAATTTTTATGGTGGGTGATGACATTCCTAAAGGGGTTTCTATTTGAAATAGGGAGTGTCCTCATTCTCTGTTTATGATAAATGGGGACTATCATTGTAGATGGGTTGGTGTTTAGGGTGGGAGTGTCTGATAAGGTGTTAGTTCATGGGTTGGGATGATAGGTAAGGGGTTGTTTGTAATACTGGTATTTGGCAGGATTAGACTACCTGTATCAAAGAGTTATTGGATTGTGCATCTAGACACCCAACAGATATTCGTTATGTGGACGGCTCCTTAGCGAAATTCACAATGTGAGTCAACCTACTAATTTTTGTTTAGGCTGGCTGGAGGTGACCTAGGATTGAGTAAATTTAGGTGAACATCCAATTTTAAGGCAGTGAATAACCGTCTGATAGGGGCTTGTAAATTTGTGAGATGTATTTATCGGGTTCGGACCTCTTTTGGAGGGAATGACTTAGTATTTATTCGAGGGATCCCATAATTAGTATGGTACAGCGGTGACGACCATAGCCTGGGAATTTTTGGGTGTAGGGTGGGAATTTATTTGCAGACTGACTACCATGGTAGTGATATGGGATGATAAAAGAGATCTAGTGCGCTAAGCAATTATATGGATTTCCAAACACACACCGATATTTAATTTTTTCAATTAAATTAATATTAAACGATTAACCCAATCAATCATGTACCAATTAATCTGAATATTGTGTAAACAATTTACTAATTTTTATCTTACCCTAAACATGCATCTAGGTGATTATATCTAGAGTAAAATAAAGTAATCGCACAAGATATTAATGTACGAGGAAAACCCACAATGGAAAAAATCTCAGAGGGCCCATCCATATAAATTCATAATGGTCTAGGAATTTCACAAGAACCAAAGATGACTTACAGAATAGTCTCGAACCCTTCAAGACTTGATGCTATCTCCGTTCCTTCGAATTTCTTTATAACGACATGTGGTAAACCACCCACGAACCACTATAATGCATTCTCCTCACACATCTTGATATCCACCGACCTAAGACATCAAACCTTCACCACAACACGAAATCACCGTGTCAAACCATATCAACAAAAATGAAGAGTAATCAAACTATGGTGCTTAAACAGAAGATATCAAACAAGCATATGAAAATGAAACTTGGATCTCAAATGGTTTATGTGTAAACTAGTTTGGGGGCACAAAATACGTTCTTGGAAATTATTTTCTCAAAAACCTCTTAATAAAATAGTGGTTAACACGCCTATTTATAGAAACACCTGAAAATTAGGGCAGAGCAAAACACGAGGCAACTCGTTCAAACAAAAATGCCAGGATTGTTCAAAAAATTTGTACAACCCCATTTGAACGAAGGTTCTTTATCATGATCTCAATATAAAAAATTTCCTGAGGATGGTTATCCATTTGATGCTTTTCTCACCATCAGGTGATGAATGTAATAACTCCCTTTTTTTCTATTATTTTAGCATCTCCAGATCTTTGCGTGTGACGTCAAGTTCTTCATTGTATTTGTACTTCTTAAGAAAAACACGACATATTACATATCATCTTTTGGTAGTTTCCTCACACTTCAGACCCATATACTAGGTAAGGGCCCCTCCAGACGGAGTGGAGGAGAACATTATTTTTAGTACTTCTTGGTCTACATTGCGAACATGCATCTGGAGGTGGTAGTTGGTAAAATGGTCATAGGGGGAGCCCATTCCTTTGTACGTAATAACGACATGCATCTTGAATTTATCTTGTAGTTGGGTCTCGAGATAGAGAGCCATCTTCTTGATGTTAGTTAACTCGTCAGAGTCTTTATTCTTTCCAATCGATTCCTCAAAAAATTATAACTCAGTCTGGACCTAGGTTATCTCTTTATTCGGTGGAGGAGTAGGAGAAATCTCACTTATTAGTGTAAGAGATACTGATTCTTCACCTGGGAGGCCCCTGATATGCTAGGTGAGGGTAACTAGGATATTGATGGTATGGTTTAAAGTAACCATGAGGGGAAAATGTCACCTATAAGTGAGGGCGCTGGAATTAGTAGGGGAGTTGATGTTATCATTGGTGCAGGTGGATCCTGAGGGTTGGTAGATACTATTTCAACAGTCATTGCAGGAGGTATACTAGGATTGGGGATGGGGAAGGGACCATGTTCTCTTGAGTCCTTAGTGTAGCAATAGCCTCATATAGGAGGACCTATGCTCGATCTAATGCTATGATCTCTAATTGCATGGTGTTTTGAGAGGCTTTGATGTTTTCCAATTGCCTCAAGACCTAATCTATTACGGATGGATCTTGATCTTCTTTTATAGATTAAAAAATGAGGAGGAACATCTCGACAGTCTTGAGTGCGGTGCCCGCTAATGAACACTAAACGACCGAAAAAAGATCGAACGTGAGTTTTCTCTATATGCACAAATGCGATCATGATTTCATAGAGCGTGAATGAAAGGTTTTTCTTTATGTAAAAAGGAACTGCAACACAGTGACTGGTGATCCTATTTTTATTTCCATGGATCATGATATACTGAGTTGATTAGATTGAACAGTCTCAATGATACATGTGAAACGGATTTACCCTAGTACTGAATAGATATGTAAGCCTATTCAATATACCTTAGTATTAGATAAGCTTCAAACATTCCCCTTCACCAAGAAATTGGGATCGAGAGAGAAGTTTCCTGATATAGAAGATGGGTGGGAGAAAAGAGTGAGGATACTAATTATCGACCACCCTTTCTGCCGATCACTTTGGGCCATGAGGGTATAAGTTTTAAAAAATATGAAAATAATGACTGTACAGTGCATGATGCAAATATGTACTCTTAATTTTTACATACCTCGATGTTTGTTTTATCGAAAGATCCTTCTTGTGTCCTTATATATTTGGATAAATGTACAATTATGTACATGGGTACTTAAGCACAAACCTATGCTTCGAGAGACTCTATAACTAAGGTCTCTAAATGGTTATAAATGTTAATAAATTAGTCATGTGAAAGAATGATATTAATTATATGTAAAGGAAGCATAAGGATAGTTTAGCTCGCTTGATGTACCCCAGCTTAGTTGCCACTGTGGTGTTATGGGTCCCAAGCAATTGTATGCTCGAGAGAGAAATGGGATGCAATGGATATCATATGTGGTTGATAACTACGAGGATGAGATAGTTCTTGTCTCTTGGTCTACCATTTCCCTCTAAGGTCGGGTTTCAGTTGTGATTCTTTTCCCCCGGAAGCTATTCGACACCATATCCACTTTTTATTACATGCCTCGGTTTAGGCCTAAGCCAAATTCTTTATGTGAGAAGTTGTCCGTTGTTCAGAGTCTCCCATTTATTTTATTTAAAAATAAACTAAAATGGTTTGCGTTATCCCTTTTGTTCTAATCCTAAGTCATTTGAGGCCTACAAATTATTTAAAGATTCTTCGTATGGGTTCAAAAATCGAGTTATGAATGGGTTAGTGGAGGAACTACTAATTTCACTCATGGAGGCCCTTGACAGAATGAGTAAGGGTACTCATAGTATTGGTGGTATGTCTCAAAGTAACCATGAGGGTAAATGGACCTTGGAAGTGGGGGCAAAGGCATTAGCGGGGGAGCCGGTGTTAGCATTGGTGAAGGTAAATCCTTAGGGCTAGTAGGTATCGTTTCAACAACCGATGTAGGAGGTATTCAAGTGTTTGTGATATGGGAGGGAGTACGTTCTCTTAAGCTTCATGTGTAGCAGTATCCTTTTATAGGAAGACATGTGCTCGATCTAGTGACCTAATATCTTATTGCATGGTGTTCTGAGAGGCAATGATATTTTCCAACTGCCTCAATACCTGATCCATTAAGGATATAGCCTGATCTTTGTTCGTAAAATAGAACGCATGGTAGAATAAACTCAGCAGTCATGAGTAGGGAGCCCGATAGTGAATACTAAATGATCACACAGAGCATAAATGGGGGTTACAGGTTAAGAGCTTAGTGTAAGTTTCTGCGGGCGATGATAACTATAGAAAAAGGTGAGGCACCTTTATTTAGGATTTTCATATAAAAGGGTGATACAAACGGAGAGAATGACTCACATATGTATGACTTCTTTAATGAAATTCTTTTATTTGTTTTTACCCGTATATGGATGGTATTTTTTTTTTACTCTATGTTTGGTAGTGTCTTTGAAGGGGAATAACTGAGGAAATCCCATTGGATTTGGGTGAATTGGGGTGAGTTCTCAACTTACACGCAAGGAGCGAGGAATTAATATAGTTTAGTCTATTATTTTCTCAAATAAAATGTGGGTGAGGGGAATCAAACATAATGGAATTCATCTTTGGCAGTGTCTTAGGGATTCTTACTGTTTCATCTTACGTGTAAAAGGGAAGACGATCAACCTAGAATTTAAAGGGTTTTGGACCAGGCTCTAGCCGTTTAACAATTTTGAAAAAAATCAAAGCAAGTGGCCCCCAACTTTCTGTTCTTTTTGTGCGGGCTATTTCTCTTTATGCAAAAAAGTAGATGCGACTGAGTGATCGATGGGTCACTTTTCAATGCCATGGATCATGATATATAGGGTTGCTTGGACTGAAAAACTTTTAAGGTATGTGTGAAACGACTTTACCCTAGTAATGAATAGTTGTGAAATCATATTTCATATACCCCATTACTGCATGAACTTCAAATGTTCCCTATCACTAAGACTTTAGAATCGATAGAGAAGTTTCCTAATAAACTATACGGGTGAGTACAAAGAGTAAGGATATTAATTTTTAACAAACCTAACCTCTTTTGTCCTTGAGCGTATAGGGTTTAAACAACATGAAAATAAAGACTATGAAGTGTGTGATGAAAACAGGTACCTCTATTTTTACATACTTTGTTATTTGTTCTATTGCGGGGTCCTTCACGCATCCACATATGTTTGGATAAATCTATAATGATGTATGATAGGCGCGAGAGAGTTGTGGTCTCGTAAGGCCACAGTCGTTGTTTTCTGTCTCGCTCCGACTATACAAACAAACCTAAATTACTACTACACTTACGGGGCAAGCACAGCGATAAGTCGAGTATCGAAAATCCACAGAGACGAGTCGTTAGAATTTAAATGCTTTAATATTTCGAAATAAAAGTGTAAAAGGTCATTACAAACTAAAAAGTAAAAGATGCATAAAAGGGAAATGTTAATCGAGGCAAGGTATTGAAACTAGATTAAGAAAGCATGTAAAACTATAGGCTGCGTCGAATATCCCTCACACGAGTTAATTAGTATAAAATGGTTACATGGGTCGACGAGTTATTACAAATGCGTCTCGTTTCAACAGTTAATTAAATCAAGGGTTGTCACGCCCCTAAATCCTTATAAAAGCCTAATAAGATTTTGGCATCAACAAATATCCCGAAAATTATGCGCGAAAGGTTGTAAGCATGGGACATACATAATATGACCCGTCAAATCGCCTAGGCGTAATAACTAGGAAAACGCAGTCGAAATAAACCTGTAAATACCATCACCAAAGTAAAGCAATGCGTTAACCCGAGTGAGTTCCATTCAAACACAACGTAATTTAAATTACCTAGAAAGCATGTTAAAAACCCGATAAATGGAAAGCGATAAATAAACACAGTAAATCTACACTAGAAGGCAGGTAATCAAAGCATGTAAACCAAAATTAGAAAGCTTGTAAATTAACTAGAAAGTAAGAAATGAAGAAATACAAACTATATTAATGGAGAGGATGATGAATAATCAACTTACATACCAAAAGGGTGTCAATCCTAAGAGAAATGAAGAAGAACTAGCCAAAATCACCCAAACCCTAACCTATTCTAAGCTAAAATCGTATATATCTGTTTATTACAGAAAAATTGCTTTATATAGTAAGTTGGAATTAAATTAGAAAAGAAAAGAGAAAAGAAAAGAAATGCCAAAATATCTCCTGAAAACAGGGGATCAATCGAGCGATCAAGGCTAAATTTCGACAATACAGAACGATTGATAGATCGACCAAAAGTATCGATCGATCAAGCAGGGGTGAGCCAAGCTGCAGCTTCTGCATTCTTTTCTTCCCTTTTCTCCTCCTCTTTTGATTTTCTTATTTTTCCCTCCGTTAAAATCGCCGTAACTTCTTCATACGGTCTCGAAACTGCGCACCGTTTGCGGCCACGTGAATCTAGCGAGGAGGGATACAACTTTCGTGAGATTTTGGGCTAAGTGCCCAAGCTGTGAAATGACTAAAAAGCCCTTGAATGTGAAATTTCATACAGAACTTCATCGAAATGCGTCCGAACTCCATACTTAGTACCTAAGTACCTACAAAAGCCCAATTATACCTCATATAGCATTTTAACAATATAAATTTGCATATTATCACACCCCCTAACTTACACATTACTAGTCCCTAGCAATGAAATAGAATGCAACAAGAACTACAAGTAAACCAAAAGAAAGGAGATAGTACAAAAGTATGTTATAAAAACAAAAGTCCACTTTCGTGGGCGATTCGATTGCATTTTGCGTATGTAATAAAACGTTAAACCCCTAGGTCACCCTAGTGGACGAGTGTCGTCTCGTGAGGGTTTTCAGGGATAGTACCCACAAACATCACATGGTTTCCTCAAAATATGTCCAAACCAACATGAGACAAGCCCAACAATAGTGAAAAATATTTCATACACACTATTAGCAAAGTGAATGAATTCAAACAAAAGTCCAAATTATTAAAATTATATAATGCACCTCGTAGAATTGAAACCTTAAAATATGGGAGGGGGACGAGCACATGCAAAGTGTGATTTGGCAAAAACTTAAATAAACCAAATACTAAATAAAGCAAGCATAAATTCAATCCTCACAGGCATTACACTCATCAAGCGAATTCACTCGAAATAGGGAGGTAACATGCGGAACATGCGGGCTAAAGAGTAAATGTAAATGGAAACTAGGTCGCACACATGTCACAATGAAGAACACTATATATAAACTGAAAATTTGTAATCTCAATGAAAGGATACCGCTCATTAAGGAGGCGAAATATATTTTCACAGATTATCAAAAATATTATTACTTTTAAATTACATCAACCTAAGATCACAAAGGACTTTAATAGGGTTGTAATGTAGGTTAGGCTAGGGTACGAAATGAAGGAATGTATGTACGTATTTAAAGTGTTTGGAATGAAAACCCGGGATAATGGGAAAATGCGGTCAATAAGCATTAGATATATCATCGGGGAAAGTAATCAAAGCTTACTAAACTATATACAACATTTACAACTTTCTCTTTCTTTTCTTTTATTTTTTTTCTCATTTTTTCTTTTGTTTTCTTTTGATTTTTGCTTTCTCTTTTTCTTCACGTTTTTACTTCTCTTTTCTCTTTACTTTTCATACTCTGACACGCCTAAATTGCAATCGACATCACAAGAACATCATTCAATTCCATGTAACATTCCAAAAAAAGGTGCGAAAAGTGTATATGTGGGCTAAAACTCCAATTTAGAGTTGGTTATAGGAATGGGGTTATGAAATGAAAGGCTATATTTAGGCTCAAAGGGGTTGACGAAGGTAAACATATAAGGGTGAGGTTAAGGATAATATGGGTGATATATCAAAGAATGCCTATGATCATTTCCAAAAGTTTACGCAATTCTCAAATCAAAACAATATATAAAAATCATGATCAAGTAACACATTTCAAGTATGAACTCAATTAATGAACGGTCAAATGATAGAATAGTGAGATTACCAATGAATTCAACGTTTTCAAAGAGGAAAGAATAGTGTATAACACTCACAAATGACGAAAGGTACAAAGCTTACTCGGTGTAAGTATATACAATGCAATAAAAGATTATCGAGTTATAAAAATCTTAAAACAAATCAATAAAATAATAAAAGTGCATGTGCTCATCGGATTAAAGTTTAATTCATGTATTTATTCATAATATCAATAATGGAGACTGAAGTCTAATAACTTCTAAAATCGAGAACATGCATCATCGGGTTGTCTATTGGATTGGGCAATTATTGAAATTTATCATCGGAAACAAGGGCAAAATACCGAATAAAGAAGAAAAAAGAAAGAAAATCTTTTTGAAATTTTTAATTTTTCTAAGAAAATCATACTAAGTAAATAACATGTGAGCAAAAATGTGGACTAACTAATGAAATGGATAGAATATCCCACACCCCCTAACTTAAAACTTGACATTGTCCTCAATGTACATTAAGAACCAAGTCAAAGAGAGGTAAAGAACGATATGACCCAAAAGTGGAGTGATCCCCATAAGAACAAGTCCAATGAATATACGAAACAAATTAGTACCGAGCATAGAAAAAACAAATAACAAAAAGTTAACTAATTACACTACACTAAATTAAAGAGGGAGGAAAAAATAAAAAGAATGAAAAAAAAAGTTAACTATATACAACCTACTATTTAGGCTTCACACTAACTATACACTAGAAGTCTAGATAACCGAGGGTCCACCGTAAAAATGATTTGACTTTGGAGGATAACCGGTGTACCCTCACATACAAGCATGCCTTCCGAAAAATATGAATTCCGTTTTATCAACGGAAGGCATGTGTAAGGCGGAAGAAATGAACCATTACCAATTAAAAGTTTTGGTGGGACGATGGGGGGTTTGGATTGAACGGGTGACAAAAACAAGTGGGGACCGAGAAAAGCCAAATTTCCTCCCAAGGGTTTTGAAGTTGGAATGGGAGGCGGCGCACACAAAGGCAAAGATGCGATCGTGGAGGGCGACTCGAGCAAGTACTCCTCATCGGCGATAGGGTTTAAAACATTAGAGTTTGAAACCGAATCATCGGGTACTTGTGACGGTGGGATAATAGAGAATGAAAATGGGGATGAAAGAAGTTCAAACTCGTGATATGAATCATCATCGCATGAAGTTTGAGTTTCGAATGAAATAATATCATTTTCAATGAAATGTTCTTCTTTGGGGGGCAAAGAAGAAATCATTTCATTGCAAATAGATATTATGCCATTATCATCCTCACTTTCAATATCTATTAAGCAATGAGCAAAGTCTAGAATGATTTGTTCCATAGTAGGCACAATAACCTCATTTGGTTCAAAACATTCCTTGACCTCGAAAGTCTCGGAAGAAAAATCGTCGTCGGACTCAAATAATAAATCCAACTCATGTTCCCACAAAAAATTTTCTTCCCGATAACGAGTTTCAATTTTCTCATTGTCATACATACGCAAGCCGTCACCGAATGTCATAGGTCGAGGTGCGGATACATGGGAATGGGAACTTTGAAAGTTGCCATCGGACTTAAAGGAAAACTCATTATGATAGGAATTTTGAAAACTATTCAAATTCGTTTCAAAATTCCTATTATAAGGAGGTAAAGGCCCAAAATCATTATCATCATCATCAAAATTCCAATAACCTAGATTTTAACTTTCGTTATACTCGCCCAAAGTCATATTTGATTTTGTTATACTTTGGGATTCTAAGTATTCATCGAAAGTCATAGGCTTATGAGAATTTTGAGAATTATAACAAGGATTACCGAAAGAATTGGAATAAGACATGCTTACCCCAAAACGGCTCGAAGTGGCGGATTCCACAAAGTAGGTGCGCACGGAAAAAATTCGAGAGTTTCTAAGTGCTCAAATGTGGAAGTCCTGCAAAATATTAGCAAATAATATAAATAGAAAGAAAATACTATGAAATACTAAATCAAATAAAGTCTAAAACAAACTCATCACCGAAAACGGCGCCATTTTGATAGGCGCGCGAGAGTTATGGTCGCGTAAGGCCACAGTCGTTGTTTTCTGTCCCGCCGCGACTATACAAAAAAACCTAAATTACTACTACACTTGCGGGGCAAGCACAGCGGTAAGTCGGGTATCGAAAATCCACAGAGCCGAATTGTTAGAATTTATATGATTTAATATTTCAAAATAAAAGTGTAAAAGGTGATTACAAACTAAAAAGTAAAAGATGCATAAAAGGGAAATGTTAATCTATGTAAGGTATTGAAACTAGATTAAGAAAGCGCGTAAAACTATAAGTTGCTTCAAATATCCCTCACCCGGGTTAATTTTATAAAATGGTTACATGGGTCGACGAGTTATTACAAATGCGTCTCGTTTCGATAGTTAATTAAATCAAGTGTTGTCAGGCCCCTAAATCCTCATAAAAGCCTAATAAGATTTTGGCGCCAGCAAATATCCCAAAAATTACGCGTGAAAGGTCGTAAGCATTGGACATACATGATATGCCCCGTCAAATCTCCTAGGCGTCTTAACTAGGACAACGCACCCAAAATAAACTTGTAAACACCATCACCAAAGCAAAGCAACACGTTAACCTGAGTGAGTTCCATTCAAACACAACCTAATTTAAATTACCTAGAAAGCATGTTAAAAATGAGGTAAATGGAAAGCGATAAATAAATGTGGTAAATATACACTAGAAAGCAAGTAATCAAAGCATGTAAACCAAAATTAGAAATATTGTAAATTAACTAGAAAGCAAGAAATGAAGAAATACAAACTATATTAATGGAAAGGATGATTAATAGTCAACTTATATACCAAAAAGGGTGTCAATCCTAAGAGAAATGAAGAAGAACTAACCAAAATCACCCAAACCCTAACCTATTCTAAGCTAAAATCGTATATATTTGTTTATTACAAAAAAAAATTGCTTTATATAGTAAGATGGAATTAAATTAGAAAAGAAAAGAGAAAAGAAAAGAAATGCCAAAATATCTCCTGAAAACAGGGGATCAATCGATCGACCAAAAGGGTCGATCGATCGATCAAGGCTAAATTTTGACAATACAGAAGGATTGATCGATCGACCAAAAGTATCGATCGATCGATCAAGCAGGGGTGAGCCAAGCAACATCTTCTGCATCTTTTCTTCCCTTTTCTCCTCCTCTTTTGATTTCCTTACTTTTCCCTCCGCTAAAATCGTCGTAACTTCTTCATACGGACTTAAAATTGCGCACCGTTTGTGGCCACGCGAAGTTAGCGAGGAGGGATACAACTTCTGTGAGATGTCGAGCTAGGTGCCCAAGCTGTGAAATGACTAAAATGACCTTAAACATGCGATTGCATACAAAACTTCATCGGAATGCGTTTGAACTCCATACTTAGCACCTAAATACCTACAAAAGCCCAATTATATCTCATATAGCATGTTAACAATATAAACCGAGGTTGTCAGGCTAACGGGCTTAAATATACAGATTAAGGCACCCGAGGGAGCTAAAATACGTAGGTTTGAGAGATAAAATATGCAATATTTGCGTATTATCAATGTATATGGGGACCAGTGAATGTATCAACATTTCGATGGACTCTAAAACTAAGGCCTCTATAAAGTTCTTAATGTTGCATAAAGTAGTCATATGAGAAAGTGATATTAAGTATATAAAAAGGAAGCATAAAGGTAGATTGGCTTGCTTGATGTATCCCCAGCAAAGTCGCCTTGTTTTGTTATGGGCCTCGAGGGATTGTATGCTCAAGAGAGAAGCGAGATGCCATAGACAATGCATGGGGTTGATGCCTACAGGGATGCGATAATTACTGTCTATTGATTAGTTATTTCCCCCTAGTTAGGATTTCATTTTTGATAATTGCCCCTGGAATCTATTTGACACCATATCCAGCTTTTATTGTATGCCCTTATTAAGGCCTAAGCCAAATCTTTGTATAAGGGGTTTTTGGTTATTCAAAGTAGCTAATTTGTTTTCTATAAAAATAAACAAAAATGGTTTGGATTATCCCATTTGGGACAATCTTATGGCAAATTGAGGCCAACAAATTATCCATATATTCATAGTATGGATTCGAGAATCGAGTTATGAGTCGGTTGATGAAGAAGCTATTGATTTTTCTCATGGATTCCCCTGATTGGATGGGTGAGGGTACTCAGGGTATTGATGGTATAGTTCAAAATAACTATGAAGGGAAAATGGCACTTAAAAGTGGAGGTGCTGGCATTAGCAAGGGGAGTTAGTGCTGGCATTAGCAAGGGGAGTTAGTGCTGGCATTAGTGAAAGTGGATCCTTAATGTTGGTAGGTACTATTTCAACATCCAATGTAGACGTTATACTAATGTTTGGAATAGGAGGATGAAATACATTCTCTTCAGCCCTACATGTAGTAGTAGCCTCTTCTAGGAGGATATATGCTCGATTTAGTGACCTGATCTGTGATTTCATGGTGTCTCAAAAAGTGGTGATGTTTTCTAACTGCCTCAAGACCTAATCCATTAAGGATGAAGCTTTATCTTCTCCCGTAGACTAGCATGCACGATGGAACAAACTCGACAGTCGTGAGTGGGGAGCCAATTGATGAAGATTAAATGATCACATAGAGAATGAATGTGGTTTTCTAAGGTAAGAGATTAGTGTAAATTTCGATGGGCGATGATAATTGCAGAGAAAAGCAGAGCACCATTGTTTAGGATTTTTCATACAAAAGGACGATACAAAGGGAGAGAAAGACTCACATTTTTATGACTTCTTTTATGAAATTATTTTATTTATATTTAAATATATATGGATGTTACTTTTTTATTCTCATCTTGGTAGTGTCTTCAAGGGGGAAGAATCGAGCATAGTCCCATTAGATTTGGGTGAACTGGGATTGACTTTCAAATTTCGTGTAAGGAGTGAAGAAGTAATATATTGTGGTATATTTTTTTTTCAAAAATAAAATATGGGTGGAGGGAATCCATCCCACTGTTTATCTTCCATATAAAAGGGAAGACGGTCATCTAGAATATGATAGGGTTTGGACTAGGCTCCAATCATCTGATAATTTTGATATTTTTTTGTCAAAACAAGCGGCCCACAAGTATCCTTTTTTATGCAATCAGGTGTGTGATATAGCTTTTTCTCTATATGTGAAAAGGCAATGCGGCTCAGTGATTAGTGTGTCACTTTTCATTGCCATGGATAACTATATATTGGGTTGCTTGGATGGAACAACCTTTAACATGTGTGTGAAAAAAATTAACTCGGTACTGAATAGTTGTGAAAGCTTATTCGATATACCCCGGTATTGGAAGACCTTTAAACATTCCCTGTCACCGAGACTTTTAGATCAAGAGAGAAGTTTCTTGATACACCAAACAGGTGGGCGATAAGAGTAAGGATCCTCAGTGTTGACCAGCCTTTTGTCCTACCTCTTTTGGACTCGAGGGTATAAGGTTTAAACAATATGAAAATCAAGACTATGTAGTGCGTGATGCAAACATGTAAGTTTTATTTTTACATACTTTGATGTTTGTTTATCGTGAAGTCCTTCGTGAATCCCTTTATGTTTGGATAAATGTAAAATATTATATATGGGGACCTAAGCACGGTCTATGTTTTGAGGGGACTAAAAACTAGAGTTGTTAAATATTTTTTAAACTTGCATAAAGTAATCATGCGGGAGACAGATATTAAGTACATATAAAGAAAGCATAAGGATAGTTTTAATCGCTCGATGCATCCTCAACAGAGTCGCCGATGTGGTGTTATGAAACTCGAGAGGTTGTATGCTCGAGGGAGAAGTGAGATGATAACATCGGATGTGGTTGATCACTGTGGGGATGAGAGAGTGCTTATCTATCGATCATTTATTTTTCCCTAAGGTTAGGTTTTAGTTGTGATGATTTCTCCTGGAAACTGTTTGACACCATATCCAGTTTTTATTGCACACCCATATTTAGGCCTATACCAAATTCTTCGTGCAGGGAATATCAGTTGTTCAGAGTTTTTAATTTATTTTTACATGAAAATAAACAAAAATGGTTTGAGTTAGCCCTTTCGAGTTAATCCTAAGGAAGGTTGAGGCCTATTAATGATCCATAGATTCTTGGTGTGGGTTTGGGAACCTTATTATGAGTGGGGAAGATATTAGCCCCCCCCCCCCCATTTGTTCTTTATTCTTCCTAATCTATGTACCTTATTATCACTTTTTACATCTATGATTACTCTTAGTTTATTTTATAAAATGTTAATGGACTTTACTTTGAGAATCACTTAAAATATAAATAGATGATTAGGTATAAAAATAGTGTTATTGAGTGGTGTAGAAACATCACTAAACCAGTTTGGGTATACAAGTGTTCTTATGTGAAAATATGTATTCGGGTAACGAGTGGATATAAATATGCGTATACAGATTTGATAAAACTCAACATGTGTAATGGAAGTTTGTTAAAGATTTGCATGTGTATATGCGAGAAGATGAGGCTTGAGATAGTTTGATATCTCATTTGAGAAGTGAGAAGGGGTTTAAAAGGTAATGTGAGAGAATAAATATTCTCTACGAGGATAATATATCATGAGAGATATTATTGAGGTTTGTGCTTATGAGAAGGACTCGATATTGCGCCTAAGTACCCTTGTAGCCATAAGTTAAATAGTTTGGTTGTTAAGGTTAGACAAATTGAAAGGTTCCCAAGTGATGTGCGTGAACGTTTAAGGACTTGGATTGAGAGGGGGAGAAGTTATATGTGAGCCATAAGGTATCTTTGGTGGAGTTTCATAATGGGAGTGGACCAAAAGTTCCCTACAAAGACATTCATAAAAATCCCTCGAGCACTAACTCAAAGGTGTTATTGAACCTTCAGACAATTCTGCAGGTGTAATGTGAAGTATTTAATGTTCTAGACATCCTTCACTACCTATGGGTGTAGAAAACCTAGGGTTGTGTTAGCAGTTGGAGTGGCCCAGAAGTCACCGATAGAGATCTACGTATCCCTTACTGAAATGAATAAAATTCAGGAGGTTTCGTAGGACCAAAGGTTCATCTTAAGTGATAGAGATTATCATTTCGTATGAGAAGGGGGTTTGGACTAAAGATGGAGGCATACCTTATAGATAATAAGCTGAGAGACGTATTACAAGGCTTGGGTTCACGAGTGTATATCGATATTGCGCCTATGTACCCAATGGGCGTTAGGATCAAAACCGATGTAGTTTTAACTAACGGGGTATATTTATGGGTGGAGGCAATGGGATACTAGGTATACAATATACAACATTATGGTATTTATTAATCCTAGTACTTATATAGATTTTCTATTATGAGTTGGAGTGCATATTCGTGTGTTAAAAATACATAATCAAATAAAGGTACTTGATAAGCATTCCGGAGAAACACAGATTCATGGGTGTTGTCATTGAGACGGGAATGTTCGCACGGAGAGGTGGTGAAGAGTATTCGAATTTTTTACTTTGGTTTTTGAAAAGTTTTGGAATGACTTGGTTCATGGGCACTTTACTGACAACGGTATTGAAAAGTATTTTTTCATGTCGTATTTAGTCATACCAGTTTTGATTATAATTTAACAAGTGAGTATGTTTATCTACATCAATGGGTAAAGGTGTTCGGTAAAAACCAAGCATCAAAATATAAAAATTGTAAAGTTCATACTTTGCCCCTATACTAGGATCGAGTTAAGAGATTACAAAATACAAATATAGTTCTACATAACAGTTTGTATTTATGATATTGGCCCAAAATTTCTACATGGTTTCTACACATTTATAGCGTGAACCAATTTTTTTCTAGGGGAGTATCCCCAACATTTAGTTATGCATACCTTCATTTAGAAGATATGACTTTTTCGGTGTGAGGGTTGAGGTTTGATTCTATATTTTAAAGGAAGTGAATTTGTGACAAGTCAAGACTTTGCTCGAGCTTTCGAATAGAACTCAAGATTTAGAGATGCTCGAGATTGGAGAAAGTTAAATACCAAATCAATGTTGGGTTTTTTTAGTGCATTTTGAAGGGGATCCCGTCTTGTAGCTACTTGTGCAAGCCCGTCAACTACACTGTTAATCACAGAGGACACATGCTGGGTGCATTGAGTTGGGGCAAAACACTCGGAAGGTTGGGGAATTATGGGAGGGACAAATGTCCATTAAGATTAACCATGCAGTTAATGGTTTCATTTTGTGATGATAACTAGGAGATTTTTAACGGTTAATGGTATGAACCCTAATGTTTTTGAGATTTTGGATTGATTTTAGGGAAATTTCTTTTTTCACAACCAAACTTTTCAGGGGTATGTTTGAATATGTATTTTGGTCCTTTTATTTTAATGATGTTTCATCCCCACTCCTTTCGATTTATCGTGTTATCAATGGACGATAAACTCAAGCCCTAATTATGAATCGGATAATCCACAAACATATGTAATTATGTAATCGATGATAATCTTTGGCAACCCCACTTTTCTCTTGTACATGTAAAAAAACTCTTGCTTTAGAGTGAGATATGGTCCTTTCTCTTACCTTCTTCATAGAAACATGAATAGTATTTTCTCTCCCCACTCGTAAACCATAAAAATGAATTACCAGCTTAAAATCCTATGTGAAACCAATATATATTAGTCTAAGTGGTGGAATTGGGTCAAACAGCTTTGTTTAGAATATCAACCTGACTACTTGGGTATGTGGACTATACTAGGTATCTAAGACAAATAAGTATATTTACATCCAAATAAATACTTGAAAATCCCATCATTTATTTCCTTTCTTTATTTAATTATAATTAATTTCACTAAATAATTATCCCTCCACTCCAATTAATTCCATTAAATTCCATTAAATAATCAGGTTTAACTAGTGGAATCAAATTTTATAAGTTTATTAAGGTGGTATAACAATCCAAGGTAGCCACATGACACTAATTCCTCTAAATTATGGTCTCAGGCCTACTCGCACAATAATTGCCTAACATGAGGGGTTCCATTGACCCTATATAAAATCATATCGAACCCATAAAAATCAAAGAAAAATTTGTGCAGGTATTCTAATCCTCATAATTCTCTGGATTAAGAATTTATGAACCATTTGCAAATGGTGTGAGATAACTAATTTCTAATCAAGACAGACCTTAAACTTAAATCTCATAGGTGTCCGTGTTCAATACATTCCTAGATGTACCGATCATAATCCTCTTTCGAACTATCATGCAAGTTCTTGAACCATCACACGGGATCCTATAGTTTTAGACAAACCTCTAGGATTGTACTACAACCGTTCCAATAGGATGTCAATCGCATGTATAGGTAGTGAATTGTTCAATGATGCTAGAATCAAAATTTTGATCTCCTCTGATTACGCCGAACCTAACTCACAGAAATTCTTACTAAGCAAGATCAACCGACATATTAGATAATGTATTAAAGGTACATAAATATAAATCATTCTCACAAGTATGATTATCATTTCAAAATGAATAATACAACCCTTTTATTAATTGAAATAAAATTTATAATAAGTTTTTAGGAATAAAACACCAAAAATCACCCACTTAGTCTTAAAGCTATGTCATCAAACACTTGACACCCATTACACCTACATGACTCTCAAAAGTGTTAATCGGTAAGCTCTTAGTGAAAGGATATGTCAAGTTATCTGAGATGTAATCTTAGTTATGATGACATCGCCCCTCTGCATGATCTACCAAATCAGATGATACTTGCGCTCAATGTGTTTCACCCTCTTATAAGTTTTTGGTTCTTTCGAATTTACAACCACACCCTTATTATCACAATAAAATGTAATAGCTGACTTCACTTAAGGAATCACGTTCATGTCACTTAGGAATTCCTAAGTTAAACAACCTCTTTTATTTCCTCTAAATAGGTAACATATTAGACTTACATGGCTAAATATAGCATACAATATTGCTTGATAATCCTCCAACTTATGGTTCCACCTCCTATAGTAAACACATATCCTGAGGTTGATCTCTTGGAATCCATATTCTGCTGAAAATTTGAGTTTTTGTACCTAACGGGTACTAAATTATCATTGAGTAAATAAAAACATAATCCCAAGTTATTTTTCAAATACTTAAGAACGTGCTTAACATCGTTCTAGTTCCTACAACCTGGGTAAGACTATAATTTGATCAAGATTAAAGTTCATAGGAGATGTTAGGTCTTATACACACCATAGCATACATGAGGCTTCCCACTATCGAAACATAAAGTACATTCCCCTTGCTCTCTATCTGGTCAAGTGTCTTTGGACACAGATCCTTAGATAAAGAGATTCCATTACTGAAAGGAAGAAATCTTTTATTTGAATCTTCCATGCTAAACCTTATCAGAACATTACTTATATAAGTGGATTACGATAAGCCCAACATCCTACATTTTAGATCACAGCTTCTCCTAAGTACTTCATAACGAAATGAATAGATAACCAAACTCTTATACTAGACAATACACCCACATCCCTCCCAAATAATTGAATACCATTCACTTAAAGTACTAGAAATAGCACCAAGCTTTTGTCATGATTTTTATACACACAAATTTCATCCAAGCATTAATCAAACCCAAAATATTTGATTGCCTACTTAAATCAAATGATCCAATAACTTGAAGCTTGCTTAAGTCTATAAATGGATCTCTTAATCTTGTACATCTTGATTTCTTGTTCTTTATTTATAAATCCTATAGGTTGAATCATATAGACACACTAGTCAAGATTATCGTTTAAAAATGTAATTTTAGCATCCATTTGCTAGATCTTGAAATCAATATATGCCTCAATGGATAAAATAATTCTAATAGACCTTATCATGGCTATTGGAAAGAAGGTTTCCTCATAGTCAATACTCTCTTTTAATGTAGACCATTTAAAAACAAACCTTATTTTGAAGGTTTCCACCTTCCCATCCACTCATCTCTTCTTCTTATAGATCCACTTGCAGTAAGTGGGCTTGATTCCATTAGTTAAGTCTATAAGTTACCATACTTTTTTCAAATACATTGAACCCATATCGGTATTCACAACCTTTAGCCACTGCTCAGAATCCTTGTTTTGGAGTGCCTCATCGTAGTTGTCGGTATCCAGTTCTTATTTCACTCGAATCTCACCAAAGTGATCACCGTTGTATACTAACATATCAGGATGCCGCCTGATTATCCCACTACGATGTGCCTCCACTTAAGGTCGACTCTAACTAACACGTATATCTTGGTCATTGGTAATACTCCCACTACCATTAGGTAGTATATTATCAATATCAAGTTGTGTTTAATCTTATATAGGTTGTCTGAAAATAATTACTTAGCCTTTACCTCTTAGCTCTTGCAAGATAATCCTTTTATTGGGCATGTGGTTTATCATATAATCTTCCTCTAAGTATCGGGCATTGGTGTTAACTAATACTCTTTAGTCCTTAGGGTTATTAAATATACTACCTTTGTCTCCTTCTTGGTAACCTACAAAGATACGCATTTATATCTTTCATTCCAACTTACTAAAATCCTTCCTCAACACATGTCGAGCAACCCCAAATCCAAATATATCCTAAACTATGTTTGCACCCAATCCATAGTTCTATGGGAGTTGTTAAGATATATTTCAAAGGAACTAAGTTCAATAAATAAGTGGTCCCATCTAATGCATAACCCCAAAAATAATCAGACGGGCTCGAATAAATCATAACGGATCTAACCATACCCAAAAGAGTTATGCTCCTTCGATTTCACTACACCATTTTGCAATGGAGTACCCGGTGTAGACAATTGGGATGTGATCCCAATATCCGATAAAGTGATCTCTAAAATCTTCCAAAAGGTATTCACCTCCATGATTAGATCGTCTGATTTGAATTTGTTTATCATACCTATGCTCCACCTCAACCTTATACAGTTGGAAATTATCTAAGTCTTCATACTTGAGATGCAGAAGGTAAATATACCCAAACCTCAAGTAATCATTGAAGAAAATGATGAATTACTCATAAGTAACTCTTTCTCAAGTAGTCATAGGGCCAACAAATCATAATGAATCAATTCCAACACATCGTTGGCACTATAGACCTTGGTCATAAACGGCCTCTTCATCATCTTACCCTATAAGAAGGATTCACCGGCTGGAAGTGCCTCTACTTCCAATGAACTTAATTTTCCATTTGAATATAGTCTTTGAATCATTTTCACATTAATGTGACCTAAGAGTAAGTGCCAAAGATATGTTTAGTTCAACTTATAAGGTTCTTTTCTCTTTAGGTTATTTCCATTTAAGCTATTCAATTCAGTATTAAGCAATAGTGGTAAGACATTTTTATAATGTAAAGATCGTGTTCCAAACCACCAGAATAGATAAGATATTTTCATTTTTAATTAAAAAATGCCATCATTAAAATAAACCTAATATCGACTCAAACCCAGTTCACAAACAAAAATCAAATTTCTCTTAAGGTAGTATCAAATAAATAATAAACTAATATTAACTTATTTTTCACAAAAAATTAAAACTAAATTTCCTACTTTTTCTACTGCTACCTTGCAGTGATCTCCCATAAATAGAAATATTTTCCCACCAGTGAGCTCCCTAGTTACCTGAAACCCCTATAAATAATTTCAAACATGATTACTAGCTTCCGAATATATACACCAGGTACTGATAGATTGAACCACAAAACATGTCTTAATTATAAACGAGAAATTACCGTTTCCATTCTTCCTTTCTAAGAAGATCGTGCATTACTTCATCTAGTTTCCTGATCATTTATAGATCGAATTATTCCTTTCATCTTTTTACCCTCTCCCTAAGGCTTAAAATTATTCTTGATAATCATAGGTTATACCTAATACTTTCCCTTTCTTCTTCTTTTTACCTTGCGGGGCAGGCAAAGATGGGATTTTCTTGGTTACTTTAACCACACCCTTATGCTTGCTGATATTCTATGTGTCTTTAAGTCCTTTAAGAAACTTCACTAGAAGGTAATCATACTTATTCGTAGAATAATTTTAGGAAAAACATTTTAAAGGACTCCGATAGTGATAAGAGCATAAAATTGACCTAGGTTTCCCTATCGATTTCAGATCCAAGAACCTCCAGCTCTTCCAAGGTGGACATCATCCTAAGAAAATGGTCACGAATTGTATTATCCTCTAGAATATTGGTGTTAGCAAGACTTGCCATAACCATCAGCCCTATGACATGGTTCTGATCCTTAAACATGTCTATGAGGATCATAATCATATCATAAGCGCTTCACATGTGCTGATGCTAGTGTTGCAACACATTGTTCATAGAGGCCAATATGTAAGAATGAGCCATTTAATCTGCCTTTTCCCACCTCTGATAGACTTGGACATCACTTTCGGGTGCCCATTCCTTATGTTTAGCAGAGCAGGTTTCATTCAAGACAAACTTATAGTCCTCAACAACAAGGATAACTTATAGGTTTATTTTCTAATCAATGTAGTTCATTCTAATTAAATTATTTTCCTTCAAGATGGAAGAAAATTGATTTAATGAGGATACAATTTGAAATTTGAGAATCATAAATTTTTAAGACCGAATTAAATTCAAAATAATATGTGAGATTAAAATTTTGATTCAATTTTAATTTGATATTTGTCATCACCAAATTAAATAAAATCCCGTTGAATATCCTAGTACCCATATGAAGTGAGATTTATCGATGGGATCTTAAATCACTTCACCTTGGACTAGACAGACTTTAATCTTTTAATTATGCACTCCGAACAGTTGAGGAACTTCTGTCCAATATAATTGAATAGTCGACATCTTTTGGTATCATACCTAATGACCTTGACTTCAATTGGGAGGATATCATTAGTTACGTCTAAGTGTATATAATTTGTTTGCCTAATGAAATTAAACTCGCTCGTGCATAACTTCCTCGATGGGAGGAAAAAATAGACTCTCATTTAATTTCAATAAACTATCACTTAAGAATTTTAAGATTTCGTTATTCTACAATTAAAAGTAATCGATGGGAGGCTTGATCAAGCTGACACAAGTGACTAATCACATCATCATTTTAAAATATCGATGGAGACTACAGGGTTTGTATTGAAGCCCCTCTTCCTGAAACGTCCCTTTAGTGTACTTTAGGTAAAAACCAACTTTGTGCCAATTTTAGTTAAACCAATTTTATCTTCTTAAACCCTAAACATGCATCTAAGTGATTAAATCCATTTGATGAATAAAGCATGCGGTAAACGAAACAATTTCAGGAAAAATCCCCAAAGGGAAAAACCTTTTTATTTCACTATAATTTGTAAGAGAACGGCTTACACGGATTACAATGCAATAAGTGCAACATACGAAATACCCGCAGGTGTCGATTTCGATGTCTCGGCTGGAATTTTCCCTTTCCAAGAGGGCAACAGTGAAGAAGAGAAACGGCTTCTCCACAAGATACTTCGTAAGGTCTCCTTTTATAATACCACGCAGCTCTTCGGTTGTAGAGTTCTCCTCACAAAGTGCAACACAGTGTAGTGAATGGATTATCTTTAGGTAAACGTGTTCAAGATCACCTAACTTTGGAATTGAGTAATAAGATCTTGAATAAACACCGAAAGATGAAAAAACTTGTATGGTAATAAGTTTTCGAAACTTTTTTGCCTACAGAAATGTTTGCAGATACGTTTTATTTATAATTGAAATGCAAAGAGTCCAAGAAAATAAAAACACGAAAATCAAGGCAGCAGGTCATTCGAGCGAGATGAAATCTCGTTCGCGCGACATGTCAATGTCGTTTGAACGATTCTCAATCTCGTTTGAGCGAGATACAGTAAAAATAATATTTTCCTTTTTTAATTTAATCCTCGAATTTTCTTTAAACTGTTTGCAACTCAGAAATATTTTTAAAACATAAAAATATTTAATTCCCAAACATTTAAATCACCTAGTATTTAATCAATATACAGATTACCCAACTACTCGCAAGTATTCATACCTGAGTGATCTTAAACATATGAAACATGTCTTGACTTGTAGTCTTCTTGAAAAGCTTTGATTGCACATTCTTGGACTTGAACTTTGTCATAGGCTTTAAATAAACTCCATAGATAACTAGCCTAGACTTAATTTATTTTGTCCGCAATTAAGCCAATTAAAACAAATGAATATGGTAAGAATTATGTTCTTAAAAATCTCTCCCTTTGGATATTCCGGGACAAAACTAAACAGAACTATATGACATAAACAAATGCATGTCCTATCCCAAAACACAGAAATATAAAAGTACAGGACATAGTGAGACTGAATAAACGGTAGGCATCTGAATCTGTCTTTGAATGGCAATCATCTGAATCTGTCTCTGTATGTGTTGTATCAATGAATATCTGAATCTCTGAAAATAAAACAATACCTACACACACGAGACACAACCAAATACCCAAGTGAAGTATGGAGGAAATCAACTAATATAAAATCATAATAAATACTCCCCTTACATCACATATCTCTCCCATTTTTGCCTGGAATAGACAAAAGGTGGGAAAAATACACCAAATCTAGCTATAAAATATGAGAATGAATCAGCATATCTAAATAATAAATAGCAATATGACAATGGGTAGCCAAAGATAGCAGAAACGGAATAATAATACGAGAATCACTAAAACTGCAAAAGTAGACTGTACATCCATGTCATAAAAACCAAGATAGATACAACTGATCGAAAGATTAAATCATATCAGAGAGAATACAAAATACGTCAGGAGTATGGATGTCTCAGATACAATAAAACAAATATAACTAAGCATCGACAGAATCATCATCATCATCAGCAGCAGCAGCAGCAGCAGCAGTGTATGTGGAAGAAATATGACCAAGTCCAGATGAACAGGCGCCGATCCGCTTCTCTCTCTGCCGCATCTCATCAAAAAATGTTGTCATCCTAGACTCAGCACGAACACGTGCTTCGTCTTCAGCATCAAATCTAGCTATAATAGTATCATACATCCTGGACTGGGTAGCTACTTGTGCCTATAAAGAAGAAACCTCCTCCTCAATAGGACGTGTAGGTGTAGGAGTGGAGGGTGGAGGCGTAGACATAGTATACGTGCTCGGACCAGTGTGATCAAAGGCCTGACACGGATCAGGGAAGACTCCCTCTGGGGGTGGACCACTCGCTCTCGCTACCTGTGGCCAATGGCTCTCAGAATGAGCGAAAGTATTAAGATCAATAATACCAGGCGTAGGGAGATGCATATCACCCTCTAAAATAGGGACACCAGTAGTAGTGCAAAGGGTGGAAATGAGAATCCCATATGGAAGAGCAGGACGGACAGGGAAGGAACCATGGACAGTGACAGAAGATATGACTCGAAGCATGACAGTCGGAAGATCGATATCCCACCCCTGAGAAATATGGTACATAAAGTAAACGATGTCTGACCCATTCTGTGTATGATATATTTGAGGATAAATGGATGATGATACAAACATATTTAGTACACGGAAGACAGGGTAACGATGGCGATGATACATCGTAGAACCTGCTAGAGGAATCTCCCAAAAACAATGCCGCAAAATATCATCATAAGTCGGTCCATCGTCAGAAGAACGAGGGAACGCATCGTCTGGGACACGAGGAAGGTGTAGAAAAGATGCTATGAGATCTTTAGTGACGAGAACATGAATGCCACATACAGTAGAAAAGATCCCCTGTCCGAATAAACAACCCCACGAACCTCAAACATATAATCCCAACCTCTACTAGATAACCAACGAGGAATACCTAACTCAGGAAACTCAGCATAACTAAACACCCTCTCTGAAATAACTGAACGAATGTGGAGACCTAATGAGCAGTAGTGATCATACTCAGCATGAGTGACCCACCTCACAGGAAAGTACGGGGGCCGACTAGCCTGAGCTCTCTGAGCTCGAGCAGAGGGTGGTGCCTCATCGAGTCGCTCTAAAGGGGCACCACGGCGCCTAGGTGGCATGACCAGAATGTGCAATATGTGATGTGAAAAAAAAAATGTCGCGGGGGAACACACATAGACCTAAGCACCTATCTCCGTACATTTATCCAACTGAACCACCACGAACACCAGCCACAATCATAGTCAAAATCAGTAATAGAAACAAGAATATTCTCAAAAAAATTAAGAATAAACATTATTACCTCGAAACTACTGGAAAACGGGAACGACACGCCGAAGAAACAGTGCAAACAATGAGAAACAACTGTCTAAACAGCTCTTTAGCTGATATAGGAGTAACAATGGCTGATCTAGGAGCTTAAGGGAGAGAAACGAAGCTCAGAGGAGTGTGAAGGAGATGACAACGGTGAAGATCGCTGCTTTAACCGCTGAAAATAGCAAAAACTCAAGCGTTGAACCACATAGCCGCTATTGTCGCTTGAAACAATAAGAACGACAGTGGAAAAGAGAGAACGACGGCTGAAAAGAATCCCTGATCTCACGAGAAGTCGTTCGAACGACTTAAGGATGTCGTTCGAACGATTTAAGGATGTCTCTCGAACGATTTGAGATGTCACTCGAACGATTTTGGAAGTCGCTTGAACGACATGTTCGCGCGACATGAGATATGGTTCGAAAGAGAAATTAAAATTTCCATAAATACCCCAAAAACTTTCAGAATTTGCCCAGTGAAAATTTTTCCACAAAATAGTACCTGGAACACAAAACTGACTGCAAAATAGAAAAATAGTGTAAAAAGCGAAAAATGGGAATTACATGTTAACATGGTCCTAATGTGCTCAATTATGAAAGTGGATTGATTGTGAGTGAACTACAACAATTGAACCATCATTTCAATACGTCGAATCGATCAAAGAGTTCTTATTGATAGCAAGGAATCATCAAACTTTATCAAAGCCATGTGTGATAAAATAAGAGTGAGTTTGATGAACTAAACTTAATCAACATGCATACAAGTCCGGATTGTTGACGATTCTACAAACAATAGCGTCATGATACGATGTTTCAACATAGGATTCATGGTGAAAACTCGTTTACATTAATTTCCAACCAAACTCCCTCAATATATGAATTTTTCAAGATCTTTAGAAATATCTATCAATCTTTACTTAGAGAAAGTCCTATTGGCCCCAATTATGGCATTTATTTCTTTTTGTTTCCTTGATTTTCTTTGGGCTCTTTTAAACGGTGGCTTTCACGACGAGTAAATTATACACTCTCGCAGCCCTTTCCCGTGAACACTCAAAATATTTTCAATATCAATTTTCATGGAAAATGATTCTTAAAAGCACACCTCCTCCTTAAGTTTACTTATGCATAGATGACAAAATTGAGATAAGAACGTCTCACCAAACTCAAATATGCAAGAAAAGTCAAACATTCATATAAACTCGTGCTTGTGTGCAAGGATGGCATAAAAGCAAAGTCGAGTCAAAATGCATATCAATATCGAAACAACCCCATAGTGCAAAGGTTAAGATCATTCTAGGCATAAATAATAATGACCAACGGTCCTAGTCACGTGAATAATGAAAGAAGGGGGGAATCAAGCGCACTAATATCCCATATCAATCATGTAACCTCACGAATCAAAAATCAGAAATCTTTTTGTATTTTCAAAAGTTTTTATAAAAAGCAAAATCTTTTTGTATTTTTCCAAAAGACTCAAATAAATAACAAAAATAAGAAACATGCCATAACACTAGCCAAATATAAAGCAAGATGTAAATACTAGTGTATAACAAACCAACGAACAACCTCAATCGAAAGAAGAAAGATGAGGAAAACCACGAGCAATGATGCGAGAATCACAGAGTTTTATACCTAACGCTTCTAAATCCGACTTTCTAACCCAAGTAGGTGTGAACTGACGAGTAGCGGCATTTGGAATCGGAATGGCTCTAGACTTTCTTGGAGCGTTCTTAAGATCGTAGAAAAAACGTCTAAGATGACCTCTCCTACCGCAATGAGTGCAAGTGTAGATACGGTGAGGAGCATGTGCTATCGGCCGATTATGCCTCATGTTCCTAGGTGGTACTGTCCTAAAGTTCCTAGGAAGCTCTCTTGTTCGCATGGTTTTGGCTTTAGGAGCAAGTGCGACATGATTATTAAAGCCAATACCTCTCTGATTATCTTTGATTTTGACTGTGCCTAAGATTTTGTCAAACTTTTCATACCTAGCCTCCAAATTAAACTTAACTTTACTCGAATCTCTCAGTTTTTCTTCAAGTTCACTTATCCTTGACTCAAGTAAACGCGTAGAATTTTCAAACTTCAAGATTTAATTTTTCATAGTCTCCATCAATTCCCGAAGACTATATCTCTCACCCTCGACATATTCTATCTTCTCTCAAATTTTCTTTTCTTGTGCCCTAAGATCCTCAATTAAAGAATTGGAATTATTTATTTCTATGGCACGTCCTTTCAACATAGCTGCTAGTTTCACGTTTGCTTTCTTTGCTTTTAAAGTTTCTCCATACAATTCTTTGAAAGCAGTTTGCAAATCTCCCTCGCCTTCTCTCTCATCCTCACTCACTTCCCCCTCACTTTCAGGAGTATCAATGACAGTGGATGAGGAAGAATCATGCAAAGGTAAGTCTTTATCACTTTCATGACTAACCACAAAAGTGGAAAGATCACGCTTACTAGAAAAAAAGTTTTCCTCTTCTGGGTCACTATCACTAAGGGTAGAAACACGATTTATCGGTTTATTAAAATTCTCCCTAAGTTTTGTAGGACACTCATCTATCATGTGACCAAAACCATCGCAGCAAAGGCACTTTTCACAATCACCCTTATTAACCAGTTTTTTAAGAGCAGTTTTCACGTGAGATTTCCAATTAGATCATTCAAATAGGTGAATTCTAAAATCATCAATGATACGCCCAAGTATGACCTCGGCCGAGATGAGAGCCGAGACGTTAGCCGAACCACCGGTGCAGGGGGGGCCACGATATCATCCCTCGGCCAAGGCTACCTCGGCCCAGGCCGACACTGCAACATGCACTTCCCCCGGGACACTTCTCGTGTCACAGATAACATCAACTCCAGGTGCCAAGGAATAGTAACCCCGGTCAACAGTAGGCCAAGATAACAAGAAGATAAACACACCTTCAGCATGAACCCCACCTCGTAGGAGGCCGAGGTTACCAGGGACTGCTTATCATCAGCACGCTAATGGCTCGTCCCAGGCCGATACAGGTGTATACCTCGGCTGACATAAAGCCGAGACAGCGCATGACACATCACGAATTGATCGGACGACCTACCCTTATAGCTCGGCCTCTCCTAGGCCGAGGCCATTCACCAGCACGACTATCAAAGTATCCGTAAACATTTGGATAAGGACACCTGGGCCAAGATCAGTTACAACAAGATTATTCCCCACATGTGGGGGGAATATTTCATCATCATCACTTACATGTGGACCTGACAGCTGGCACACCCTCATTGGTGAGGAAACTACACACATGCACATTACATGCATAGGGGGTACATTACACCCCCTAGGCATTATATAAAGGGATCATCCCCTACCTTGCAAAAGGATCCATATATTGAAACCACTAGCTGAAATTCTGTCTAAGTTTACACTGTAGAGGGAGAAAGAGCTTGAGAGGTTGTATCCATGGCCACTAGTGCCTTCTTTCTGTGATATTATTCACACACACTCACAGTGGACATAGGCCGGTTTGGCTGAACCACTTATATTCCTATATTCATTCCTCTTCTCCTCACCTCATTCTTGCCTTATTCATACAACTGTGCTGCCATTGTTACACCTGTGTTGAGCTTGCAAACTCCTCACCTGGTGGTGCTGATTTTCGGCATCATCATTTTGGCGCCGTCTGTGGGAAGCGAGAGGCTATCTCATCCTCTTTTTCTGCTTTACCTCACCGGAGACTCTGGTGGTGAACCAGAGTCCACCCCTTGTGTGGAGCTGTTTCACCATTGAAAGAGATCCTTTCAGGTATTAAGCTCACCTGCAACTAAGGCTCTATACAGTTTAACACATGGCACCAGACATGCCGCCACCTCTTCCGCCGCCCGGAGGTGGGGGAGCTAGCTCCAGTCAGGCTCCCCCCCAGTCCGAAATGGCGGAGGTGGCAGCTGCCTTGAAATCTTTGGCTGCAACACAACAAGCGATGAAGGAGCAATTTGCACAGCTCAGCCAAACCATGATGATGAGACCACCTGGAGTCTCACCGGACATGATCACCCCGACGGCAGTTCAACCCCAACCAGGTGCCAGGGGACCACCCCAGGCACCGATGAAGGACCAACCTTCACCCCAGCGGAGAAGGGATGTTGCTGACCCTAGGCGTTTGCGCCTGGGGAGGCAAGGAAACCCTTGCCCGGAGGACAGGTACGATGACATAGGAGTAGAAGAGGCCCCAGAAGACTGCTGGGAGCCATATGAGGTGTCCGATAATACCGTACGACCTCTTCGGCAAAGCCAAGGATGTGTCGGCCGAAGAAGAGATGAGGCCCAGCAGAGAGGGTCGGCCTTCAATCGGATGAGCAGAGGCTCGGCCTTCAAGAGGCTGGGACCAGTTAATGACCTAAGACACAGGCTATCGAGGTCAAGGAGTGCAGCAGGCTCCCAAAGAGGGGCTCGGCCAGATCAAGGCCGACCCATGGAGGGAAGAGCAAGGGAACTGGAAGAAGTCAATAGTCAGAGGGTCGTGGCTGGGGAACCCTCTGTCCACCGCAGAGAGGTGGCAGGGGACAACCTCGGCCAAGTTGACGAGAGAAGACCATGGAATGACTCGATCCAACGTCTCGAGGAGAAGATAGGGGACCTCATAAAGAGCAGGGACCCCTTACAGAGGGGCTACACGGAGGGCTCACCATTCGTGGCTAGGATAATGGGGTTCCCAACCCCCGCTAAGTTCAAGCCTCCTACGGTGACTCCCAAATATGATGGCAGCACTAATCCAGTGCACCATATCGAGATGTATCAGTCAGCCGTGGATATTTACTCGATATCTGATGAGATGAAGTGCAGGGCCTTTTCAGGGACCCTAACGGGGGCTGCGCATAGCTGGTTCACCTCTCTTCCAAAAGATTCAATCGAAAACTTCAAGGGATTGGCCGAGCAGTTCATACATAACTTCTGCTTTGGGGTAAGACCTCAGAAGAAGACTACCCACCTCCTATATGTCAAACATGCTAAGGGTGAAAGCCTGAGAGACTACATAGCAAGATTCAATAAGGAGAAGTTAGAGGTGGAAGACTATGAAGAGAGCATAGCCATGACCGCCCTTATAGGAGGTCTTCAGAAGGGAAAGCTACTATGGAAGCTAGCGGAAGACCCCCCAAGTCTATGGCAGAGCTGTTGTCCACTGCAGGAAAAGTAATGAATGCGGAGGAGGCGATGGCCGCCAAATGCGAGGAGGAGAACCGCGGTAGTGTTGGGAGGTCCCAGGGCAAGAAGGAAGGGAAGAAGCGGTCAGCAGATGACAAGTTCGCCCGTTACACTCCTCTGACCGTGAGCTGTGAACAAATTCTTAATGAGATCAAGAGTGACCGGGCTCTGAGGTGGCCAGAGAAGTTGAAGGCTCCGCCATATAAGAGGAATAAAAACCTCTAGTGTGAGTTTCATCAGGACCACGGCCATGTCACAGACAGATGCTTTGCCCTGAAGGACGAGATTGAGAAGATGCTGAAATCCGGGAAGCTAAGAAAGTATGTGGATGGCAAGGCCCCAAAGGGCGGCAGGGAAGACCCTAGGAAGAGAAGAGACGACAAGTGCCGTGGTGATGTCCCGACTGAAAAGCATGACGATTCAGATGGTGATGATGGAGATGACCCGGATCTCCCACCTAGGGATGACAACACACCGGTGAAGAGGGTAGGAATGGTCTCCTTTGGTATTAGCACCATATGTGGGGGATTCGCAGGGGGTGGATCTGAGGTAGCCGATAGAAAGGCTCATGTAGCGGAGGCCAAATCGGTGGTCAAGCCAGAGGTTGTGAATCTGACGTCTTCTAACGCTGTGCAGAAGAGAACAAAGGTGGACATGGACACCCTGGTGGTGGGTTTCTCCCGGCTCGACTTCAAGGGCATCCTGGCCCCCCATGATGACCCCTTGGTCATAACGACAAGGGTGCATGGGTGCGACGTAGGGAGAATCCTCATAGATGGGGGAAGCTCAGCAGATGTAATGTTCTGGCCTTGCTTCAAGAGCTTGGGTCTTAGCAGATCAAGATTAGTGCCATACCACCATCCCTTGATAGGATTTAGTGGTGAGAAAGTGCACCCGTTAGGCATGTATGAGATGGATGTGCGTATGGGGGATAGGTGGCCTAAGAGGCTGACTAAGAAGATAAACTTTTTTGTGATGGATGAGAATGTCTACTCGGCCTACAACCTCATCATTGGAAGAGTAGCCCTCAAGGAGTTTGAAGCCGTGCCGTCAACGGTCCATCAAATGCTAAAATTCCCGACCCCTTACGGGGTAGGGGAAGTGCAGGGGGATCAGACCACGGCACGGGAGTGTTACTTTAACTCAGCTGAAGAGAGGGAGGCCCATAAGAGAGCAACCGCCACCTACAGCATAGACACTCTTGATCCGAGAGATGAAACAAAGCTGAAGAAGGGCGAGGCCACGGAAGAGGTAGAATCCATTGTCCTCAATGAGGACGAGCCGGAAAAAACCATCCAGGTTGGCAAGGCCCTAGAAAAAAAAATTAAGGAAGAGCTGGTAAGCCTTCTCAGGAAGAGGCAGAGTGTCTTTGCCTGGAGCCACACCGACATGCCTGGTATAGACCCCGAGGTCATGACCCACAAACTCAACGTGAACAGGGATGCCAGACCAATCAAGCAGAGGAGGAGAATTTACTCCAGAGAGAAGTATGAGGTCATTCGGGAAGAGGTGAAGAAGTTGGAAGAGGCCGAGTTCATACGAGAGGTCACCTACCCAGAGTCGCTCTCAAATGCAGTGATCGTGCCTAAGGACAATGGAAAGTGGCGGATGTGTGTAGATTTCACAGACCTGAATAGGTCTTGCCCAAAGGACAGCTACCCCCTACCTAGGATAGACCAGATGGTGGACGCAACAGCAGGGCACGAGATCATGAGCTTCATGGATGATTATTCGGGTTATAATCAAATCTTCATGGACGCCGAAGACTCTGAGAAGACAGCCTTCATCACTGACAAAGGGACATACTGTTACAAGGTAATGCCCTTTGGTCTAAAAAATACGGGGGTAACATATCAGCGTCTCGTCAATAGGATGTTTGAGGATCAGATAGGTAAGACCATGGAGGTGTACGTGGACGATATGCTAACGAAGAGCCTGAAGGCATGTACTCACGTGGCAGACCTTGAGAAGACCTTCGATGTCATGGACTCGTATAAAATGAAGCTCAACCCGGCCAAATGTGTCTTCGGGGTAGGAGCTGGGAAGTTCTTGGGGTTCATCGTTAATCAAAGGGGGATTGAGGCAAATCCAGAGAAGATCAAGGCCTTGCTCGACATGAGGACTCCTAGGAGTATCAAGGATGTCCAAAGACTCACGGGAAGAGTGGCAGCCCTGAACAGGTTTGTTTCCAGAGCAACCGATAAGTGTCTTCCATTCTTCAAGGTCCTAAAGAAGGCCTTCCAGTGGGATGAAGAGTGTGAAAAAGCTTTTGAGCAGCTCAAGTCCTACTTGGGGTCTCCCCTGCTGCTGTCCCGGCCCATGGCGGGAGAAAGGTTGTTTGTATATCTAGCAGTCCCTGAGTCGGCCATTAGCGCGGCCATCATACGAGAAGAGGGTGGAGTTCAGAAACCAGTGTACTTTAACAGTAAGGCCCTACAAGGGTCTGAACAGAACTATCCCCGGATGGAGAAGTTGGCTTATGCTCTTATCCATGCTTCAAGGAAAATGAAACCCTACTTTCAAGCTCACTCTATAACAGTCCTCACGGACTCCCCGCTAAGGCAGGTCCTGCACAAGCCTGAGAAGTCCGGAAGATTGATGGCCTGGGCCATTGAACTAGGAGAGTATGATCTTACTTACCAGCCCAGGACAGCCATTAAGGGACAGGCCCTTGCTGACTTTTTCACAGAGTTCACTTGGGAAGAGACTGAGTCAGAAAAGAGCTTGGAAGGCGACGAAGAGAATGGCAGAGGCGTCGCCCGAGATTCGGAAGTGATAGACCCACACGTCTTCGGGGGCCGAGAAGAGGTAGTCCCAGGCAATGCTCGGAGGAGAATAGAAGAAAACGAAGAGGATCGATACCTCTTCGAAAAAGGAGTGATGAAAGAAGGGGTTTTCTCTTCAGATGAAGACGTATGGAGCCTCTTCGTGGATGGATCCTCCTGTGACGGTGGAAGCGGCGCGGGGCTAGTACTCTCAGCTCCAGATGGCGCCAACATTGAGTATGCCTTAAGATTCAACTTCCAAGCCTCGAACAACGAATCTGAGTATGAGGCCATGATAGCGGGCCTCTTATTGGCAACAACTCTGCGGGTAAAGCGGCTTCTACTCCATAGCGACTCAAGGTTGGTTGTCAACCAGGTGTTGGGAGCGTACGAGGCCAAGGATGAGAGGATGGCCAGATACCTAAAAAAGGTGAGAGGTTTGCTCGAATTTTTTGAAGAGGCCAAACTGAAGAGAGTGCCGAGATTGAGCAACAATCACGCTGACGCATTGGCAAGGCTGGCCTCGGCAATGAAGACAGACTTGGGAAGAACCATCCCAATTGAAATCCTGGGAAGGGAAAGCATCGAGGAAGACAAGGTATGCAGCCCTTGTCACAACGTGAACCTAGGAGGCTCTTGGATCGACCCGCTCGTCAGATACTTAAGAGAGGGGGAGCTACCTGAGTCCAAGCTGGAAGGAAGAAAGTTGAGGTACAGAGCTGCCAAGTTCTCTTTGATAGGGGATGTCTTGTATAAAAAGGGGTTCCTCTTGCCCCTCCTCAGATGTGTGCATCCCATGGAGGTAACCCGGGTCCTGCGGGAGGTTCATGAGGGCTCTTGCTCTAGCCATATAGGAGGAATACCCCTAGCCAAGAGGATCATCACTCAGGGATATTGGTGGCCAACCTTGTCGAGGGACGCCGCTGACTATGTGAAGAGGTGCGACAAATGCCAGAGGTTCGCCACTATCCCTCACCAACCCCATCAGCCTATGACATCAATCTCTTCTCCATGGCCGTTCGCGGTATGGGGAATCGACTTGGTAGGACCTTTGCCAAGAGCAGTCAACAACTATAGATTCTTGATAGTTGCCATTGATTACTTTTCAAAATGGGTAGAAGCCGAACCCATGATAACAATTACGGAGCAGAAGACCTTTCAGTTCATCTGGAAGAACATCATATGTAGGTATGGCCTTCCAAACACGCTCATCTCAGATAATGGGACCCAGTTCAAGAACGCCTCCTTAGAGAAGTTTTGCCAAAGTGTGGGGATTAAACAGTTCTTCTCATCTCCTGTACGACCCCAAGCTAATGGCCAGACTGAAGTCACAAATAGGACAATCTTGGATGGAATCAAGAAGAGGTTAGAAGACGCGAAAGGGAGATGGATGGAAGAGGTCTACGCTGTGCTATGGGCTTACAGGACCACAGCAAGGACACCCACAGGAGAAACCCCATTCATGATGGCACACGGTTCGGAGGCCGTCATACCAACGGAGATTGGCTTACCAACTCATCGGATTCAGACCTATGATCCGGACAGCAATGGGGAAAGGTGGAGGTTAGACTTGGACCTCATTGAAGAAAGAAGGGAAGACGCGGAGGTCAGGAAAGCAGCTTACCAGCAGAGGGAAGCAAAGTTCTACAATCAAAGGGTGAAGACAAGACCCATCGCGGTAGGAGACCTAGTGCTTAAGAAAACCCTACAGAAAACAAACAAACTGCACCCGAACTGGCATGGCCCCTACAGAGTAACGGAAGAGGTTGTGCCGGGCACGTATAGGTTAGAGAACCTAGAGGGAGAACCCTTTACCAACCCGTGGAATGCCGACCACCTAAAGAGATATTATGTATAACGTTGCATCCATTTTGTCAATTAAGAATGTACCATCTTGTTGAGAAGAGGTTATGAATAAAGATCAGCTTCCATGGAAAATTCTTGTTTTATTTTAACACCATTCATTTGGTGATTTATTATGAGGATAACCTCTTAGGTGAGGACCTCAGACATTAAACATCATTAATTTGGTGACATTATGAGTTGCCTCGGCCTAGGTGGTGACCTCAGACCCTCATAACATCACTTGGTGGTGACGAGGTCTGAGCTCGGACACCTCGGCTAGAGGACCTCAGACCCTTAACATCATAATTTTGGTGATTTATTACGAGGATAACCTCTTAGGTGAGGACCTCAGACCTTAAACATCATTAATTTGGTGACATTATGAGTTACCTCGGCCTAGGTGGTGACCTCAGACCCTCATAACATCACTTGGTGGTGATGAGGTCTGAGCTCGGACACCTCGGCTAGAGGAGCTCAGACCCTTAACATCATAAATTTGGTGATTTATTATGAGGATAATCTCTTAGGTGAGGACCTCAGACCTTAAACATCATTAATTTGGTGACATTATGAGTTACCTCGGCCTAGGTGATGACCTCAGACCCTCATAACCACTTGGTGGTGACGAGGTCTGAGCTCGAACACCTCGGCTAGAGGACCTCAGACCCTTAAGTGAGGACCTTAGACTCTTAAGCGTTGGTTATGGCATCACATTCAGTAATGACTTCAGAGAGCGCATAGCATTCATATACATTCACAAATAAAGATGGACATTTGCATTCAACAAAAGAAAGAAATTGCGTAATATTTACGTGTTTGAGAAATTACATATGAGATTACAAGTAAAAAGAAATGCAAAATACAAAAGATTACAAGTCAAACATCTGAAGGAGGAATGTTTGATGGCTCGTCTGGGTCGGCCTGCTCGGTATTGGTCACTTGAGCTACCTCGTTTGCAGGGTCAGTATCTTCGAGGTCAGTCCCTTCCAGAGTAACCGTTTGACCAGGGGCAGCAGCTTCATCCTCTATCTCCTGCAAGGCCTGGGCAAACTGGGCGTCGGCAATGCCGAGGCCCACAAAATCTGAGGCCTTAATGATGCCAACCTCGGCCTCCCTTACCTCGGCCCATTTGGAGGTAGCCTTGATACCCCTTTCAAGGTACTCCAAGCCAAAACCTACAAACTCCTCGGAGACCTTATAGTCAGCAATTATTGTCTCCAAGGCGTCTGCAAGAGAAGCCTTCACCGCAGCATCAACCTTACTCTGCAAAGCATCGTCCTTGTCCTTCAGGGCCTTGGTATGGCTCTGAACAAGTGCAGAGATGTCCTTCTCTAGGGATTGGACCTTATTCTCAGAGGTCTTAGCCTTGGTCTCAGCCTCCTACAGCTCGGTCCTCAGACGAGCAACCTCGGCCTTCAGGGTGCCCTCAACTTTTTCAGCCTCCTGCCCCTTCTGGATGAGAGGCAATTTCCTCAAAGTCCAGTTGGATAGCTGGTACATGGCAGCCGCACCCTGCACAGTAAATGAAGAAGTTAGATGAAAACAACATCAGACGTTATACTTCGGATAAAGAAATGAGTTATACCTGGACTACTCGGTGAAGGCCGAATTCAACCATCATGGGCGTCTCCATGGACCTGAAGAAGCACTTGTCAGCATCGGTCATCATGTTATTCAGAGCGTCCATGGCCTGTCGGCTGTGGCCGACCACGCTATCAGAAAGTTTTAACTGGTCCAGACGGGCAGATAACGTGTCAGCAGTGACAGGGATAGCAGTGTCTGAGCCCCTCTTTGTCCTGGAGCTCGGCCTCTGTTCCTCAGGAGGATGGACATCGGGTGCCCTCTTCTTAGACTTGGATGTGGAGGGAGCAGGTGGAGGAGAATTCATGCCAGTCTTCTTGACAAGTCTGGACAAGCTCGGGGCCGCCATCTCCCACAACTCGTCCAAAACGTCTGGTGGTTTCTCTGCAAAAGTAAAAAGATACGAGTCAGAAATAAAGTACGTATGATTAGAGGCTACACGGTTAAAATAAAAATCCTTACCAAAGTCAGCTAAGGGACTTCCGCCAAGGCCCGTCCCCGAGAGATACCGGGGGGTCAGCAGATGCTCAAATTTGACAAACATCCCATGGGACCCTTGGTCCTGCAGGGCCTTCACCTTTTTGCCATGTTGCACACTAAGTCCAGGGTCGGCCCTAGCAGCCATGGTGACTTTTCCCCATTTCCGGGGTATTCTCGGCTCGAAGATGGACGAGGGAATGGAAGAACCAAATTCCCAAGGCCCTGAGGCAAAAAAGTACCTGGGTTTCCAATTATGGTTGGAGGTCTGAGTGACCAGGAGCATCTTTTTCTCAGGCCTCCGAGCCACAAAGTGGTAATAGCTCGGATGGTTCTTGGCCGAGGTAGGGACGTAACAACCAGCAAAGACCTGCACTGGGAGGTCAGAGTGGTGAATCGCCCTCCACAAGATGATGGCCCCTATAATAACCCTCCAGGCATTGGGAGAGAGCTGCGAGGGGGCCAAATTGGTGAATGATAGAATGGTCCTAATGACGGGGTGGATGGGAAGACGAAAACCTAACTTGAACATCTGCTCGTACAGGCAGATTTCCCCATCCCTGCAGTGGTAGGCCCTCTCTTCTCTCAAAGGTCTCCTTAAGTGGATAGAGGGGTAATGGAATATAAGTACCTGAAGTGCAGTAAATCCACCTCGGTAATGGTACTCTCGTACTCGTCTGCCTCAGAGGTGTCAACTTCACTTTTGGCATCCTCATCATCGTCAGACTCAACGTCGGCTGGAGCAGACGTGGACGGGTTACCGGGGAACCTCTGAGCAAACTCGGCCTCGGTTACGGCCGACAGAGGAATAGCATTTAGGATGCCAGGCATGGCCACACTTGGCTCTACAAGTTCAACCTCTGAAGAAGAACTAGAGGTGCTTGTGCCATTCTGAGACGAGGCACGACTAGAGACCTCGGCATGGTCAGGGTTCTGGTAAGCCTGAGTAGTGAAGTCCATGGCCTCTTGGAAAGAGTCCACTGACATTGGATCAGAGGTAGAAGACTCAGACTCGGACATCGGCAAGTTGTTGGCAGAGGCGTCTGTCTGGTAAAAATTTTCAGGAGGACGAGGGTACACCACCTTGAGAGGAGGAGGAAAGAGGGGTCTGATGGGGGACTCTTGCGACCTACGAGCTTCTTCCTGAGCTCTCTCTATTTGTCTAATTTTATCCAAGGTCTTCTCCTTTAGAGATGGAAAGTCTTCAAGAAGTTGGTACAAGGGTCTGAGCATCTGGGGACGACACAAGGATTTTGCAGACCTTAAACTTGGGAATATCCTAAAAACTACAAACAAAGATGGCTTGAAAAGTTAAGGGAATTTTAGATCAAACTAAAGAACCTATGCAGGAAGCCTGCCCCACCGGAAAACTCAAGATCTAACCGGAAACCCCAAGATCTCACCGGGAAACTCAAGATCTAACCGGAAAGTTCAAAATTAAAAATATCAAAAACGAAGGAGATGGAGAGGGAAGATACCTGAAGGTGAGGTTGGTGAACAATGTGGAGAGTATCGCGCAGGAAAGGAGGTATCCCTCAGCGGAACAATCGCTGGAGCAGAGGCTAGCTTCGGAGAGAAAAAAATCGCAGAAAATAGGGGACCAATCGCTTGAACAGGAGAGAAATGAGGAAGAAGAAGAAAAAGGAAGGTTTTAGCTTTTAAATACTTGGGCACGATTCCCAAGGCTCATCATTGCCTTGGGAAGCCCAAGGGACAATTGACAGCATGTGCCAACCAAGTGGGCACGCATTGGCAATGGACAAGTGTCATGTGGGTATTTACTTTGGGGTAAATAGACCTCGGAGGCAAGAACCCCTTAGCCACCACTCTCGCAAATGACTAAGGGTTGGGGGGTGATTGATATGCCCAAGTATGACCTCGGCCTAGAGGAACATACCTCGGCCGAGATGAGAGCCAAGACGTTAGCCGAACCACCGGTGCAGGGGGGGCCACGATATCATCCCTCGGCCAAGGCTACCTCGGCCCAGGCCGACACTGCAACACGCACTTCCCCCGGGACACTTCTCGTGTCACAGATAACATCAACTCCAGGTGCCAAGGAATAGTAACCCCGGTCGACAGTAGGCCAAGATAACAAGAAGCTAAACACACCTTCAACATGAACCCCACCTCGTAGGAGGCCGAGGTTACCAGGGACTGCTTATCATCAGCACGCTAATGGCTCGTCCCAGGCCGATACAGGTGTATACCTCGGCTGACATAAAGCCGAGACAGCGCATGACACATCACGAATTGATCGGACGACCTACCCTTATAGCTCGGCCTCTCCTAGGCCGAGGCCATTCACCAGCACGACTGTCAAAGTATCCGTAAACATTTGGATAAGGACACCTGGGCCAAGATCAGTTACAACAAGATTATTCCCCACATGTGGGGGGAATATTTCATCATCATCACTTACATGTGGACCTGACAGCTGGCACACCCTCATTGGTGAGGAAACTACACACGTGCACATTACATGCATAGGGGGTACATTACACCCCCTAGGCATTATATAAAGGGATCATCCCCTACCTTGCAAAAGGATCCATATATTGAAACCCTAGCTGAAATTCTGTCTAAGTTTACACTATAGAGGGAGAAAGAGCTTGAGAGGTTGTATCCATGGCCACTAGTGCCTTCTTTTAGTGATATTATTCACACACACTCACAGTGGACGTAGGCCGGTTTGGCTGAACCACTTATATTCCTGTATTCATTCCTCTTCTCCTCACCTCATTCTTGCCTTATTCATACAACTGTGCTGCCATTGTTACACCTGTGTTGAGCTTGCAAACTCCTCACCTGGTGGTGCTGATTTTCGGCATCATCAATCAAGACCACTGAAAGGCATACCTAAAGACACAAGATCACAAACACAATAAAATAGTGCAACAAGCTCTGATACCAATTTGAAACGGCCCTTTAGTGTACTTTAGGTAAAAACCAACTTTGTGCCAATTTTAGTTAAACCAATTTTAGCTTCTTAAACCCTAAACATGCATCTAAGTGATTAAATCCATTTAACGAATAAAGCATGTGGTAAACGAAACAATTTCAAGAAAAATTCCCGAAGGGCAAAACCTTTTTATTTCACTATAATTTGTAAGAGACCGGCTTACACAGATTACAATGAAATAAGTGCAACATACGAAATACCCGCAGGTGTCGATTTCGATGTCTCGGCTGGAACTTTCCCTTTCCAAGAGGGCAGCAGAGAAGAAGAGAAACGGATTCTCCACAAGACACTTCGTAAGGTCTCCTTCTACAATAGCACACAGCTCTTCGGTTGTAGAGTTCTCCTCACAAAGTGCAACACGGTGTAGTGAATGGATTATCTTCCGCTAAAAGCGTTCAAGATTACCTAACTTTGGAATTGAGTAATACGATCTTGAATAAACACCGCAAGATGAAAAAACTTGCATGGTAATAAGTTTTCGAAACTGTTCTGCCTACAAAAACGTTTGTAGATACGTTTTATTTATAACTGAGCTGCATAGAGTCCAAGAAAATAAAAACACAAAAATCGAGGCGGCAGGTCGTTCGAGCAAGATGAGATCTCGTTCGCCCGACATGTCAATGTCGTTTGAATGATTCTCAATCTCGTTCGAGCGAGATACAGTAAAAATAATATTTTCCTTTTTTAATTTAATCCTCGAATTTTCTTTAAACTGTTTGCAACTCAGAAATATTTTTAAAACATAAAAATATTTAATTCCCAAACATTTAAATCACCCAATATTTAATCAATATACAGATTACCCAACTACTCACAAGTATTCATGCCTGAGTGATCTTAAACATATGCAACATGTCTTGACTTGTAGTCTTCTTGAAAAGCTTTGATTGCACATTCTTGGACTTGAACTTTGTCATAGGCTTTAAATAAACTCCATAGATAACTAGCCTAGACTAAATTTATTTTGTCCAGAATTAAGCCAATTAAAACAAATGAATATGCTAAGAATTATGTTCTTATACTTCCACTTAGTCTTGTAAAAACTTAAGCGTTTTAGGAAAAATAGTTGTTCAATTTTAAAAGACCGAATTAAATCCTTGATAATTTTCCAATTTACTTGTACAAATTAAATTTCTCGATCTCATGATTTTAGTTTTCAAAAAGTAAAAATATTTTCAATAAAAATAAAAATCTGGAGATCTCAATTTAATTTATACCTTTAAATTAATTACCATATTAAATTAAACATATAAAAAGGATAAAGAAAACACATTTTTTTGAAAAAAAAATGGTGTTCTAGGCCGTTTATAAAAATATCCATGTTATTCATAAAATTAGGGATTATTAATTAACAAGTAGTTAAAACACAAAAATATCAACATGCAAGATGGTAGAATTATAATAAACAGAATAGTTAAGTAATCATAAATCAATAGAAGAAACTAATTCCATTTTCGTCATAACTTAGAACTCTTCATGAAATAAAACTCTTCACACCCAAGAATGATTGTTTTGCAATATTCATGCATGACGTAGAGGCCCACTCGAAAAAGACTTCAATTGAAATAGAAGTTCTTGATGATCGCTATCACGGCATATAATCCATTATGATTTGTGAGGATGAGGAGGAAGAACCACCATGAAAAATAATTGGAAACATCCACAAAAGGGAACTAATGCAACTGACTGCCTCTGTCAGATTCATCTGACCAAGTACCGAATTGATCTGACCCTCCTCTAGATCGATTCGACAGGCCTCTGGATCGATCCAGCCCTGTAGCCTGATAGATTTGACATTCTTAAAGGATTTGCATGTAAAAATGGCCATAAATCATCCAGATCTTTACGAAACTTTATTGAGCATACTAACCATCGTAAACATATGATTTTAAGTATAAGTAAACATTACATCCCCTCACAATCACCTCTAAATACATCGATAATGAATAATTTCAAAAACCTAATTATTACAACCATATCGAATCCAGGAGAGAAAAATAACTACGGACAAACCATTGTAAGATCCATTCACACAGGAAAAATATATACGACGATAATTAAATGGACTAAAATAAATAATCTCCGAAAAATCAAGTAATTACATAAATATACACAAAGGTGTACAATCCCACATCATGCAGAAGTAGGGTTTTTATGTTTGGACAAAATGGACCTTTCCAAAGAATGATTAATCAAAACTAAAGGCTCTTGTACTAATTATTAGGGGTCAATATACGTGGAAGAAAAAACTTATCCATTGAATCCTCGATCAATCTTGCAATAGAAAGTGTGAAAGCTAAAACGAGGTTTGAAAACCAAACTTAGGGGTTGGAATACAATACTTTTGCGGATGCGATTGCAATCCGATATGGAGAAAGGTAATTGATGAAGATGAGGTTTTACCTTCTTTTGGATATCTAAAAGCTTTATTGAATGCTTTAAATACCTTGTATCTCTTTGAAGAAGAAAACTCTTGACTTTGAGTGAGATATGGTCCTCTCTTTCTCTCTCTTAGCCTCTTCACAAAAATGTGAATAGTGTTTTCTCTCCTCACTTTGAAACATTAATAATGATTAATCCATATTAAAACCCTAACTTAAACTAATATATACTAGTTTAAGTGGGGGGCTTGGTCCAAACTGGGTTTCTTAAAAATTTGGTTCTAACTACTTGGGTATGTGGACTATACTGGGTACCCAAAACAAATAATGAATTTGGTTTCGAAATAAATACCCAAAAATCTAAAATTAAAACTCTCGTAAATTATTTCCTTTATTTTGTAATTATAATTAATTTCACTAAATAATTAGGACTGCACTCTAATTAATTCCCCTAAATAATGATGTTTAACTAGTAGAAACAAATGTTATAAGTCTACCAAGGGCTATTGCAATCTAAGGTATCCTCGGGATGTGGATTTCTATGGATTATGATCTCAATACTAATCACATAATTGCTACCTAATATGAAGGGTTAAATTAACTGAATATAAAATTAGATCTCACCCCTAGCAATCATCGTAACATTTGTACAAGTATTCTAATACTTATCATTTTTAGGATTAATAATTCATGCACCATTTGAAAATGGTGTGAGATTACCTAAATCTAATCAAGACAACCCTTATACTTAAATCTTATATGTGGACATATTTAATTCATTCTTGGATGTACTGATCATAATCGTCTTTCAAATTATTATACAAGTTCTCAAACCATCAAACATGTTCCTGTAGTTTGAGATAAATCACTAGGATTGTATCATAACCATTCTGAAAGGATGTGAATCCCCTGTCTAGGTTGTGAACTATTCAATAACAGTAGAATCGAAATTCCAATCTCTTGTGATGAAATCGAACCCAACTCATCAAAATTCCTACTAAGCATGATTGACCGACATATTAAATAATATATTTAAAGAACATAAATATAAATCATTCTCATAAGTGTGATTATCATTTCAAAATGAATAAGACAGTCCTTTCATTAATTAATATTAAATTTCATAACATAGTTTTAAGAATGAAATCCCAACAATGTCCCATATTGTCTTGAAGCTACGTGGCCATGCATTTCACACTCATTCCTTCTACATGACTCTCAAAAGTCTTGGTTGGTAAGCTCTTCGTAAAAAGATCCATTAGGTTGTCCTAAGATGAAATATTGATTATGATGACATCGTCCTTCTACATAATGTCCCGAATCAGGTGATACATGCGCTCAATGTGCTTCGCCCTATTATGCGTATTTGAATCACAAAGCTTCAGGCTGATGAAACATTGATAGTTTACAATAATACATGTTGTATAGTATGACCCAGTGAATAGTGAAATTATTATTTCCAACTTTAAGCTTATGTCTTCCTACACTATAATTAATACAAAATTATTGTTTATGTCAAAATATTACCTATTTATTCTTATGCCCATGAAATGAAGAGAATATATTCAAAAATACTTAAAAGAAATCATCTCATATGAATGGATGGGTACCATATGACCACACCATATATGATCTTGTACAGGATTCAATAATTTTAATAGGTTGAACTATGGTTAAAACATTAACTATAATACATACCAAATCTAAACAAAAAACTTATGGTTTTTTAGAATAGTGCAGGTTGTTCATTGTTTTCAAAATAAGTGTCCTTATATAATTAAAATTCACAATTGTTAATCTTAAGAGTAAAGATAGACTATGAAGTGTCCAAAGGGAGTTCAAATATATATATTCATAACAATATTAACTTATTATATGATTAATCTTTTGGTGAAAAAACCTAAAAAAATGAAATTATTATAATATAAAGGTCTTATCAAATAATTATGAGATGTTCAAAATAATAGGTTGGATAACAAAAACTTCAAGTTTTAATGTAACAAGTGTTTTTGGAATATTAATAATTTCAAAATAATTTCTGATTTCAAGATAAAGATCATTAGGTTTATAAAAAGTCATCCAAATAAATATGTTTAAAAATACAAATCATACTTTAGTCATGTTGGTGACATTGAATTATATACTACATACCATGATGTAGGCAAAAACTTTAACTATGAGAATACGAGCCCATATATATATATATATAACTCCAGTCCAAATTATAAATAACTAATTTGAGAATTTTTAATTTTCATACCCCGTGAATTAATAAAACTTCAAGTTTTGATTTATGGTATTGTACACCACTATACTCCTCCATATTATATCACTGTTATACTCCTCCATATGGTCTAAACAAAAGTCCCTTCAATCCTGAACCCATGGTCCTTCAAATCCTAATCGAAGAATATCAACACTCTCCCTAAGACCCATTGACTTTGATTGAATATCAAACCTAGGAGTCCCTCATCATAAAATCATAGAGATTTAAATCCTCTTTCTAACGGTTCCAACCAAGTGCAAATTGAAATTACGATTTTCAAGTTATGATGAAAAAAAATGATGTCAACCTATAGGCAGGACACCTCATCCACCTATAGGAAGACTAGACCTACCTCATCAGCAAGTTGGGATTGCCTTTCAGTAGGCAGGTCTAGATCCCTTCCGATCGACAAACCCCTAGGGACAAAATTAGCCTTTTTCCATTTAAGGTTTTCCTAGAAAAGAAAATACTTACCCCCCTTTGCATAAGACCTCGATTTCAGTGTGGTGGTCATTCTAAATTTAGCATACATCACTTTCACCACATTCTGTCATATATTTTCTTACATCACCTTACCCCACCTTCAACCACCACTCTACTACCATCATCAATACATCAAAACTCAACCCACAAAGTGCTCAAAACATAATTCAAAAGTCCTTGAAGTTCCAAAATGCTTTATGTTTTACTAGTCTCATAAATGTTATGTTGAATATTTTAGTGCTCTTATTTCATTTATAGTTGTTATATTCCATTTATATCACTAATTGTACCCTTTTATTAAATATATTTTCAAGTCTATTTTTATAAACAAAAAAAGGAACTACGTGAACTTTGATGCCATTTTTTACTAAGTAGGGATCCCAACGTCATTTTTTATTTCTACTCGTACCTTAATTATTTCATCTAGTCTACATTCATATATTAGCATTGTATTCATATAGTTAGCAAGTTTTACTCATGTATTTATTTTTCTTATATTTATCACCTCTTTAGCGGTCCCATATATCCGTATTCACTTTTTCATAGTGAAATTATCATTTCGGGGTGTACTCATATTTTGGCCATTTTTATACATTCTCTTACAATCTTATTCATGTTTAGTTAGTTTATCTTCTTGAAATGACTCTATCTCGTCCTTCCCATGATGTGGATATGATGATTTCACTCCTCACACATGTGCACATTTGCACATTCATGCATATATTCACTTTGCACACAGGACATATAATGTGTGTGTGTGTGTGTGTGTGTGTGTGTGTGTGTGTGTGTGTGTGTGTGTGTGTGTATATATATATATATATATATATATATATATATATATATGTGTATATATATATATATATATATATATATGTGTATATATGTGTGTGTGTGTGCATGTATTTAAGAGAAGGAGATCATTTTATATAGCCCATGAGAGACCAAAATGGAGGAGTGGGTACCTAACATCTTTCTACTATGTAACATAGACTCCGAGCCCATGTCTCATTTGGTTTTGCATGCACTAGTTCTCTTTCATTATATCTCTTCGGAGGTGGCTACTTCTTTTATCTGTTTTGAGTAAAAAAAGGTTGTCAACTTTGATCTCTGCACATTCACACCCCCCACATTGTCGACAATGGCCATTTATATCATTTTGGTCAACATAAAACATACATGGGAGCCCCATCGTCGACTCTTAGGGCACGCTCACCACCGAACGGGGGTCAGGATGGCCATAAGTATATTTTTGTTGTAACTTCAAGTCTAAATATTTAAAGTAATTTGAGAACTTTGGGTCTCAAATTTATTTATAATGATTTAAAAAAAATTGTATCATTATCACAGGTAACAATTTGGGAACTTTTATTCACAATAATTATCAAGGATTTCAAGTCCTAAATTAATGATGATTGGGGAACTTACAACTCATGTTCATTCAATTAGACAACCAAAACTTCCTGTTTGATAATGATATACATTTTCTTTACTACTTTAGGTCTAAATAATTCGAGAACTTTGTATTCCCAAAATTTGAATAATTATCAAAAAACTTCAACTCCCAAATATTGGATATTTAGAGAGATTTATGTCTCAATATTTTTATGATTTAGGAACGTCAAGTCCCAAATTAGATTACTGTATGGTAACTTTAGTTCCCAAATTTAAAATACTAATTAATAACTGAATTCTTCAATTTTAAATATAAAAGGAACTGCAGGTCCTTACTTTGAATCGTAATTAGGAACTTTGAATCCTAATAAAAATAAAATAAAATAAAATAAATTATTCCAAATTGTAATTTTATTGTAACTTATAAACAAACATAAGAGTTATAAAAGGAATTCTCAAAAATTTATGAGTCAACTTATAAATGTGCAAAGTATTAAGATTAAAATGGGTCAATATAAAAATAATCAAAGTTTGACAAATGAACACTTAGCAGTCTAAACTAATACGTCCAATCTATAAATACATTGTGAAGAATAAGGCACATTAAGAAAAAATAAAAATCCACCGATTCATGCCTTATAACACAGAATAAAAAATAATTTTTTGTATGAAAAAATAAACATTAAGGAATACTTAAATAAAAGATTAAGAGCATATTTAAACATATTCTGACAACCTTCGAATGGTTTGTGGGTTGAACCAATTGTAGTCGATGAACATAATGAAACAACTAATTATATTATATTGTATGAAGTTCTTAGTCACTCCACTTTTTTTAATCATTTCAAGCAAAAGTAATGTACGAGTTCAACTAAATAAATCAATGACATATGTGATTTTATGGACAAAAAAAGATTTTGAGAACATCGGATTTGTTAAACAAAACAAATAAGATTTGTACAATATTATATATATTAAACAAAGCATATTTTCAACTAAAAAAGATAACCGAAATTCTTGTTGGAGTCGTAAGAAAAATATGGAGCTCTCGTACTAATAATGTGTTGTGGAATAAAAGGAACGGAGAGAATTTGAAAAAAAAAAAGTACTTTTCATTCCATTAATATCACAATACTCAATTGGTATCACCCTTATTTATAATATAAAGTAACATATCCCAAATGATCCCTTCATAAATAAGGAATACAAATAGACATTCATTAATTTTTATCTATGTAACTATTATAAACCTAACTACATCATTTATTTTTCTCATTTAACTAGCATACCCACATGGCATTCCATTTTCATATTCCATTTAAGATAACAAAACTATTTGAATTTCTTATTTAGATTTATGTTAGGTTAAATTTATTCCTTTATAAGATGAGGAGATGGATGCTCTAATTATTTATTTGACATTTCTATTGAATCCTATGTTTTCAACTACTTTGCTTTGTTTTGTAGGAAGACGTGATAAAGAAAAGTATAAAAAACAGAAAAAAAAGAAAAAAATTCTTTTGTTTGTTTGTTCTGACGAAATCAACAATGTTAAATCTCTAGCATTTTATTTAAGAAACCGTGTTACTATGTTATTTTGTTTTTTATTTTCTAATCTATTGACTAAAATGTTGAAATTTTGTCAAATGTGTACTGGTTACATGATTTCAATATATTTATTCTTATTTCAGATTAAGTCTCTGGTATAAAGAACTTATATTCATATTTTTTTTTCGAATTAATCATAAAGAAGATGGGACATAAAGTGTGGATTTGCCCTACCCGGTAATCATACTGCTATATTAATACTGCTTTTCTCCATACAGGTTTTGTGACTACATTACTTCTATAATTTATTAGAAGGATACCCTGGTAGAAATCAACAATTAAATTTTCTTTCATTCACTAATTTTTAGTGTTGTTTTTATATATTTTGTTTGTACTTTAAAGTAAATGTTGTTATACATAATGTTTTATTCGGTCATGATTATGTTTTGTTCCAATCATATAATGTTATACATAATGTTTTATTCGGTCATGATTATATAATTATAACATTATATGATTGGAACAAAACATAATTACTACTTAATTCCAAGATATTTAATCATCATGTATTTATCGTTTAATTCCTTATAAATTACATAATGAAGAACATGCCTTTGTCTATTGCTAAGAGATGAAAGGTGATGATGTTTCTCCTCACCTTGGTGTTCCAGAAATGCTCCTCAAGGATCCCGAAATATGAAGGAAAGATCTCTTTTTTGGAATTTTAAATTTTCTCCCTCTACCCAATATAACTGTGTGTTAAAGTGTGATAATGATGGAATTAGGCTACTGATTATATGGGTAAGGGAGGACTAAAATTTACCTTATCCATAACCCCACATCCCATCAAAGTGGGCCAAAAATAAAGGAAAACTACCCAATAACATTTTACTGCTCAACCTCTTCTAATTCAAATTTATTTTTGACTTGTTAACGACCATATTAGTGGGAAATTAATTAATTTTGAAATTTCCTAATTAATTCCCAACAATCTCCCACTTGAACCTAATAAGAACAACCTCATAATGTATTTAGGTAACATAAGGTGCACAATTAAGCAGAATATTAACAATAATTGTTGCCATAATTGAATAATTCACCAATGTAAGTGATGGAGGTTTCACACTATTCAGTAGCATGGTTCCTTCCATGTACCACAACACCAATATTTTATTTAACCAAGCCTATAATGAGGTTTTTCATACTAACCACATAATGTTTTCTTGATAAAAGACTACTTCTTTCATACAATAGGTCACATTCACTTGCATGCGTCCATTAAAGATAAAAATGATACAAATCTGAAACCCTTTTATTGAATTTAAAATAGTAGTGTCAAACAACTAAACTAATAGCAGTCATAGTAAACCTAATCGATTCCCATCTCTTTGACATGTTTCGTAAAGGTCTTTGGAGATTATCCTTTTGTAAGAGGAACTACTATGCTAACACTCGTACATTGGCCTTCTCTGTTGAGTTTATCTCGTAGAGGGGGGTATAGTTCAATAGTATCGGCATTTCTCCTTTTAAGAGGGAGTGTTAAAGCCATCGCATAGGGGCGTATAAGTTACCACAAGGTTTGATAGTAAGCATCAATCCGACCTTCTGTGGAAATCAAAGGATAATCTTTTTTCTGTATTCCCACCTCCAGCTCGGTCATTGGTTGTCCTCCTCAATCGATTTGACTATGGAGAATCGCTCATGTATTGGTCTTTGGGAAAGTGTAAGACGCTATTGCTTGCAACTGGTCTTGATCGTTTTTTCGATCCAATTTCGATGTGTGTTATCAACCCACCCTCAGTAACGAAATGGGTACTTTACAAGAAATAATTACTTCTACCAAAGAAGGGTCCATAACTTCTATTCAAGTAGTTTATGTACCCGCAGACGATTTGATCGACCCGACTCCTACTATAACATTTGCACATTTAGATGCTACTATTGCACTATCAAAAGGACTAGCCACCAAAGGGATCTATCCGGCAGTAGATCCTTTAGATTCAACGTTAACTATGCTACAACCTCGAATTGTAGCCGCCTTAGTATCCTTGTCACTTTTTGAAATGAAGACTGATGTAATATTGTCGAAGTAAATTTTCTTAGGCTTAGATATTGTAAGCACATAAATTTCCAATTAAGTCCCTGTATTGTTTTGACATAATTCCAGGAACAAAACTGTGTTTGTAATATGTCATAGGGAGATTTTATTTTGACACGATCACACTTGGTCTTTGACGTATTGAAGAAATTGGAGACGTTGTGGCAAATCTTCTAAGAATTAATCATGTCGAAGTTTAATTGGTGTAAGTTTACTCATCTTCAAAGTTAATTGCATTTCGAGATCACACACGTATGAATGCGTATAATTAATGGTGCTCGAAATCATTTTTATAAAAGATAAGGATGTATTTTTATAAAGAAAATTGTTTTAAAATGTTTTAAAGTGTTTTAAATGGTTTACACTACGTTTTATTCTGATAAGCTCGAAAAAGAGTTTGACTAATTTGGATCTCTTTTGGAAGAGACATTTTAAACAAAAAGTGAAACTGACACGCTATCGTTCAAACGACATAAGCTCTCATTCGAACGAGATGCTCATATCGCGCGAACGACGTGGCTCTATCGTTCGAACGACACGCTTTTCAAGGTGGCGCTTAATTCTTATTTTAAAGCATGTTTTCGTCAGAGTTTTGTGTGTGCATTCTGGAAAAATAGTTTACGTTCCAGTACAAGTTTGGCACACGTTTTCTAAGGTTTAAAAAGCTTAAACACATCCTTAGAGTTAGCAAAGATATGAGTTATCATTCTTATATGTTTATATGATCTTGCTGCACCAAGAAGGTTTGTTCTACCATTGAACATCAGGGTTTTGAAGAAAAGAGAAGGACTTCTTGTTCGACATTGTAGACGAATCAAAGTCATTCGGTGGACACCGAGACATACGTGGACGCGTGTGTTATGGACAGGTATCGTGGAAGATGGAATTTCTTAGTGGGAAGTATTAAAGAATGGTAATAGATCAGAAGGAACGTCAAGACCCGTGGGAATTGATTCATTGAGTAAGGCTAATCTGTCTTTTGTAAAACCTTTATTCATAGTAATTATCTGGCTTGGGCCATCCGAGGTTGTTTTTTCGTTTTGGGTTTTTTTCTCGTACATCCGGCTTTGTGAGTAGTCTTTACTTTACTTTACATGTTTTAATCACTACATGCATGTTTAGGATTAATCAAGATAAAAATGGTTTAAATTAAGAATTGAGTTTTCACAACTTGGTTGGGTGCACATTAAAAGTTGGATAATTTTTGGTAAAAATTGGTTTGATTTGAAACACACATAAGGGCCACCCCGTTTCTTTAGATATTTACCATATGATTCTAAGTTCTAAAATAAAATATCGCAGCCATGATCCATGATTTGTAGCTTTGAAGAAAGCTACGAATTCAGCCTCCATAGTTGATAATGCAATAACACTCTACTTAGCACTTTTCCATGAGACGGATCATCTAGTAAAGAGGAAGACCCTAAGTTCTCTTCCTACTATAAAGGCATCCTCCAAAATTTGAGTCTGAGTATCCGACCACCTAAAGGTGATCGGTCTTCTAATATGTAAGCATATATTATTTAGTCCCTTGCAGGTACCTAAATACCTTCTTTGCAACTTTTCAATGGTGATTTTCTGAATTTGTTTGATATCTGCCTAGAATCCCAACTATGGCCATCCCACCTTTAGGTATTTCCATCTCTCTCATCTTAAGGATTTATAATGCTTGCGTGCATGCACTCAGAGAGGGAGAGAAGGTCTCGCGCCCTTTTCTAGGAGCACCTTATCATCATCGATGTGGGGTGATGTAAAGAGATGGAGTCTCCAGCCTATTTTTCACAAAATATGCAAAAGAACATGTCGCTACCTCAAGAGAGAGGTATCAAAGACAAATTGATGCTTACGAAACCAATAGTTCAGAGGTTCAAGGGCTTTAGTCACCCATCCCTCCCTTCTAGCCTGTCATGGGCTTATGTTACTATTTTCCTTAATTTCTCCGTAAAGTGTGTGTGCGTGTATATATAAATGGGGATCAAAATCACTCAGCCCCTATCATGAAAAAGATAGAGTGAGGTCATCCAAAGGAATGTTCCCAAGATAATAATTAGAACATATTATTTGCATGCATATCGAGATATTAATCGTTATAATGAAATGATAATATTTGTTAGATAAAACGTAAATATGGATCCCAAGTATGCAATATATGAGTAATGTATGGATAAAAAGATGGAAATGTAAAAATAGGAAAATTAGAAAATTGGACTCGAGTCTCGAGTTTTAGCCTAAAACACCTATGTATCCTATGAAGGCATCAAAGTCCACGTAGTCCTCATGCGGCACAATGGTGGGGTTTATCCCATTGATTCAAACGGGAGTTTATTATACGTGTGTGTATAGAAAATGTATTTTTAGTTTTAAGAAAATTTGATGAATAATCCTGTTGTAATTTATAGGTGCAACCCTTTTTTTCTTTGTTTTATTTTTTTATAGAAAATAAAGTATGTGCAATATAACTAATAAAGGATGAGATGTTAATGTGTATGAACTAAAGTAAAGCTAGATTAAAAATTTATGTAACTAATGCGAAAATAAATAAATTTAAGGAGAGAGAAGGATATTTAGACCTTCTTTGGATAATTGGGGCTTGATATTGATCCTTGATGAGCTCCATTGAATGTTGGGTGAGAGATAAGGAGATTTTCCTAAATTGATTATGAAAATGATGGCAATGAAAGATGGAAAGGAATTTCACGCAAGGAAACTTCGTTGATTTCAAGAAAATGTTAATGATATCACTAATATTAATGGATATGAGGTGTTCCTTGAGTGAGCTCATGCCCTCCTTTTATAGGGTAGGGGGACTGGTGATCGGCATGCCCCTAGTCCTTCCAATCGGCATGTGACCCTAGACACACTGTCGATAGTTTGGGAAATGGACTTGCCAATCGGTAATCTTGTACATATTTTTTTGGAAAAATGGTTATAAAATTAAATTAATAAATCCAAATTGTGCACTGGGTATATCGTTAGAAAGTTAATTGATAGACCTTCAAGGGTCCTTTCGGCCTCTTCTATGTCCGGGATTTGACTTAGGGTCAAATGGAGCTCGAAAATGCATGTTGGTCCTTTGAATAGGATATCGTCAGACAGTAATGGATCATTAGCCCAAACCATAAGTCACAATTGCATATTGGGTGGACAATGTTCCAAATATCTTGGCTCGGTTTAGAGAGTTAACTTCTATCAACTGGGGCCCAGAAGTGCTCAGTGACCTCAAGAGTAAAAGAGGTCGTTCGATCGTACTATAAGACTGATTTACCCACGGGGTAGACCGTTGGAAATGGTATCTAATTCCCTTCAAAGGTAGATCGTACAATGTTCTAAAGATCTTTGCTCGGTTTAGAGAGTTAACTTCTATCAACTTGGGCCCAGAAGTGCTCAGTGACCTCAAGAGTAAAAGAGGTCGGTCGATCGTACTATAAGACTGATTTACCCACGGGGTAGACCGTTGGAAATGGTATCCAATGCCCTTCAAATATTCATTCTGTCTCATTCGAGCTTACGAGTTAATTTTGGTCAAATAGAGCCCGAGAGTGCCTGGTGGCCTTCGGATCAGTTTTTGGGTGAAAACGAATCATTCGTACGAATGATTATTTTATTTCGTTCATAGGGTGGACCATTGGATAGGATTTCCAATGCCCTTTGAAGATCCATTGAGCTTCCTCTCTGACAATTCAGTTGATCGGGTCAAATTAGGGCATAGGAGCATTCGGTGGCCTCTAGATCGATTTTCGGTAGTAAAATAGTTCTTTCATATGAAATATTATGATAATTCATACATAAGGGGGACCATTGGAAATGGAATCTAGTACCCTTCGAGGATTCATCGAGTTTTCACTCTGACAATGAAGTTGACCGAAGTTAAATGGACACGGGTGCGCCTAATAGACTCTAGATCTATACTCGGGGTATTCCCCACGGTTTTTAGTGAATGGAATTGATGCTAGGGAACTAAGGAGAGACTTATGGGGTCTTAGAATTTGGTATCTACAGAGCCCCTCGACGAGTGAGCTTAGAACAAGTGAAAGCCGTCGAATAAATACCACATGATGTTTTAGGAAAGATGTCAATTTTGTGGAACAAAGGGATGAATTTGACTGATTCATAGGGTCGAGGTCAATTATGAGGACCTAAAGTAATGCTGGGGGTAGCCGATTCTATGGGTCGAGGTCAATTATGAGGACCTAAGGTAGAAGCAACCAATTTTGTGGGTCGAGGTTAATTCTGAGGACCTTAAGTTAGAGCGGCCAATTCTGAGGGTCGAGGTCAATTCCGAGGACATGAAGCTGGATTAACAAAGGTTATTTTTTAGGACCTTAAGTTGGAGTGACTAATTTTGTAGGTCGATGTAAATTTTGAGGACCTTAAGTTGGAGCGACCAATTCTGCGGGTCTAGGTCAATTCTGAGGACCTTAAGTTGTGGTGACCAATTCTACGGGTCTAGGTCAGTTATGAGGACCTTAAGTGGTGATGACCAATTCTGAGAGTCGAGGTAAATTTTGAGGACCTTAAGTTAGAGCGACCAATTCTGCGGGTCGAGGTTGATTTTATGGACCTTAAGTAGGAGCGATCAATTATGAGGGTCGAGGTCAATTATGAGGACCTTAAATTGGAGGGACCAATTCTGCGGGTCAAGGTCAATTCTCAGGACCTTATATGAAAGCGACCAATTCTGTGGGTTGAGGTCAATTCTCAGGACCTTATGTGATGGCGACCAATTCTAAGGGTCGAGGGTAATTTTGAGGACCTTAAGTGGTGGTGACCAATTCCAAGGATCGAGGTCAATTCTGAGAACCTTAAGTGAAAGCAACCAAGTTTGCGGGTCAAGGTCAATTCTAAGGACCTTAAGTGGCGGCGACAAATTCTGAGAGTTGAGGTCAATTCTAAGGACCTTAAGTGAAAGGGACCAATTCTACGGGTCGAGGTCCATACTGATGACCTTAAGTGGAGCGACCAATTCTACGGGTTGAGGTCAATTCTGAGGACCTTAAGTGGAGCATGGGAAATATCCCTCCTAGAGAATTTTCATTTGAGATTCTACTAGGGAGGAGACATCTGTTTGGGGATTTTTCCTTTTGATAAGAGTTGAAAATATTAGTTTTGGAAATTCCATTTTGGGGAAATAGTTTAATGACTAGAGGTTTTGGGATTCTGCTGGGCACTGTGTTCTTGGGCAGAGAAGCCCGATTACGGAAATTGGAAGAGTTCGATTATTTCAACTTGAAAACGGGTAGCTTTGCTGAAATGGCATTTGATTTATGATGAAGATGAAGTTTCGAGATTTCGTTGGGGAGTGGTAGTGAGTTTTCGGGACGTGGGTACGCTAATTTATAGGGTTTAACCCGGGATAAAATGTGGTGTTAATACTACTGGCGATTTGGGGACTTTAAAACATGATTTTCTTCGTGACGAAATATTCCATTATTTATTTGGTAATTTTTGGGATTTTCTGGCATTTTTTAGGATTTTTTGTACGAAATATCAGGGCGTTGCCGACCCGTAGGTTGCAGAGTGATGAGACTCAGAATGTGTCTCTAATGTGCGTTCACTCTAGGATCAAGTGCAAGCCTATCGCGTTAGTAATAAACCCGATAAGTCGGGATCGTATCCAGAGGAAAAAAGAACAACGGAGTTGTAACGACGGGAAAAGACGAAGGAACCCTAACACTGACTCTAAAAAGAAAGGAAAAATGATTTGGTTTTTGAGAATGATTATGCTAAATGCAATTATGAAATTATGAAGAAATGCAACTATACTAAACTACCTCAAATATGAATGAAAGATGATTTGAAACTTTTGTTGAAGTGATGAGAAAAACAGGATGGGTATGCAATCCCCCAACCCTAGTGAATTGCAGTTATAATATTAATCCTAAATTTAACTGATTAAATTTGACCCGGAATTTAGTACTCCCAAGCAATACGTATACGAGGTTCAAGCCCGCGTCATACTTAATCTGAGGATGAGTAAATCGGTATCGCGATAGTGACACTCGAATTGCTTTCTAAATCATCATGGTTACCCAGAGGCAAACGAGATATAAAGACCTACAATTGTTTTGCCCCTACGCAATACGGTCGTAATCAATCACTAAATTCGGAGGATTAATGTTATACACATGCAACTAACACATCGGGATGGGTTCATGTATCCCGGCCTTTTAAACCTAGCCGGACATATTAAACTGAAGGATGCATGAAATAGTAACGTTGCATGCGAAAGAACTCATGATAAAACTAGATTGAAATACGTAGCTATGTATTATGAATGCAGAAATTTATTCAAATCACGCAGGAAAATTACCATACAAGAACAATAATCATAAAAATAAAACTTGGATTACAACTTGAACACAAACCCGAAATTGTATTAATCTTGCAGCAATTAATTGAAGTTATGTTCCTAGATGTTCTTCTCCTTTTTTTCTCTATCAAAACTAAAGAAAAACTATTCAGAACTGCTTTTTTTAGGTCACTAAGTACGTCCAAAATTGTTTTAGGAGGAGTTTTAACCTAATGGGATTCTTTGAACTAATCATAATAAAGGAAAAAAATTCGCGCTTCAGGACCCCCGAACCGGTTCGCATGTTCCCCGAACCGATTCGACCTCCAAACCGATTCGCATTGGGTTTGGGAAAGTTCGCTGGTTTGGATGTCCTTTTCTTTCATTCTAACACTTTTTAGAATTTTTTTCTTGTTTTCTTCCTTGGATTTTTCTTCAACTTCAACTAGTCATAAATCATCAACTGTAGCTCGGATTTGGGTGTCGTTTCTTTCAGTGTTCTCGTTGTTCCAAGCTTTTCAACTTTCCAATTGACTCCTCCTCCGGGATCTGGCTGCAGAATTACCAAAATTCCCTTGAACTTGCCTTCCTAGCCTTTCTTTCATCATTTCGCTTTCTCTTTTGCACCGCTTGCATAATTAACCTGTAAAACAAATAGGAGAAACACGAAACACGAAATACTTGCCAACTAAGGTTAGTAGTATAAATGTGCATTAAATCCATATCATTTGCATCACTCGGGTTCACAAATGTACCGAAATTAGGGGAATAAATATACAATATTTATGCCCAATCAAACCCCCCTAACTTAGAACTTTGCGCGTCCCGAGCAATGTAAAAGAATCCTAGCAAGGCTTAACTCTTGAAATTCACATTTTATTGGGATAGAATACCTTTTTCGCGGGCAAGCGATTGCATTTAGCGTATGCAATAAGCCCTTAAACCCCTAGGTCACCCTAGTAGGACAAGTTGTGTTTCGTGAGGGTTTGCAAAGAATATACCCACAAAATTCGACTCAAAGAAAATTCAAAATACGCAAAAATTGTGCAATTCAAACTTTTCCAGAAAATAGTCATCATCAAGTCATATTTACAAGTCTCAAACCATAGTGCGTGTGTGTGAAGCCGGAAATATAACCGCTAATTTCCACTGATTGATCATTACGTTACTTTTCCGAAAAATTTTCTTTGATTTCAATTTCTCACAGATTGCTCTCTCAAACAAATCACTCGGAATGTGGCTATTCTCTCGGTATACGTGATATAAAGAGTAAATGTAATGGACGCAAAGTCACGCATACAAGTAGAAAGATGGAAATTTCAAAGTGATAGGATCTCATCAATGGATTATGATTTTTTTTTAAAACGGGAACATTGCCTCTTTTTTCGCGCATTTAATCTCCTTTATTATCTTTTTGTGTTTTAACTCTCCACGCGGTAACCAATTTCGCAACTCGGACTCGGTTAGGAATTTTTCGGGTTTAAGGTGTATTGGGTAATATGGAAATGGTTAAAAAATTCAGAATTGGAAAATTTTGCTTATGATGCCCCTTAGTGCTTTTTTTCGGGCTTTTGCTCATTTTCTCTTCTTTTTCTCTATTTTTGACTTCTTTTCTTTTCTTGCTATTTTTGTTGAGCATATCTATTTTTTTCTTGCCCCATTTTATGCACTTTTCGGACTTAAATTCTGAGTTTTTTTCCATTTTTCACAATTCCGGGCTATTTGGATTTTTTGGGTTGTCAAAGGAAAGGGATAATTTATTCGGCTCAACTTGGGTTGCAAAAAGGGTGATTTTTCGCATCTTTTTATGGTCAATATTTTTGGGTAACAAACGATGGCCTACTTCATTGTCCAAAATACCAATTGTGTTACCATATGCGTTTCGAGATGAATTTAAGTTTAGAGATCACTTTTGGCACGTTTTTCAAAGCAATATCACACAAGTTTTTCATAACCGATCAAAATGAAAGGGTTGAGATCCTCGATGACTATTTAGGCGCTGAAAAGAACTTTGAGTTAACAATTAACTCAGATAGATTTAAAACTCAAAAAAAGATCGATAGGCTCTAAATCTCACCGGGTTTTGTTAATCTCCACACTTATTCGTTAAGTCGTCAATTTTCGCTCAATTTCCATCTTTAGTCAATTTCGGATTTGTGTATGTTGAATTTTTACAACTTGAGACTTTAAACCGACTTTTAATGATATTTTTGAAAAATTTGAATTCCAATTTTTATTTATTTTGAACAAAAATATTTTTGGATTTTTCACAATTTTATGATTTTTTTTTGGGAAATTTCTGGGCATTTTTGAAAATTTGTGAAGTTTTAGAAATACACACTTGTGACCCCCCCCCCCCCTAACTTAGACTTTTGTATTGTCCTCAAGCAAAAAGGACTAAAATCTAACTCAAAGCAAATGAAAAGTGCGGAAAAATAAATCAAACAAATATTTAAAATGCATAAAGACACTAAATGACCCTAACACATGACTCAATAATACACTAAAAAAAATCACCCCATACGCGTCGGGGGTACGACGACCTCTCATCTCTCCACAAACTCACCCGAACCCACTTACGGGGTTCGATGCTCTCCTTGTCACTCCCATCCTAGGATTATATTCCAACAATCGGAACAAGTTGGGACCTCGCCCATAAATAAAGGATAGACCAGGAGACTCGTCATGATTAATTGAAAAGGGATCCTCGTGATGCTGACTCAAAGCGTGATCTGTGTGCGCCGACTCGGAGGGAACACCTAGGTTTCTTTCAATTTTTAAGATGAATGGGTTAGGCTCTAAGTCGGATGAACCCCAACTTTTCTCCTCACTCGCCTTCGGGGCTTCTAGTGGTGTGGGTGGATTGTCACAACGAAGGAATTCATCAATTTTTTCTTTCAATTCACTTTCGTCTAAGTGACTACAAGAGTCCAATAGGGATTGGACTTCAACAGTAAGGCTCTCATCCACCGGACCGAATTCTCTTTCAAATTCTTCCATGCTCATGTCCCCAAGATTTCTCTCTCGATTAGTGCCTACGTCCTTTCTTACTTGCTCGATCTCTAACTCCACCATTTTTCTCTCTTCTAACCCCTCTCTCTCTCTATCGCGGTCACTACACATGTCTCCCCCACTTTTCTCTTATCGTCACAACTACCACAATTACTTGATGAAATAAGGCACACCCCTAATGTCTCTCTCTTGTGGGACCCTTTATTCTCGTGATTTGACACTAAATATAATCCTAAGGTGTCTCCACAATAATTCTCCTCACTGTATTCCTCTACGATATCATCTATGAAACTCATCGCGTGAAGATCATCTTCTTCCCCTGTCTGTTGGGTGATATGGAAGATGTTGGTCTCTAAAGTCATGTTCCCAAAAGTGAGTTGCATTCGCCCATTCCGAGTATTTATGATTGCGTTAGCCATAGCTAAGAACGGGCACCCAAGGATGATAGGAATATGGTTGCTTGAGGTAAAGGAGGGCTCCGTGTCCCAAATGACAAAATCTATCGGGAAGTAGAAGGTGTCAACTTGGACGATCACGTCCTCAATTATGCTTCGTGGAATCTTCACGGTTCGATCCGCTAGTTGGAGAGTGACCTTTGAGGGCTTGAGGTCGCCCAAGTCAAGTTTCCTATAAATGGAGTAAGGGAGGATATTTACACTTGCTCCCAAATCTAGTAAGGCCTTTTCGATTTTATTTTCTCCAATGATGTAGAAAATGGTGGGTGCATCGGGATCTTTGAATTTAGGCGGGAGATCGTTAAGTAAAATGGAGCTCACATTATGTGCTAGAAAGACATTCTTCTTTACCTTCATCTTTCTCTTTACCATCAAAAAGTCTTTGATGACCTTTGCATAAGCTGGAATTTTCATAATGGCATCGAGGAACGGTAAATTCAGCTTTACTTGCTTTAGCACGTCTAGCACTTCATCATGTGGGTTTCCTTTATGTGAAGGAATCAACCTTTGAGGAAATGGTGTCGTGATGGGTGGTTTCACTACTACCTCGGGCTCAATAGTGTCGTCTTTATCACTCTCATTCAAGGGGACATCTTCGGCATCTTTTGTGTCGGGCGAAATCCCCTTGTCTTTAGGTACGTCTTGTGGAGGAGGTGACAAGTCAACTACTCTCCCACTATGTAGAGTGGTAATTGGGCTACATTTCTCAGGATGGTCATGGGGTGTCGAGCTAACACTAGTTTGACCTTGGAGATGTCTTTGGCCTTAGGCAGGAAACTTGCCCTTCTCTTGAACACTCAATGATGATTCCAACTGTGAAATGTTAGCATTCATGTCATTCATCATGCGCTTATGCCTAGCATTAGTTGCAGTCTGGGTATTGATAAAGTGGTTGATAGTATCCTCGAGACTTCTCCACGGCGGAGGGATGTATGATCCTTGAGGTGGTGGTGCTTGCACATGTCCTTGCATGTGTGGTTCTTGTTGAAAGTGTTGTGATGGAGGAGGGAAACATGGGAAGTAGGGTTCATCGCAGCATGTTGTTTCCCATAGCTAAAACCATGATGGTTTTTCCATGAAGGATTGTATGAGTTCCCTTGCGGTGCACCGAAATTACCCTTAAAACCTCCTATACTACAAACTTGCTCTTGAAGCATCACTTTGCAGGCGGGTATAGTCAGGAATTCCTCAGTTGAATGACCCGCCTCACAAATTGCACACACCTTTTCGACGGGGATTGGTATGGATCCAGCTGGTCCTTTTCCATATATCTCGCATAGGTCTCGAAATCCTTTCTCAAGAGTATCCAATCGACTGTCCGTCGCAGAATTCTTATCTACGTGAAATAGGTCGGACGCCGATGGAGTGGTGGTCACTTGCCAATTTCTATTTTGAGCATTAGGTTCAGATGTATCCTAGGATTGGGTAGTCTCGGCGACATACCTCATGTGAAGCTCAGCATCGTGGGCATCTAAGTCGACAAAAGGACCACTACCTATGGTTTCAACTAGTTGTTTGGAGTTAAGGTTCAGCCCATTATAGAGAAAAGAGATGATTTACGCCGAATCAAATCCAAGATGGGGGCATGAAGTAATTAACTCATTGAAACGCTCATAACATCGATGAAATGGCTCATTTTCAGATTGTCTAAATTCTTGAATTTGAGCCTTTATGGAGATTTTTCGATGTGTTGGGAAAAACTTCTTAAGAAATCTCGATTACAACTTGTTCCAAGATGGAATCGAGCTCAGAGGTAAAGACCATATCCTGGTCTTTAGCTTTATCCTTGAGCGAGAAAGGGAAGATTTTGAGGCGGATTACCTCTTGGGTGCAAGTTTGATCATTGAGAGTATCCCACACGTCCTCAAATTCCCTAATGTGAAGGTATGGCTTTTCAGAATCCATACCATGGTAATATGGTAACATCTGGATCATCCCATTTTTTAAATGGAATTGCCCGGCATTATATGGTAGTATAATGCATCCCGGAGTGACAATGCGCTCGGGATATAAGAATTCTCTCAGCGGGCGGTATGGGGGCTTTTCCTCACCGGCGGGTGCACTACCATGCTGCGACATCTCTCTCTCACTTAACGACTCGGTTCTCTCACTTGGTGTGCTCTAAGTGTGTTCGAAGGTGTGTCCTAGGAAGGAAAACGAAGTGTTATTGGAGATTGAGTGTGGCGATGTGGGAGGTGGGATCCAGAACTGTGGGGTGTTAGGAGTGTGGGGACTATCGGGGTTGTACTCAACGATTGGATTTTCGTGAATGCTGGTTGGAGTATTATGGGATGTGGGAGTGAGTTCAGAATTTTTCATTAATGGATTATGAGAGATAATGGTGAATCTTTTTGTGTGTTTTTTTATGTTTTTGGATTTTTTTGAAATTTTTGGTCAAAGTTTTGGATTGACTCGATCTAATCCTAAGTCTACCTAATTCCCCGGTAATGGCACCAAAAACTTGACGTGACTCAGAATGTGTCTCTAACGTGCGTTCACTCTAGGATTAAGTGCAAGCCTGTCGCGTTAGTAATAAACCCGGTAAGTCTGGATCGTATCCACAGGGAAAAAGGACAACGGAGTTGTAACGACGAGAAAAGATGAAGGAACCCTAACTCTGACTCTAAAAAGAAAGGAAAAATGATTTGGTTTTTGAGAATGATTATGCTAAATTCAATTATGAAATTATGAAGAAATGCAACTATACTAAACTACCTAAAATATGAATGAAAGATGATTCGAAACTTTTGTTGAAGTGATGAGAAAAACAGGATGGGTATACAATCCCCCAACCCTAGTGAATTGCAGTTATACTATTAATCCTAAATTTAACTGATTAAATTTGACCCGGAATTTAGTACTCCCAAGCATTACGTATACGAGGTTCAAGCCCGCGTCATACTTAATCTGAGGACGAGTAAATTGGTATCGCGATAGTGACACTCAAATTGCATTCTAAATCATCCTGGTTACCCAGAGGCAAACAAGATATAAAGACCTAGAATTGTTATGTCCCTACGCAATACGGTCGTAATCAATCACTAAATTCAGAGGATTAATGTTATACACATGCAACTAACACATCAGGCTGGGTTCATATATCCCGGCCTTTTAAACCTAGCCGGACATATTAAACTGAAGGAGGCATGAAATAGTAAAGTTTCATGCGAAAGAACTCAAGATAAAACTAGATTGAAATACGTAGTTAAGTATTATGAACGCATAAATTTATCCAAATCACGCAGGAAAATTACCATGCAAGAACAATAATCGTAAAAATAAAACTTGGATTACAACTTGAAAATAAACCCGGAATTGTATTAATCTTGCAGCAATTAATTGAAGTTATGTTCCTAGATGTTCTTCTCCTTTTTTCTCTACCGAAACTAAAGAAAAACTATTCAGAACTGCTGTTTTTAGGTCACTAAATACGTCCAAAACTGTTTTAGGAGGAGTTTTAACCTAATGGGATTCTTTGAACCAATCAGAATAAAGGAAAAAAATTCGCGCTTCAGGACCCCCGAACCGGTTCGCATGTTCCCCGAACCGGTTCTCCCCCCAAATCGATTCGCATTGGGTTTGGGAAAGTTCGCTGGTTTGGATGTCCTTTTCTTTCATTCTAACACTTAGATTTTTTTTCTTGTTTTCTTCCGTTCTTCCTTGGATTTTTCTTCAACTTCAACTGGTCATAACTCATCAATCGTAGCTCAGATTTGGGTGATGTTTCTTTCAGTGTTCTCGTTGTTCCAAGCTTTTCAACTTTCCAGTTGATTCCTCCTCCGGGATATGGCTACAGAATTACCAAAATTCCTTTGAACTTGCCTTCCTAGTCTTTATTTCATCGTTTCGCTTTCTCTTCTGCACCGCTTGCAAAACTAACCTGTAAAACAAATAGGAGAAACACGAAATACTTGCCAACGAAGGTTAGTAGCATAAATTTGCATTAAATCCATATCGGTTGCATCACTGGGGTTCACAAATGTACCAAAATTAGGGGAATACAAAATGGCAGTGGCACGATCTTTTGGACTGCCTGGGGAAGGGGAAGGGACAATACCAATTGGCAAGTGTCAGGGGACTACTGATCGGTATACCCCTTAGCCTCCTATAAAAAGGGGTGAATTCTCTTCATTTTTCACATCTTTCATCTTTCTTATCTTCTACTTCTTTAACTTGCGATTCGTTACTGCATCCATTCCTCATTTGAGATTAGAAAATGGTGGATTTTTCAAGCAGTGAGACCCACATGACATGCCTAGGTGTTGATGATTAGGCACACTTGGATTGCGTGCCAGGGTGCCTTTAGCGTTTGGCAACGAGAATGCCTTTAATCTGTTTGAGCCTATCATAATTGAGCAGTCTCTTTTGCGTGATCCTTCTCACCATCGGTCGTCTAGGGTGAGGAACCCTGATGGTTGGTACTGCATGACTTTTGGGATTCTTTTTCTCATTTTTTTCGTATTTTCTTCAAATTTTGACCAAAGGTCTCTTTTCTGCTTTGACAACTGATATTGTTGTGATGAGTATTTGCTCTTGGGGGATGACGAGATTTAGAGATGTGTGGAAGCTCTTTCTTTCGGTGGTGCGCTGAGCGCGTCTTGGTAGCCGTGCATCTGCGTTGAATGGGACACCCCACTCGACGGCTGTCTTATGTGCTCTATGGGAGAGGTGGTGGCACTATAAGAAAAATAACTATTTAAGACACTTCTATAAATGAATTTACATCACTCTAAAGTGAATGGTTGTAAACCTCTTCTTTTATTTTTTTACATCACTTGCCAATCTAAATAAATTTTAATTAGTTGTTTATACAACATGTTTTATTATAACTAACTTAAATTAGAGACTCCCGCTAAAACACATCTCCCCATATCACCCGATTTTCTTTCCACTCCTCCACAATACCCATCCCGCGATTTTTTTTCTCCCATATCTTTATCTCACGTCCTCCCTGCCAATACCTAATTTTCTTCCTTCATCGTAAAACGTCATCGGAGCAGCGTCACCGCCTCATCTCCAAGGCAATCATATCAGAGTTCTGCTCTGAATTAGGGTTCTTAGATTTCTGCTCATTCAGGTTATTCTAATCCTATTATTTTGTATATTAATTGTTTCTATGTATCAGAGTTTTGGTCGGTTAGGTTGTTCTAATCACATTTGTGTTCAACAAAGAATGTAATTGAATATAGTGATGCAATTGTGTAGGTGCTTTTGTTCTGGAATATTGATGAAGAATGGTATCAGATTTTTTTTATCTAACTTATTAGTTATGAGTGTTTTTAATTATGGGAATAAGGGGAAAATGAGGTGAATGTTTATTTTACCTACATAGATGTCAAATTGAAGACAACTTTGATCAATTTTAATTATCTGGGAATTTTTTAGCCGTAATTATGTTGAAAAACCTGATATTTTTTACATTTTTATAACTCTTGCTTCGAGGAAGAGTATTAAATCCAATACAAATGTGTATTTTTTTTGTAAATCTTTCTTTTTATGGATGCTAATTTGGAGTGTTTAGTGGTATATGAGTGATCGGTTCTTGTCTTAAGGGACTGTGACACCTCAACTAATTAAATGCCGGGTAGCTACTCCTTTATTAAATTAAATCAAAATGCCGAGTTGGCTCAGGTAATAGCATCACTGTCGAAAACATTTTTATAATTACTAACCACGTAGTATTTAAAAGTAAGATGTCAAATTTTATTAAGTCTGGTTAACATGCGAAAAGAATAATGAAAGAATAACATAACCATTCACCATAACGGAGTAATAGAATAACCAACAAATAATAATAATAAGACTAGAGCAAAAATACTCCTCACAACAATCCCAGAACTGAATAAAATAAAACAAGTCTGAATCCTGAATTAATTACAATCCACAATCTGAATAACTGAAATGTAAATGTCTCTAAAAGAAATGGGCAACATGCCCTACAAATGATGAAAACTGAATAGAGAGTCAAGATAAAAGAAGCGTCTACTAGCAAGGCCCTGTAACTTCCACAACAGCTACAGCTCGTCACCCGAATGGAAATACAATGCATGGTGTCCTTGTGGCTGGGCACCTAAAAGGTTTTTACAAAAAATAGATTTGAAAGCAAACGGGTCAGAGCCCGAAAGTGGAGAGTATTTTAAAAATAACAAGTGCTTTAATAACATTAAAACAATGAATGCAAAATACATGTTAGGACGTGCCCTCACATGAAATTCTCACCCCTCGACTATTTGTGCACTCCTAACGTACCATACCCATCTAAGTGATATTCATATCTAACCAAATCGTCATAAGTTCTACCCCTTTTCTACTCGATTCCCATTATACATTCTAACGTTATCAAATTAAATATAGGGCTTTACTTAAACTCGGATTCTCAATCATTAGTAATACAATTCACTAATTAAACCACTTGCCTCTGATCTTTCTCTGAATTTGATGTTGAATTGATGAAGGTTGGTCTCTCTCTCTCTCTTTCTCTGCAGAATTCTCCTTCCTCTCTCTCTCTACTAGTTTTTTCTCCAAGATGACAATGGTGGTTTAGAGGTTTCCTTAGGAAACTCTTAGAACTTTTTCCAATAACTCCCGTACCTCATTAAGTCATTTAGTGTTGTTAGTGGGTTTAGTGGGTAAAGACTAAATCAGATTTTAACCTCTAATTTTCGTGGGTTTTAATTCCCAAAATTCTGAAATTACCAAACTACCCTTTTGGGTTGCCGGTATAGCCTAAAAAATGTCCCGGGACCCAAACTAAACCCCCGGCTAGTGTTGTCTGACTATTTTGACCCTTCCGGACGCGATGGCGCACTCAAAATGACCATACGGTTTATCAAAATAAAATTCACATTTTAATTAAAATAATTATATTCCTGACGCGACTGCCACACGCGTCCCAACAAAATTTCCAAATTGCCGTATTTCTATCTCACGACAAATTCAATATTTTCAATATTCATATAACGTCATATGTACACATTATACTCAAATACTAACTCACATCTCTCTAGTATTTTTATCCGGATTAATTCCCAATTAATACACATATAATTAAATTAATCCCATAAATAAGTATCACAAAAGTACGGGGTATTACATACTTACCTGTGACACCCCGACTAATTAAATACCGGGTAGCTACTCCTTTATTAAATTAAATCAAAATGCCAAGTTGGCTCAGGTGATAGCATCACTGTCGAAAACATTTTTATAATTACTAACCACCTAGTATTTAAAAGTAAGATGTCAAATTTTATTAAGTTTGGTTAACATGTGAAAAGAATAATGAAAGAATAACATAACCATTCACCATAACGGAGAAATAGAATAACCAATAAATAATAATAATAAGACTGGAGGAAAAATACTCCTCACAACAATCCCAGAACTGAATAAAATAAAACAAGTCTGAATCCTGAATTAATTACAATCCACAATCTGAATAACTGAAATGTAAATGTCTCTAAAAGAAATGGGCAACATGCCCTACAAATGATGAAAACTGAATAGAGAGTCAAGACAAAAGAAGCATCTACTGGCAAGGCCCTGTAACTTCCACAACAGCTACAGCTCGTCACCTGAATGGAAATACTATGCATGGTGTCCTTGTGGCTGGAGACCTAAAAGGTTTTTAAAAAAAATAGATTTCAAAGCAAACGGGTCAGAGCCCGAAAGTGGAGAGTATTTTAAAAATAGCAAGTGATTTAATAACATTAAAACAATGAATGCAAAATACATGTTAGGACGTGCCCTCACATGAAATTCTCACCCCTCGACTAATTGTGCACTCCTAACGTACCTTACCCATCTAAGTGATATTCATATCTAACCAAATCGTCATAAGTTCTACCCCTTTTCTACTCGATTCCCATTATACATTCTAACGTTATCAAATTAAATATAGGGCTTTACTTAAACTCGAATTCTCAATCATTAGTAATACAATTCACTACAGGTTATCCCTTTTTATTATTCTCAAAGCGTTACCATATTTATACTTACAATACTAACATGAAAGTTCTCATTAGTTAAGCGTATATTATTCACGTCATAAATATACAATACAAGCACCCTGAGACTAAGCTGCAGTGCACACATACTCTGCTATCCATCCCGGTACATCACGTACATAAGGATCACGCATTCCGAATCTCTCGGGAATCGTTCTCAGATAACAACAATCACAATCAACGGAGGCGAACACAGTCACATCACATGGGTCACGCACATACCTACGCTCCCACGATCAGCAGACTTATTAACTTCCCAATAAGTCCTTCTCTGACCTATGTTCTCGAGGTACCAATCTAAATCTCCCCCGTAGGCACACAAAGGTTAGATGGCCCTAAGCGAACGCAAACCTCCCGTGATAGCAAGTATGGTAGGTATGTCATACACATAAAATCATATACATATAATAAGTATGCACACATCTTAGTAATTACCATCATTTATTAGTGGTACACTTCTCATTCTCATACCAACTTATAATGTTACGCAATTCACATAACCCCGGTTAATACAATTATTTAAATCGTCAGTTATTCTCACATCGTAATTTGTCACTCACGTCCTAATCCACAATTTTCATTTGGTTCATATCACACTTTTATGTTTTACTCCTCAATATATCCCAAATATCCCAACTATATCAATTAGTCATCAAGGAAATATTTTTTCTACAATTAAACCAAGTTACGGGACATTAGAAATCAAATCAGCCCAAAAAGGCCAATCTGTCAACTCGTTAGAAGTCTCGTTCGAACGAGGTCGTTCGAACGAGAGTTCGTTCGAACGAAGTGGGCATCTAACGAGATCTCGTTCGAACGAAAGGCATCGAACGAACATCCCACTCGTTAGAAGTCAAACAGTCAACTCATTAGAAGCTCGTTTGAACGAGCTCGTTCGAACAACATGGGCAGGCCTTCTAACGAGGTGACATTTTCGAGCTCAGAATTCCCCTATTTCCTTTTTCCCGATTTTCTTCACCTCTAATCTCATCTAAACGTTATTCCAACAGTATTTTAAGGTTTCTAATCATCCCTAAACATACTAAATCGTATTACAATATTTATATGGGGTCAAATCATTCTAAACCACATCTAATCATCAATTCTCCCCAATTTTCCCCAAATCCCATGAACATGAACCCAAGAAAATTAAAGTCATCCATAGACATAATTATATCCGTTTTTGTGCTATAAAAGATGTAATTCTATGAGAATAATCACCCAAAAAAAATTCTACATGCAATCTCTTTATCAAAATGTAAATTTCTAAATCCAATTCAATGGGTTTTTATCAATCTCCCAAAACAAATGCAATTTTCATAAATTCCTACGCATGGAAGAAACATTCGTTGAAATTAACGTAATTAAACCACTTGCCTCTGATCTTTCTCTGAATTTGATGTTGAATTGATGAAGGTTGGTCTCTCTCTCTCTCTTTCTCTGCAGAATTCTCCTTCCTCTCTCTCTCTACTAGTTTTTTCTCCAAGATGACAATGGTGGTTTAGAGGTTGCCTTAGGAAACTCTTAGAACTTTTTCCAATAACTTTCGTAGCCCATTAAGTCATTTACTGTTGATAGTGGGTTTAGTGGGTAAAGACTAAATCAGATTTTAACCTCTAATTTTCGTGGGTTTTAATTCCCAAAATTTTGAAATTACCAAACTACCCTTTTGGGTTGCCGGTATGGCCTAAAAAATGCCCCGGGACCCAAACTAAACCCCCGGCTAGTATTTTCTGACTATTTCGACCCTTTCGGACGCGTTGGCGCACTCAAAATGACCATACAGTTGATTAAAATAAAATTCACTTTTTAATTAAAATAATTATATTCTTGACGCGACTGGCACACGCGTCCCAACAAAATTTCCAAATAGCCGTATTTCTATCTCACGACAAATTCAATATTTTCAATATTCATATAACGTCATATGTACACGTTATACTCAAATACCAAATCACATCTCGCTAGTATTTTTATCCGGATTAATTCCCAATTAATACACATATAATTAAATTAATCCCATAAATAAGTATAAAAAAAGTATGGGGTATTATATACTTCCCCCCTAATAACAGAATTTCGTCCCGAAATTCGGAACTAGAAAGTACCTGGTAAGAACAACTCCGGATAACGTTTGCGCATCTCATCCTCGCGCTCCCATGTGGACTCCTCGACATTATGATGTCGCCACTGAACAAGCACTAACGGAACTATCTTTGACCGCAGTTTCCGCTCACTTCGATCCAAAATAGCAATCGGCCCCTCCTCGTAGGAGCTATCAGGATGGAGATCGATGTCCTCCAAAGCAATGTAAGAATGAGCCAAATCGTCTCTAAGATATTTCCTTAGCGAGGAAATATGAAACACATCATGAATCCTATGCAAATGCTCCGGTAACCCAAGTCTATATGCAACAGACCCAATCCGCTCGATGATAGGGAATGGCCCCACATATCTCGGTGCCAACTTCCCCTTCTTCCCAAATCGCATAATCCCCTTCATAGGAGATACTCTGAGTAAAACTTGGTCCCCCACTTGGAACTCCCTGAAGAACCTCTTCGCATCAGCATAACTCTTCTGTCGATCCTGAGCTACCCGAATGCGACTCCGTATCAATTATATCCTCGCCGAAGTATCCTGGATCACTTTCAGCCCAAGTAGTTTGTTATCCCCCACCTCCAACCAACATGTTGGGGAACGACAAGGTCTACCGTACAACGCCTCAAATGGAGCCATGCCAATGGTGAACTGGTAGGAGTTGTTGTAAGCAAACTGCACCACTGGAAGATACTGCTCCCATCCACCCCCAAAATTAATGATGCACATACGCAACATGTCCTCCAACATCTGATTTGTACGCTCGGTTTGCCCATCGATCTGCGGATGATAAGCCGTACTCAAACGCAATTCCGTGCCCATGGCCTCCTGAAAACTCTCCCAAAACCGTGAAACAAATATCTTGTCTCTGTCAGACACGATATTTAGGGGCACACCGTGAAGTCTCACTCTTTCTGCAATAAAAAGTTGGGCGTACTGTCCCGTAGTGTAGTTTGTCCTTACGGGTAGAAAATGAGCGACTTTGGTCAACCTGTCCACAATTACCCAAATGGAGTCGTGACCTCTCTGTGACGTAGGCAACCCCGTGATAAAGTCCATGGATATGCTCTCCCATATCCACATCCGGACCTCTAATAGCTGTAAAAGTTCTGCCAGTCTCTGATGATCCACTTTTACCAGCTGACACATGGCGCATTTAGAAACAAACACGGCAATATCCTTCTTCATCCCGCTCCACCAATACTATCTTCTCATGTCTTGGTACATTTTGTCCCCACCGGGATGTACCGCGAACCGTGAGCCGTGCGACTCTGCCATCACCTCGTGTTATAAATATTCCCCTTCCGGAACTACCAGTCTCCCATTGAAGCGAAATCCCCGGTCTGAACTAACGGTATAGGACTCGGCTCCCTCTGCTAGTAATCGAACTATCTCTTCCTGACAGGACGAGTCATTTGCATGTGCCTTGACCACTCTCGTGACAATCTGCGGCGTAACAGTCATCACAGACATGAACGATTGGGCCACTGCATCCTGGTGTCCCAACTCTTTCCACTTTGCCTTCCACACTCCTGCCACCTCATCTACTGGCCTACGGCTCAACGCGTCTGCTACCACGTTAGCCTTTCCCGGGTGATATTGAATATCGAACTGATAATCCTTCACAAACTCAATCCACCTTCGCTGCCGCATATTCAACTCCTTCTGCGTGAATAAGTACTGTAGGGACTTGTGTTCTGTGAACAATCGAAACTTCTCCCCCAAAAGGTAATGTCTCCAAATCCTAAGGGTAAATACCACTGCCGCTAACTCCAAGTCATGGGTGGGTTAATTCTACTCGTGAGGCTTAAGCTTACGGGAAGCAAAAGCTATGGCCTGACTCTCCTGCTGTAATACACCTCCAAGTCCTTGTAAGGACACATCGGTGTAAACTAGATACTCAAATTCTGGTCTCAGCAATGCTAACACAGGTGCTGAGGTCAACTTGTCCTTCAACTCATCGAATGCCAACTGACAGGCATCACTCCAAATGAACGGCACACCCTTACGAGTCAGATGTGTCAAAGGACCCGCTATCTTTGAGAAACCCCGAATGAACCTCCTATAGTATCCTGCTAGGCCCAAGAAACTACGGATCTCAGTCGGTCTCGTGAGTTGTCCCCACTCCCTCACCACGGATACCTTCCCCGGATCAACAGATATCCCCCGGTCGGAAATAATATGCCCCAAAAACTGAACCTCCTTCAGCCAAAACCCGCACTTCTCATATTTTGCATATTGTTCGTTCTGACATTGCGTTTGTAAAACCTGCCTCAAATGTTCGGCGTGCTCCTCCTCTGTCTGGGAGTAAACCAGAATGTCATCATTGAAGACAATGATCAACTGATCTAGTAACTCTCTGAACACCCTATTCATCAAGTCCAAAAACACGGCTGGAGCATTGGTCAAACCAAAAGGCATAACTCGAAACTCGTAGGAACCATATCTCGTTAAGAAAGCAGTCTTCGAGACGTCCTCCTCCCTGGTACACAACTAGTGATAACCAGATCGAAAATTAATCTTTGAGAAGAAAAAAGCTCCCCTCAACTGGTCGAATAAGTCATCGATTCGGGGCAACGGATACTTATTCCGTATCGTGATCTTATTCAACTCCCGGTAATCCACACACAACCTCAACGATCCATCCCTCTTCTTAACGAATAATACAGGGTCACCCCATGGAGAAGTACTCCTCCCAATAAACCCCTGACCCAACAACTGCTCAATCTGATCCCGTAACTCTCTCATCTCAGCTGGAACCATACGGTAAGGTGCGTGGGCAATGGGCCGAGTGGCCGGCATCAAATCGATCACAAAATCTATCTCTCTACTCAGAGGTAATCCAGGTATATCCTGAAATACATCGGCAAACTCTCGAACAACCGGAATCGAATCAAGTGGTATCACCACTATCTTAGAGGTCTCCTCCTCTAAACAGTACAAGTGAGTGGACGATCCACCGTCAGGATGAGGCATCGCCACCAAAAACATCTCCTGCTCGGGAATGACAAAGATAATACTCCTACTAAAACAGTCAATCATGGCTCGGTACACGACTAGCCAATCCATACCAATAATGGCATCATACTCGGTCATCTCTAACACTAATATATCCGCGGGTAAAGAATAATGAAAGAATACCATAACCATTCACCATAACGGAGAAATTGAATAACCAATAAATAATAATAATAATAATAATAATAATAAGACTGGAGGAAAAATACTCCTCACAACAATCCCAGAACTGAATAAAATAAAACAAGTCTGAATCCAGAACTGAATAACCGAAATGTAAATGTCTCTAAAAGAAATGGGCAACATGCCCTACAAATGATGAAAACTGAATATAGAGTCAATACAAAAGAAGCGTCTACTAGCAAGGCCATGTAACTTCCACAACAGCTACAGCTCGTCACCTGAATGGAAATACTATGCATGGTGTCCTTGTGGTTGGGCACCTAAAAGGTTTTTACAAAAAATAGATTTGAAAGCAAACGGGTCAGAGCCCGAAAGTGGAGAGTATTTTAAAAATAGCAAGTGCATTAATAACATTAAAATAATGAATTCAAAATACATGTTAGGACGTGCCCTCACATGAAATTCTCACCCCTCGACTAATTGTGCACTCCTAACGTACCGTACATATCTAAGTGATATTCATATCTAACCAAATCGTCATAAGTTCTACCCCTTTTCTACTCGATTCCCATTATACATTCTCACGTTATCAAATTAAATATAGGGCTTAACTTAAACTTGGATTATCAATCATTAGTAATACAATTCACTACAGGTTATCCCTTTTTATTATTCTCAAAGCGTTACCATATTTATACTTACAATACCAACATGAAAGTTCTCATTATGTAAGCGTATATTATTCACGTCATAAATATACAATACAATCACCCCGAGACTAAGCTGCGGTGCACACATACTCTGCTATCCATCCCGGTACATCACGTACATAAGGATCACGCATTCCGAATCTCTCGGGAATCCTTCTCATATAACAACAATCATAATCAATGGAGGCGAACACAGTCACATCACATGGGTCACGCACATACCTACGCTCCCACGATCAGCAGACTTATTAACTTCCCAATAAGTCCTTCTCTGGCCTATGTTCTCGAGGTACCAATCTAAATCCCCCCCATAGGCACACAAAGGTTAGATGGCCCTAAGCGAACGCAAACCTCCCGTGATAGCAAGTATGGTAGGTATGTCATACACATAAAATCATATACATATAATAAGTATGCACACATCTTAGTAATTACCATCATTTATTAGTGGTACACTTCTCATTCTCATACCAACTTATAATGTTACGCAATTCACATAACCCCGGTTAATACAATTATTTAAATCGTCAATTATTCTCACATTGTAATTTGTCACTCACGTCCTAATCCACAATTTTCATTTGGTTCATATCACACTTCTATGTTTTACTCCTCAATATATCCCAACTATATCAATTAGTCATCAAGGAAATGTTATTTCTACAATTAAACCAAGTTACGGGACATTAGAAATCAAATCAGCCCAAAAAGGACAATCTGTCAACTCGTTAGAAGTCTCGTTCGAACGAGGTCGTTCGAATGAGAGTTCTTTCGAACGAAGTGGGCATCTAACGAGATCTCATTCGAACGAAAGGCATGGAACGAACATCCCACTCGTTAGAAGTCAATCAGTCAACTCGTTAGAAGCTCGTTCGAACGAGCTCGTTCGAACAGCCTGGGCAGGCCTTCTAACGAGGTGACAGTTTTGAGCCCAGAATTCCCCTATTTCGTTTTTCCCAATTTTCTTCACCTCTAATCTCATCTAAGCGTTATTCCAACAGTATTTTAACGTTTCTAATCATCCCTAAACATACAAAATCATATTATAATATTTATATGGGGTCAAATCATTCTAAACCACATCTAATCATCAATTCTCCCCAATTTTCCCCAAATCCCATAAACATGAACCCTAGAAAATTAAAGTCATCCATATACATAATTAAATCCGTTTTTGTGGTATAAAAGATGTAATTCTATCAGAATAATCACCCAAACAAAATTCAACATGCAATCTCTTTATCAAAATGTAAATTTCTAAATCCAATTCAATGGGTTTTTATCAATCTCCCAAAACAAATGCAATTTTCATAAATTCCTACGCATGGAAGAAACATTCGTTGCAATTAACGTAATTAAACCACTTGCCTCTGATCTTTCTCTGAATTTGATGTTGAATTGATGAAGGTTGGTCTCTCTCTCTCTCTTTCTCTGCAGAATTCTCCTTCCTCTCTTTCTCTACTAGTTTTTTCTCCAAGATGACAATGGTGGTTTAGAGGTTGCCTTAGGAAACTCTTAGAACTTTTTACAATAACTCCCGTAGCCCATTAAGTCATTTATAGTTGTTAGTGGGTTTAGTGGGTAAAGACTAAATCAGATTTTAACCTCTAATTTTCGTGGGTTTCAATTGCCAAAATTTCAAAATTATCAAACTACCCTTTTGGGTTGCCGGTATGGCCTAAAAAATGCCCCGGGACCCAAACAAAACCCCCAGCTAGTATTTTCTGACTATTTCGACCCTTCCGAACGCGTTGGAGCACTCAAAATGACCATACAATTGATCAAAATAAAATTCACTTTTTAATTAAAATAATTATATTCCTGACACGACTGCCACACGCGTCCCAACAAAATTTCCTAATTGCCGTATTTTTATCTCACAACAAATTTAATATTTTCAATATTCATATAACGTCATATGTACACATTATACTCAAATACCAACTCACATCTCGCCAATATTTTTATCCGGATTAATTCCCAATTAATACACATATAATTAAATTAATCCCATAAATAAGTATCACAAAAGTACGGGGTATTATATACTTCCCCCCTAATAACAGAATTTCGTCCCGAAATTCGGAACTAGAAAGTACCTGGTAAGAACAACTCCGGATAACGTTTGCGCATATCATCCTCGCGCTCCCATGTGGACTCCTCGACATTATGATGTCGCCACTGAACACGCACTAACAGAACTATCTTTGACCGCAGTTTCCGCTCACTTCGGTCCAAAATAGCAATCGGCCCCTCCTCGTAGGAGCTATCAGGCTGGAGATCGATGTCCTCCAAAGCAATGTGAGAATGAGACAAATCGTCTCTAAGATATTTCCTTAGCGAGGAAATATGAAACACATCATGAATCATATGCAAATGCTCTGGTAACCCAAGTCTATATTCAACAGACCCAATCCGCTCGATGATAGGGAATGACCCCACATATCTCGATGCCAAATTCCCCTTCTTCCCAAATTGTATAATCCCCTTCATAGGAGATACTCTGAGTAAAACCTGGTGCCCCACTTGGAACTCCCTCAAGAACCTCTTCGCTTCAGAATAGCTCTTCAGTCGATCCTGAGCTACCCGAATGCGACTCCGTATCAATTCTATCCTCGCCTAAGTATCCTGGATCACTACTGGCCCAAGTAGTTTGTTGTCCCCCACCTCAAACCAACATGCTGGGGAACGACAAGGTCTACCATAAAACGCCTCGAATGGAGCCATGCCAATGGTGAACTGGTAGGAGTTGTTGTAAGCAAACTCCACCAGTGGAAGATACTGCTCCCATCCACCCCCAAAATCAATGATGCACATACGCAACATGTCCTCTAACATCTGATTTGTACGCTCGGTTTGTCCATCGGTCTGCGGATGATAAGCCGTACTCAAACGTAATTCCGTGCCCATAGCCTCCTGAAAACTCTCCCAAAACTGTGAAACAAATATCTTGTCTCTGTCAGACACGATATTTAGGGGCACACCGTGAAGTCTCACTCTTGCTGTAATAAAAAGCTGGGCATACTGTCCCATAGTGTAGTCTGTCCTTACGGGTAGAAAATGAACGACTTTGGTCAACCTGTCCACAATTACCCAAATGGAGTCGTGACCTCTCTGTGACGTAGGCAACCCCGTGATAAAGTCCATGGATATGCTCTCCCACATCCACATCGGGACCTCTAATGGCTGTAGACGTCTTGTCGGTCTCTGATGATCCACTTTTACCAGCTGACACGTGGCGCATTTAGAAATAAACACGGTAATATCCTTCTTCATCCCGCTCCACCAATACTGTCGTCTCATGTCTTGGTACATTTTGTCCCCACCGAGATGTACCGCGAACCGTGAGCCGTGTGACTCTGCCATCACCTCGTGTCATAAATCTTCCCCTTCTGGAACTACCAGTCTCTTATTGAAGCGTAATCCCCCATCTGAACTAACGGCATAGGACTCGTCTCCCTCTGCTAGTAATCGAACTATCTGCTCCTGACAGGACGAGTCATTTGCCTGTGCCTTGACCACTCTCGTGACAATCTGCGGCGTAACAGTCATCACAGACATGAACGATCGGGCCACTACATCCTGGTGTCCTAACTCTTTCCACTTTGCCTTCCACACTCCTGCCACCTCATCTACTGGCCTACGGCTCAACGCGTCTGCTACCACGTTAGCCTTCCCCGGGTGATATTGAATATCGAACTGATAATCCTTCACAAACTCAAGCCACCTTCGCTGCCGCATATTCAACTCCTTCTGCGTGAATAGGTACTGTAGGGACTTATGGTCTGTGAACAATCGAAACTTCCCCCCCAAAAGGTAATGTCTCCAAATCCGAAGGGGAAATACCACTGCCGCTAACTCCAAGTCATGGGTGGGGTAATTCTTCTCGTGAGTCTTAAGCTTACAGGAAGCATAAGCTATGGCCTGACTCTCCTGCTGTAATACACCTCCAAGTCCTTGTAAGGACGCATTGGTGTAAACTAGATACTCAACTCCTGGTCTCGGTAATGCTAACACAGGTGCTGAGGTCAACTTGTCCTTCAACTCATCGAATTCCAACTGACAGGCATCACTCCAAATGAACGGCACACCCTTACGAGTCATATGTGTCAAAGGACCCGCTATCTTTGAGAAACCCCGAATGAACCTCCTATAGTATCCTGCTAGGACCAAGAAACAATGGATCTCAGTCGGTGTCATGGGATATCCCCACTCCCTCACCGCGGATACCTTCCCCGGATCAACAGATATCCCCCGATCGGAAATAATATGCCCCAAAAACTGAACCTCCTTCAGCCAAAACCCGCACTTCTCATATTTTTCATACAGTTCGTTCTGACGTAGCGTTTGCAAAACCTACCTTAAATGTTCAGCGTGCTCCTCCTTTGTCTGGGAGTAAACCAGAATGTCATCAATGAAGACAATGACGAACTGATCTAGGAACTCTCTGAACACCCTATTCATCAAGTCCATAAACACGGCTGGAGCATTGGTCAAACCAAAAGGCATAACCCGAAACTCGTAGGAACCATATCTCGTTAAGAAATCAGTCTTCGAGACGTCCTCCTCCCTGATACACAACTGGTGATAACCAGATCGCAAATCAATCTTTGAGAAGAAAGAAGCTCCCCTCAGCTGGTCGAATAAGTCATCGATTCGGGGCAACGGATACTTATTTCGTATCGTGATCTTATTCAACTCCCGGTAATCCACACACAACCTCAACGATCCATCCTCTTCTTAACGAATAATACAGGGGCACCCCACGGCGAAGTACTCCTCCGAATAAACCCCTGACCCAACAACTGCCCAATCTGATCCCGTAACTCTCTCATCTCAGCTGGAACCATACGGTAAGGTGCGCGGGCAATGGGCATAGTTCCCGGCATCAAATCGATCACAAAATCTATCTCTCTACTCGGAGGTAATCCAGGTATATCCTGAAATAAATCGGCAAACTCTCGAACAACCGGAATCGAATCAAGTTGTATCACCACTTCCTTAGAGGTCTCCTCCTCTAAACAGTACAAGTGAGTGGACGATCCACCCTCAGGATGAGGCATCGCCACCAAAAACATCTCCTGCTCAGGAATGGCAAAGATAATACTCCTACTAAAACAGTCAATCATGGATCGCAACGCGACTAGCCAATCCATACCAAAAATGGCATCATACTCGGTCATCTCTAACACTAACATATCCGCGGGTCAAGAATAATGAAAGAATACCATAACCATTCACCATAACGGAGAAATAGAATAACCAACAAATAATAATAATAAGACTGGAGGAAAAATACTCCTCACAACAATCCCAGAACTGAATAAAATAAAACAAGTCTGAATCTTGAATTAATTACAATCCACAATCTGAATAACTGAAATGTAAATGTCTCTAAAATAAATGGGCAACATGCCCTACAAATGATGAAAACTGCATAGAGAGTCAAGACAAAAGAAGCGTCTACTAGCAAGGCCCTGTAACTTCCACAACAGCTACAGCTCGTCACCTGAATGGAAATACTATGCATGGTGTCCTTGTGGCTGGGCACCTAAAAGGTTTTTACAAAAAATAGATTTGAAAGCAAACGGGTCAGAGCCCGATAGTGGAGTGTATTTTAAAAATAGCAAGTGCTTTAATAACATTAAAACAATGTATTCAAAATACATGTTAGGACGTGCCCTCACATGAAATTCTCACCCCTCGACTAATTGTGCACTCCTAACGTACCATACCCATCTAGGTGATATTCATATCTAACCAAATCGTCATAAGTTCTACCCCTTTTCTACTCGATTCCCATTATACATTCTAACATTATCAAATTAAATATAGGGCTTTACTTAAACTCGGATTCTCAATCATTAGTAATGCAATTCACTACAGGTTATCCATTTTTATTATTCTCAAAGCGTTACCATATTTATACTTACAATACCAACATGAAAGTTCTCATTAGTTAAGCGTATATTATTCACGTCATAAATATACAATACAAGCACCCCGAGAATAAGTTGTGGTGCACACATACTCTGCTATCCATCCCGGTACATCACGTACATAAGGATCACGCATTCCGAATCTCTCGGGAATCGTTCTCAGATAACAACAATCACAATCAAAGGAGGCGAACACAGTCACATCACATGGGTCACGCACATACCTACGCTCCCACGATCAGCAGACTTATTAACTTCCCAATAAGTCCTTCTCTGACCTATGTTCTCGAGGTACCAATCTAAATCCCCCCCGTAGGCACAAAAAGGTTAGATGGCCCTAAGCGAACGCAAACCTCCCGTGATAGCAAGTATGGTAGGTATGTCATACACATAAAATCATATACATATACTAAGTATGCACACATATTAGTAATTACCATCATTTATTAGTGGTACACTTCTCATTCTCATACCAACTTATAATGTTACACAATTCACATAACCCCGGTTAATACAATTATTTAAATCGTCAATTATTCTTACATCGTAATTTGTCACTCACGTCCAAATCCACAATTTTCATTTGGTTCATATCACACTTCTATGTTTTACACCTCAATATATCCCAAATATCCCAACTATATCAATTAGTCATCAAGTAAATTTTATTTCTATAATTAAACCAAGTTACGGGACATTAGAAATCAAATCAGCCCAAAAAGGCCAATCTGTCAACTCGTTAGAAGTCTCGTTCGAATGAGGTCGTTCGAACAAGATCTCGTTCGAACGATAGGCATCGAACGATCATCCCACTCGTTAGAAGTCAAATAGTCAACTCGTTAGAAGCTCGTTCGAATGAGCTCGTTCGAATGACCTGGGCAGGCCTTCTAACGAGGTGACAGTTTCGAGCCCAGAATTCCCCTATTTCGTTTTTCCCAATTTTCTTCAGCTCTAATCTCATCTAAACGTTATTCCAACAGTATTTTAAGGTTTCTAATCATCCCTAAACATACTAAATCGTATTACAATATTTATATGGGGTCAAATCATTCTAAACCACATCTAATCATCAATTCTGCCCAATTTTCCCCAAATCCCATGAACCTGAACCCTAGAAAATTAAAGTCATCCATAGATATAATTATATCCGTTTTTGTGGTATAAAAGATGTTATTCTATCAGAATAATCACCCAAACAAAATTCTACATGCAATCTCTTTATTAAAATGTAAATTTCTAAATCCAATTCAATGGGTTTTTATCAATCTCCCAAAACAAATGCAATTTTCATAAATTCCTACGCATGGAAGAAACATTCGTTGCAATTAACGTAATTAAACCACTTGCCTCTGATCTTTCTCTGAATTTGATGTTGAATTGATGAAGGTTGGTCTCTCTCTCTCTCTTTCTCTGCAGAATTCTCCTTCCTCTCTCTCTCTACTAGTTTTTTCTCCAAGATGACAATGGTGGTTTAGAGGTTGCCTTAGGAAAATCTTAGAACTTTTTCCAATAACTACCGTAGCCCATTAAGTCATTTAGTGTTGTTAGTGGGTTTAGTGGGTAAAGACTAAATCAGATTTTAACCTCTAATTTTCGTGGGTTTTAATTCCCAAAATTCCGAAATTACCAAACTACCCTTTTGGGTTGCCGGTATGGCCTAAAAAATGCCCCGGGACCCAAACTAAACCCTCGGCTAGTTTTTTCTGACTATTTCGACCCTTTCGGACGCGTTGGGGCACTCAAAATGATCATACGGTTGATCAAAATAAAATTCACTTTTTAATTAAAATAATTATATTCCTGACGCGACTGCCACACGCGTCCCAACGAAATTTCCAAATTGCCGTATTTCTATCTCACGACAAATTCAATATTTTCAATATTCATATAACGTCATATGTACACATAATACTCAAATACCAACTCACATCTCGCTAGTATTTTTATCCGAATTAATTCCCAATTAATACACATATAATTAAATTAATCCCATAAATAAGTATCACAAAAGTACGGGGTATTACAGGGACCAAATTCCATCCATTAGGTTGTCGGTTGAAATTTATTCAAAGATTAGAAGATATCCATAAATTTTTTGACTGGTGTAGCTCTAGTTTGATAAAGATAAGATAATTCCTTAGTTTATATATTTCTTGCTTATTAGAAATGTTCACTTCTCATTTGGTTTTGGTAAAAGAAAACCACTTATTTAAGATGCTTTTATAAATTAATTTACATCACTTGTAAGTGAACCGTTCTAAACCATTTCATCCATTTGTTTTTACATCTCTTTTTAAATTAGACACCTAAATAAAAAAAATGTTCATTTACAATGGTTTAATTGAAAAATAACTAAATTTAACTCCCGCTCAAACCCATCACGACACCCACTCCTATCTGAACTCCCCCTCCATCTCTCTCTCACCCACTCTTCATCAGGACACCCTGTCGTCCAATCCGATAAAGATCCAATCTGGAGATCAAGTTCCCCTTTATGTAAACAAAATCAGCCCTTTCCAGAATAATAGGTATGAAATGATTTATTATGTTTCTCGCCTCCTTTATCAATTACCTATTGTCTTCTAGTTTTGGATTGGATTTCTTGGATCTACTTGAGAATTAGGTTTTTTACGAATGCTAATTTTGATTCTTCATTTTCTTTGTGTGTTTTCGGTGAATGTTAAAACATCAAATGTGTATTGTTTATTATGGAAATGCTTTTAATTACTTTACCAAGTTTTACATTAACTCATGCTAGAAATTGTATATTTATATTACTAAAGAAGGAAAGGGGTATGACCTAATGTTAATTTTACTCAATCATAAACTCTCCCCTCGATCTTTGCTCTCTTTTCATCTCTACAACCTCTGCTTATTTCTTTATTGTAAGTCCATCTCTATCTCCTTATCTCATACTAGTCTAATTCTATTTACACAAATCCCACATAACACACTTTGTTTTGGCCCTAAATCACACTCCTAAATAAACATATTACTTGATTAATTGGATCGCATATAAAATTTTCTTCCACCGTAAATCATCGCAAATTTCCATCTCGTTTCCACAATTCATTGCCACTTCACCGCAAGCTTTGGACAATCACATCAGGTATTTTATACATTAAAACCATAGCTTTGTTTCCTTTAGTTTACATTTAAACCCTGGTTAAAATTATTTTTTTAGCATCTACAATTTCATCATCTAATCAAGTCATTTTTTTAATTAATTGCATTGTTTACTGTAGTAAAAAAAACACTTAATCATTGAATATATTATTTCCAATTAGTTTATGTAATTTTTTGAATAAATTTTTTGGGTTATTGGATACACACCTCAAGTGTATGATAACTATACATATAGGCCCATATTAATTTTTATTAAACATATCGTCCCTCTCATAGATACTCACAAGCGACTGCCCGTGCCGTGCCTATAGGCGCCTCTTAAATTTTTGAAAATATACTACATGTATGATGAAATAGAGTCACCAGTTTGTTGGTCAAAATTTATATGTCAACAGTACCCATCTTTCTTTTCAAATAAAATTCAAGGATATGTATGTGTGTGTGTGTTTTTATAAGAATCCCATTATAGAATTTGAATCCTAAATCCCATAACCCTTTATTTGGAATATTAATTTTACAGCTTGAATATTTAGAAAAATAAGATATCAATATATAAGGAGGGGTAATGATGTATACACCTTCAACCTCTTACTGACGTGGTGAAAATTAAAATGGATAATTGTCAAGGAAAACTTCGATGGTAGAGTGGTGTTGGTTAAAATAGTTGTCATTCTTAAAATTCTCTACAGTTTTATGATTTACAAATGGCATAGATTATTGGTTAAGTGTACTAAAAATGGATAATGAACTTCATATGGCTGGTCATACTACCTCCAACCCATTAATAGATTGATGGAAGCACTTGTGCATAAGGGATAATGTAGGGATGGGAATTAGATTCCTGCCAACACTTAATTAAAGAGTTGTTTTGAAGCAAGCATGGAATACACATCAAACTGACTTTCCATGGTCTAAATTTATTAAAGAGAGTCCTACAAAGGGTAATAATTCCTATAAGATTAGTTATATTTGTTAATATTTCATTCAACTATACAATATCATTGAAGTACATGCTGAGTGGGTCGTGTGCAATGGTACATTGATTAATATATGGATAAAAAATGGCTTCTTACTCTAATGATTATTGAAGTTGGGTATCTATGAAGCACTGACACTCTCCTGGAATCCAGCGTGTCTGTGTTTGACAACATGTCGGACACCTATGAAGAACGAACACTTACTTAAAAGCCACGAGTCAACTTTGACTCAAGTGATGGTCATTATTCTTTATTTATGATTCTTAATGTCAAGGTGTGTTTGAATTTTGTTTTTTATGGTCCATTTTCTTAACTTCATGTTAAGAATGCTCTAATGATGTATTTTCTGGAGAAAGGATATTTTAATTCATTAATATGTAGATTTAAATATATATTAAATATTATACGTATTATAGCGTGTCGTATCCTAGTCTTTGGATCAATCACGTGTCACGTGTTGAAACATGTATTACGTGTTCGTGCTTCATAGCTGGGTATTCCTAACAAATTGTGCTATTAAGTTTCCTACTCTCACTGATTTTACTACAGAGGCTAATCTTTCGGTGGAAGTAGTAAGGAAACACTTATTTGTCCATATTTCACTATAGGGAATTTTCTTATAAGGAGGCATTTAATTTCCTAACTGATCTTGGCAGTAGTAAAGCATTATTTTGAGGTTGATGACAAATGCATATCTCACCTCGAAATTTTGTCTTTACTTAGAGGCTAAACCACGAGAGACTCCATACCCAAGATAAGCTACAAGCTAATGGTTTTAGAGTACCAACAAGATGTGAGTTATGCAAACGAAATAAAAAAAATCCATTGCTCGCCTGATCTCTAAATTCTAATTCGATGTGCATACTGGGAACAAGATTACTAATATTTTTTTTAAGTAAACAATAATTCTTGGGAGAAATCGTTGTTGGATCTTTGGAAATCATATCTTAATCTCAAATTTAGTACTTAATTTATGCAACTCTAGATAGTAGCAGTACTTAGTTGTTTTGATCTAATATGAAGAAGCTGAATCCGTCAATTTTTTAGGGTTGAACACCATCATTATTGAACATATTTCCTTAATGTTTAAATAAGTTATATCTTATGTATGATTACATACCACATTTATAATACAGTGGAGAATTTTTCCATTTTTCATAAGTTGGGGCAAAAAAGGAATTATAGGGAAGTTACTCTGGGTTATACTAAGTAATGTGGGAAATGCCTTTAGCAGAGTGGGTAATAATAAGCACTAATGCTTTATCTTTTGGTAATACATGACCATCCTCTATTGTAGGTGTTTTTAGAACATGCAAAAGGGTTTGTTAGAGGTATCATTTGTCAAAACATATCTGAGTTTATGGGAATATGGTTAGAGAAATCTGTGGCTTGATGTTGATTTAACGGATGTCTTTGTTTGTTTTTCTTCTAATCAATATTATCTACCTTGGATGTTACAGAATCAATGGATTAATTTACTAAAGTTAAATAAATTTTAAAGCATCTCCTCTCTATAGAGAAGGGAATTCAGTGGCATATGTGTTATTAAAAATGGGACAAGATTATTAAGAATCGTAAAGGTAACGGTGGTCTACACCTCAATGATTTTATAGCTATGGGGGAAGGAACATGTTTAGTTAAGAAAACTACATATTCAAACTATGAGTGAAAGGGTAGTAGTTGTATCATCAGTTCACATCATAGAAGGCATCATGAGGAGTTTTACACGTATTCAGTTGAGAGGAGTTATGGCAACACATGCATAAGGAGGGAGCAGGGGAGTAGTCTACTGTACAGATCAATATAGTGGACTACTGAAGATACAATGCTTCAATTACTTTAGACATTATTTTTTTTAAATGATATTTGTGATCCATTTTAATTTATTAGATATAACATGAACATTTTTTTTTATTTCCTTTATGTTGAGTCTTAGTGTTTTTGAACCCTCAATGGTAATCTATAAAGCATTTGGGGGTGTTCTTTTTCTTTTTTGGAAGTCTATGCATCGTGCCCCTAGCCTTTTCCATATAAGCCTTAAGAAGGGATTCGGCTTCCCCATTTTTTATTTGTAATAAAATAACACTCTAACTTTAGTTTTCCATATCAATAATAACAATAATATTAAACACATAATAATAATAATGAAACTGTTTCTTCTAACATCAAGGGGCATTTGGTCCTTAACTACTCATGACCCTAAAATTGATATATTTTGTAAGTGAATTTCAAGTAAGTAATTGGTAAAAAAGAATATTAAAAAGGTGTCAATTACTTAAAATTGTGAGGGTATACAAATAAATAAATTCATTCAAAAACTCCTTAAATATGACCTTCAAATATAATGCTTACCAAAGTGGTAAATAGTTTTTCTTACTTTCTTGGACACATGGAATACATGCATGATACACACTTCATTTTATTTACTACCCCTTCCATCATATGCCGATTCCACATGAGTTTCATCTTTAATACACACATAATATATATTACATACTCAAATGACATAACTTATAAATAGTTTTAAACTTTATTACTTTTAGCAATCACAACTAATCATTAACAAATGAGTAAAGCTCATAACTGAAATTGTAATTTCCACTAATAATTCTCCTTCCTCGTATCCAATCACAACATTTAGGATCACTAATTGCATCATCCAAACACTTACTATGCCAGACAGATACCAAGTACACTAGACCAACCCGTGCAGTTTCTTCGATTCTTCTACTTTGTTCTTATGAGAAATCTTAAGAAGTCTTACATTTAAACTAAACAAGGAGTTTAAGAAGTCTTTCATTTGAACTAAACAAGCAGTTTAATCCGTGGAAGCATAAACAATGGAAAATGAAGAATATAAACCATAAATAGTAGCTAAAAAAGCAGCATGTTGGGCTGTAGTTTGTATAATGGTAGGACATTTATGCTTCGTAGAATAAAAAATCCATAGGATTGGTATTAAACCATCCCTAATACTAAAATCTAGAAAAATGAATCCCATAGGAGTGAAAAATTTCATCAAGCCTTCACAAAACAAGATTTTGGGTTCAGCAACATATAAAATTATATCTATGGACAGACCAAGAATCGAGCATTTTTTTGGAATGAGGATTTCCCAATCCTCTAATGATCCAATAAAATAACTTCATTCATGAGAGGGTCGAGGTCCACTCCTCAAATTATAACTTTTCTGAGCCTGCAACTCCTTCCTAACTTTAGCTTTTAGCTTATTCTTGTGAGAGTTTGAAAGGACAGTGATAAAACCATCCTTATCTTCAATATTATTTCATGTAGTCTTTTTTAAATTGTTAAGGCATGCATTTGTTACATAGTCCACTTCTTGTTCTAATAAAAAATCGATCAGTTAATTCTGCTCAGCTTCATTGGTACCTGGATCAGTTTATGTTGATCAATTTATGTTGACCAGTTTATGTTGCTCAACTTCAATTTATGTTGATTAGTTTATGTTCTAATTTCTTTATCTTTTTTCCAAAAACTTTATGTTTTTAATATGATTTTAAGGATTTATTAGGGTCTTATATTAACATGTCAATGTCATTTTCGCTCATTAATATTTTTAAAGGTGTCAGCGATGGATTAATTTCTATTTTGTGAAAACTATCACACAAATAGGAACATTCATATTGAATTATCAAGAAATATAAATATTGATTTTGCGGAAGTGTACCTGAATCCATGACAGAAAGTTAAAATATCTGAGTTTGAGGTCTTATGCTCTTCCAGATCAACACTTTTATTTCCTCTCTAAATTTCTCTCTGACAATAGGAATTAGAAGATTGGTGTTGTGTGATCTGGGGACCATGACCCCTATTTATAACACAATCGTGTCTTTTCATATTTCGTATATTTCTATTTTAACCCATCATAAAAATAGAAATTACGCTTGTCTCTACACAATAAAACCCACACTTTAATAATACATTGGTAAGGCCCCATAACTTAAATTAATCACTTTAATTGGCCTACTTTTATTTGATAGCCTATAATTCATATTTATTTTATATATAAGCCCATATATTAAATTTTACTCTAACAATCTCCCACTTGGGCTATATATATGTGTAACTTTATAAATTTGAATTATACTTTATGAGCTCATGAGTTTTAGCTATCAAAACTTTATGTATCTTAACAATCTTGTACATTAAATGCACCAATATAGAATCAAAGCGATCGTCATTACATATTTCGTAAGTAGACCCATCAATGATCACATATATCAATGCAACTAATGACAAAGATCAAGTGTGGACGTGTAGCATGGAAATTTCATGCAACGTGATCTTAACATGCCTATTTCCAACTGGTCCTCCTTAAACCTTAGTGAGATCAAACCATATAAAGTTAGAGTGAATATAAACTTAATACTTTACTGAAGTAAATAACCATACAATATCCATTAAATCAAATATGTCTATGAAAGCATATAAAATACAAACTCCCACTAAACTGACATATCCTGAAAAGAAATTACACCCATATGAGCAGTGTGCTCATGAAAGACCTTGGGTGGTAATCCCTTAGTCAGCGGATCCGCAATCATGGAGTTTGTTCCAATGTGCTCTATAGATATAAGTCCACTCTGAACTCTTTCTTTTACAACTAGGAACTTAATGTCAATAAACTTTGACTTCGTAGAACTCCTGTTGTTATTGGAATACAGTACTGCTGATTTATTATCACAAAATAACTTAAGTGGTCTTTCAATGCCATCCACAATACGCAGTCCCGTGACAAAATTCTGCAACCATATTCCTTGATTGGACGCCTCATAACAATCTACAAACTTAGCTGCCATGGTGGAAGAATCTATATTAGACTGCTTAACACTCTTCCACGATACAGCACCTCCAGCAAGTAAGTAGATATAACCTGAAGTAGATTTCATGCTATCTTGGCATCCAACAAAATCGAAGTCAGAATATCCGATGATCTCTAACTGTTCTGACTTCCGATAGGTGAGCATGTAGTCTTTTGTTCTCTGTAAGTACCTCATGACTCGCTTGGCTGTTATCCAATGATCGTTTCCAGGATTACTTAAGTATCTTCCCAACATGCCAACAATGTACGCAATATCCGGACGCGTACATACTTAAGCATACATAAGACTTCCTACTGCTGACGCATAAGGAATCTTTTGCATCTCCCGAATCTCAAAATCATTCTTGGGACATTGATTGAAACTAAATTTATCTCCTTTAGCTACAGGGGTGTCACCTGGTTTACAATCATGCATGCCAAATCTTTTAAGAACTTTCTCGATATGGCACTTTTGTGATAAACTAAGTGTACTCCGAGAGAGATCTCGGTGTATTTGTATACCCAACACAAAATAAGCGTTACTAAGATCTTTCATCTCAAATTTCTTTGAAAGAAATCTCTTGGTTTCGTGCAACATACCTATATCGTTGGTGGCAAGAAAAATGTCATCAACATATAAAACCAAGTAAATATGCTTTGCTTACTCCCACTGAACTTGTGGTATATACAATCATCAACCAGATTCATCTCAAAACCAAACGAGATGATAACTTAATGAAACTTGTAATACCATTGACGAGAAGCTTACTTAATCCCATAAATAGATTTCTTTAATTTGCAAACTGTTTTCTTTGCATCTCCCGACACAAAGTTTTCTGGTTGCACCATATCTTTTGTTTCATCAATGTCACCATCGAGAAACTCAACCACAAGTGCCATTATTATCCTAAAAGAGTCTTTCGATGAAACCAAAGAGAAAATATCTTTATAATCGATGCCTTTTTTTCCTATGTAAAGCCTTTAGCGACAAGACGAGCTTTGTATCTCTCCACATCACCTTTCGAATCCATCTTGGTTTTAAATATCCATTTGCAACCAATGGGTTTTTTATTTTACCTTCAGGTAATGGGACAAGATCCCAAACGTCATTGTCCTTCATGGACTTTATCTCCTCATTCATGGCATCGATCCACTCTTGATATTTAGAACTTTCCATGGCTTGACGGAAGGTGATCGGATCATCTTCCACCGCACCAATGTCAAACTCATGTTCTTGGAGAAATACAATGTAATCATCTGGCACAACACTTCTTCTTTCTCTAGTGGGTCTCCTTAATGGCATAGGTTCTGGAGGTGGTAGAGTTTGTTCTTCTAGAATGGGAGATTCTTGGATATTATTTTGATTAGGATCTGCTTCTTGAACAATGTCAGGAATTGGATCCTAATCAATGTTAATAACAGTTATGGGAATATTAACATATTCCTCTTCAAAACCAAAATCCTTAACCTTATCCCCCTCGGCAAACTCAACATCCTCAAAGAACCGGGCATTTCCAATCTCAAAAATTATTTTGGTAGTAGGATCATAAAATTTGTAACCCCTAGATCTTTCAGAGTATCCAACAAAATAGCAACTAACTGTTATGGAGTCCAGTTTCTTTTCATGTGGCCTATAAGGCCTCGCTTCAGCTGGACATCCCCAAATATGAAGGTGCTTCAGACTAGGTTTCTTGCCTGCCCAAAGTTCAAAAGGATTTTTTGCAGTTGCTTTAGTTGGTACTCTGTTAAGGATATATACTACAATATTTAATGCTTCACCCCCGAGTAAATCTAGTAAGTTAAAATAACTGATCATACTCCTTACCACGTCTTTAAGCGTTCTGTTTCGCCTTTCAGCAACACCATTCATGCTTGGAGAACCTGGCATGGTGTATTGCGGGACGATACCGCACGTCTCTAGGAATTTAGCAAATGGTCCTGGGCGTTGTTCACCTTAATCGTCATACCTACCGTAGTATTCACCACCACGATCAGATCTGACGCTTTTAATCCTTTTGCTAAGTTGATTTTCAACTTCAGCCTTGAATGACTTGAACATGTCCAAAGATTGGGACTTTTCATGGATGAGATAAAGGTATCCATAACGTGAAAAATCGTCTATGAATGTGATAAAATATTGTTGACCGTTCCATGAAATCGTAGGGAATGGCCTACAAATATCTGTATGTATCAGTTCTAAGACGTATGTAACCCTATTAGCACCAGATCTCCTTATGTTTGTCTGTTTTCCCTTTATTTAATTTTTGCAAATTTTAAAATCTGAAAAAATCAAGGGAATCTAGAATTCCATCTAACACAAGTCTTTCAATTCTCCTTTGGGAGATGTGACCTAATCTCTTATGCCATAATGATGCAGAATTCTCATTGGTTAATTTTCTTTTAATACCTCGAGTACTTAATTGCAAGGTTTCATGATATGAAACAATAGTATCAAGCATATAAAGGTTATCTACATAAGATAAAGAACTAGTACCAACCAAATTTGAATTATGAAGAAGACTAAATTTATCATTTCCAAAGGAACAAGTATAACCAAATTTGTCCAATACAGAAATAGAAACCAAATTTCGTCTAAATGACGGTACGATAAATGTCTCATTCAAATCCAAATAAGTACTAGACTTCAATAATAACCTAAATATCCCAATTGCTTCAACTTCAACCCTGTTGCCATCGCCCACAAAAATGTATCTTTCACCATCATTTGGCTTTCGACAACTCAGGCAACCCTGCCTAGACACACTGATGTGAGTGGTTGCACAAGAATTTATCCACCAAGTGTGTTTAGGTACCAAAGTCAAATTAACCTCAGAACAAACTAGGTTAAGAAGTATACCTTTCTTGACACGCCAAGCATGATAGTTGGTATATTGCTTCTTCCTATGTCCCGCAGCTCCACAGAAGAAACAACCATCAACAGTTTTTTCTTTATGTTGTTTCTTTGGATATGGAACCACTGCAGCTTCTTTATCCTTCTTTCTCTTCTTCCCCTTGTCCATGGAAGTAGTAGCCAAATGAACACTTTCTGTCTTATCTTGATTTAGTCTTTCCTCTTCTTGCACACAATGTGAGATGAGCTCATTAAGAGACCAAGTCTCCTTTTGGCAGTTGTAGCTCACCTTAAATTGACTGAATTGTGTGGGAAGAGATATCAGAACCAAATGCACAAACAAATCCTCAGAGAGATCAAGCTTAAGTGCTCTTAACTTTGAAGCGAGATGAGACATTTCCATAATGTACTCCCTAATGTTCCCATTACCTTTATATTTCATTGAGATGAGACTTGCCAAAAGTGTACTTGTTTCAGTCTTTTCATTTTTGGCAAATATGTTCTTAATTTCTTCTAGGAACTCTTTGGCTGTCTTTATCGTTTCCGATATTGTGCCCCTGAATGCTTCTGAAATGGCTTTTTTTATGATCATCAAACACATGCGATTTGACTTCTCCCACCTTTCAAAGTCCTTTTTGTCATCAGAGGAACTTTTATCCGTAAGAGGTACAGGAGAAGGAACCCTTAATGCAAGGTCCAGATCCATGACACCAAGAACTATATAAAGGTTCTCTTGCCATGACTTAAAGTTTGTGCCATTAAGCATGGGAATAGAATTAATACTAGCAGTAATGTTGGAAGCAGAACTGATAGCTGAATGAGAGAACAATAAATAAATAAAACTAGCTCATATAAGTCTTAAATCAAAAATAAATTCAAATAAAGGGCAAATTCCATTTTAAGATATCGGACACTCTATTAATATTTGATCTTTGAAAAAAATATTAACTTGTAAGTGATATCTTGCCGTAATAATCAAACACTGATAATAAGAACATATTGAATAATAATTCTTCCTTTGGGCCGATTTATCATTCATATGTAAAACTAAATAATTATCACGTGCTTATTATTAAAGTGGCACATGTAATTTTGTTAAAAAATAATCTTCCTTTGGGCCGATTAATATTCACATAAATTACATGCACGTAATTCTTTTTATATTTCGAAATCAAAATTAATTTTGAACAAAAGAGGTCACTTTGGTGACATATTGTTTAAATTAATTTATCTCAAATATATATATATATATATATATATATATATATATATATATATATATATATATATATATATATATATATATATATATACACTAAAATTTGAATTTAAATTTGTATATGGGTTCAAAACCCCTTTGGCTCCAGACTTAAAAGGTCATGAGTTCAAAACCCCTTTGGCTCCAGACTTAAAAGGTCTTGAGTTCAAAACCTCTTGAGATCCTTCATAATTTTCATCATTTAAGAGGCTTAAATATGAAACACCAAGAGTCGAACCTTTAACCTTCCACTACCATCAAATCAACCGCTAGTCCAAATTTCATGAATTTTATATCGTTGGATTCGTAATGAAACGAGAATATTTCTGAATCCAAAAAATTTCTGAAATATTAAACCTTTTGAAAAAAAATTTGCAGGCTAAAATTAATATCAATACCTTAATAATATATTCTCAACAATTCAATATGAAATAGCTCTGATACCACATGATGGATTAATTTCTATTTTGTGAAAACTATCACACAAACAGGATCATTCATATTGAATTATCAAGAAATATAAATATTGATTTTGCGAAAGAGTACCTGAATCCATGACAGAAAGTTAAAATATCTGAGTTTGAGGTCTTATGCTCTTCCAGATCAACATTTTTATTTTCTCTCTAAATTTCTCTCTGACAATGGGAATCAGAAGATTGGTGTTGTGTGATCTGGGGACCATGACCCCTATTTATAACACAATCATGTCTTTTCATATTTCCTATATTTCTTTTTTAACCCATCATAAAAATAGAAATTATGTTTGTCTCTACACAATAAAACTCACACTTTAATAATACATTGATAAGACCCCAAAACTTAAATTAATCACTTTAATTAGCCTACTTTTATTTGATAGTCTATAATTCATATTTATTTTATATATAACCGCATATATTAAATTTTACTCTAACCGTTAGACCCAATATTAATGTTACGGTTGCATATCATCGGGCCGTACTGCTTGCCAAATACGAGTGGCAGCCAAAGCAGACGATACTTCCTGATCAAAATGGATTGAAGGGAATATATCGAGTAGATGTTGATATTCCATCAAATGATTGGGCTGACATCTCTGGTTTTTATGATGTTCATGTTTTCAATACTGGACATGTTGTTGCAGTAATAAATAATTAAATGCAGAATTAAAATCAGGAACGAAATTACCCAATTTTTAGAGCAAATAAATCTGGGACAGAAAAATATAAGAATTTCGGAACTGGACAGTCAAGAACACGGCTGAGTCGCGGATAATGTCGCTCTCTGTAAGGTGTTTCGCGGCTCTGCCTCCAATTTGTGCCGACAGTGTACAACCCCGTCACCCCCAGGATAAAACAGCCTCGATAATAATACGAATCAGCAGCACGAATCTGATTCGATCAACAAACACCCATTCTATAATACATATACTGCTCGATCAAGATAAATATAAATAATCTGGGAAAGATTATATATTTCTGTGTCGTTATAATTATTTATAGAATGAATAATTATTTCTGTAAAAAATTCGGAGGTGGGAAAATGAGAACTGTTTGCAGAAAATTTTTGGGAGATAACTCTGTGTTAAAAAACGGAGGCTACAACCTCTTTTATGGGGCAAAAAGAAAAGAGACGTTGGTAAACAACGTGGAGAAAAATCTGGAAATAGTGGGCAACTCGGTTGAAGAAATCAACACGGAATAAAACACGTTTTAATTTTTCGAATTTAATTACCGTTAAAAAAAAATTAATTTTTAAAGCCCAAAAAACAATTATGTATTTGTCCAAAAAATTAATTCTTAATGAGCCCAAGCCCAAGACCCAGGACCCGGACACGGGCATGGGCCGGGCCAGACGGACGGCGGCGACGGCGCGCGCGCGCGTGTGGCTTGGCCCATTGGGTCTGCCCCACATACCCACAAAACATTGAATGCCCAAAGGGCTGAACCTTTGTTCCCAAAAAATTGTAAATATACACAACACACTTTAACTCTCCCACCGATGTGGGACTCTTCCTTAAGGCGATTCAAAGTTTTGCACTTTGTGAACAACAGCTGTTAGCTGTTAACAACTATGTTCTAACAATCCCCCACTTGTAAAATTTGAAAGTATTTTATCGAGCAATAATTCATAGAATTGTGCATAAGCAAAGGTGTCTTTCGACTTGAACCTTTACGTAGTAAAGATGATTCAGAATATACTAGAGTAACCGTAGTTTTGAACTCTATCTCTGACAACATCCCTCACACAATCCTACTTGGGTGTAGTTCTAATAGCTAGCACGTTACGGCCATGTGCTTCTATCCCAGTATAGTGAACGCTTTAGGAATTTGCCCAAAATATCCATAGGAAGCGGCCACACTTCCACATTCACATAGGTGAGTCTATCAAGAATACTCCTGTAGCTAAGTACCCCACTCAAAATAGAGCTATAGATCTCATTAAGAGTTATAATAACTCACCCTCAACTCGCTTCAGGATATCATGCTCCATAGGGATGAACTCGGAGTAAAACCCCGTTCTATATTAATTAATAATCGCATGATTCAACCCATATCACTTGTGACTTGTTATTACCCTTTGAACATATTTCTTGGGATCTCCAGTCTATATGTTGGGTTACCATCACAAATGACTCATTTATCCAAGGGCTTTAGTCCCATCCCTTTCGTGGTGTTCCACACCTTCTCCCTAGCTAGTCCTTTCGTCAAAGGGTCAGCTAAGTTTTGTTCAGACCGTATATGATCCACCCTCACAGCACCCGTAAAGATAAATTCTCTAACAGTACTATGCTTACGACGTATTTGTCGTTTCTTACCATTATAATAACGGTTCTCAACTTTTGCAATAGCCGCGGTACTATCACAATGAATCAAAACGGCTGGAATCGGTCTTTCCCATAATGGGATATCTGACAGGAGGTTTCTTAACCAACCTTCCTCTTCACTAGCAGTAGCTAGCGCTATCATCTCAGACTCCATAGTGGATTGAGCCAAAATAGTTTGTTTCTTAGATTTCCAAGAAACTGCACCACCAGCGATGCTAAATATATATCCACTAGTAGTCTTAGAATCATCAGATAGGGTGTTCCAATCTGCATCACTAAATCCTTCAATAGCATTCCAATGCTTCATACTAGGTCTACTAGTAAATCTGCATAGTACTCCTTCAGCATAAGCTATGTCAGGTCTAGTGCAATCTGTAGCATAACGTAAGCTACCAATAATGCTTGCATAAGCATTTTGGTTTACACTATCGCCAGTGTTCTTAAATAACTTTACAATAGGGTCAAATGGAGTACTAGCAGGTTTACAGTCAAAGTAATTATATTTCTTTAGAACTTTCTCAATGTAATGAGATTGATCCAAAGAAAGTCCCTTTTCTGACCTAGTAATATTAATTCCTAATATTACACTAGCTTCGCCCAAATCATTCATATCAAAGTTGGCACATAATAATGATTTAACATTTTCTACGGCATGAATATTGGAACCAAATATAAGCAAGTCATCAACATAAAGACATATGATAGTGCAAATGTTCTCAACATATTTATAATAAATGCATTTGTCACTTTCATTCATTTTAAACCCATTAGAGATGACTAGGCTATCAAATTTATCATGCCATTGTTTAGGTGCCTGTTTGAGTCCATAAAGAGATTTATCTAATTTACATACTTTATTTTCTTGACCGTGTACAATAAAACCTTCAGGTTGATCCATATAAATCTCTTCTTCTAATTCTCCATTTAAAAATGCAGTTTTAACATCCATTTGGTGTACTATTAAATCATTTAAGGCAGTTATAGCAAATAGTACACGTATAGATGTTATTCTAGTCACGGGTGAAAATATATCGAAAAAGTCTACATTTTCTCTTTGTCTAAAACCTTTAGCAACAAGACATGCCTTATATTTTTCAACACTGCCATTAGGTTTTAATTTCTTTTTAAGAATCCATTTACACCCAATTGTTTTACATCCAGGAGGAAGGTCCACTAAATGGCAAGTTTTATTTGTTTCCATAGAATCCATTTCATCATTAATAGCCTCTTGCCATAAATCGGCATCTAAAGAAGATAAGGCTTCTTGAATAGTGTTAGGATCCTCCTCTAAAGTGTAAGCATAAAAGTCGGGACCAAAATCTTTTTCTACACGAGCCCTTTTACTTTTTTGAATTTCTAAAATGGATTCATTATTTTCTTTATTTTTATTTAAAGAAATATTAATGGATGACTCGCCCCCACTATTCCTTAATTTAAAAGGAAATTTATCTTCATAAAAATTGGCGTCATTTGATTCAATAATTACTTGATTTTTCAAGTCATAAAATCGGTATGCTTTGTTATTAATAGCATAGCCTATAAAAACGCACTCATATGCTCTACTTGCCAATTTAGACCTTTTAGGGTCGGGTATACGTACATAGGCTAAGCACCCCCACGTTCTAAAGTATGACACGTTGGGCTTAATATTTTTCCAAATTTCATAAGGAGATATTTTCATTTTAGTCTTAGGAATTCTATTAAGCACGTGACACACAGTCAAAATAATTTCACCCCACCAATGTGAGGCAGCCCCGGAATTTAATAAAATAGCTACAACTAATTCAGTTAATGTCCTATTTTTTCTTTCGGCTTTACCGTTCATTTCGGGTGAATAAGGGGCAGTTTTTTCGTGAATAATACCGTGGGTTTTATAAAATTCAATAAATGGTCCAGATTCATATTCGGTGCCTCTATCACTACGTAACCTTTTTATTTTCCGACTAAATTGATTTTCAATTTCATTTAGGAAAATTTTAAACATGTCAAACGCTTCACTTTTATTTTTAATTAAATACACAAATGAATAATCGGAACAATCATCAATAAAAGTTATAAAATAACATTTGCCATTTCTAGTTGTGACACCATCCAATTCACAAATATCCGAATGAATTAAATCAAGTGGTTCAGATTCTCTAAAACCATATTTATGTGGTGTCTTAGTGATTTTTGCTTGACTACACCATTCGCATTTTTCAAAATCATTTAATGATATTTCGGGAATTAATCCTAAAGTGCTCATATTTTTAACAAGTCGTTTATTAACATGACAAAGCGTAGCATGCCAAATATTAAATGAACAAGCAATATAAGCAGAAGGAGAAATTTTATTCATTGCATCAACATTCAATTTAAACATCCCATCAGTGGCATAACCCTTGCCTACAAAAATTCCATTTTTGGTCAAAGTAAATAAATCAGCACCAATAGTTTGAGTAAAGCCAGCTTTGTTGAGAAGATAGCCCGAAACCAAATTTTTCCTTATCTCGGGAGTGTGAAGAACATCTTTGAGGATAACAGTCTTTCCCGAAGTGAACTTCAATTCCACATTTCCAGTACCAGCAACCTCAGTGGAGTGAGAATCACCCAACAACACCTTCTTATCTGCAGTCTCAGAATAAGTCTTAAACAGACTACGGTCATAACAGATATGGCGGGAAGCGCCAGTATCCAACCACCACCTTTCGGCACCGCTAACCATGTTGATTTCTGAAATCATAGCACATAGGTCCTCTTCGGTCAAATTCGCTTGTGCTTGTGGCACATTGCGACATTTGCGAGCCATATGGCCATGCTTGCCACACTTAAAACAGAGAAACTGTCCCGAGTTGCTAGACTGTCCATTTCCAGGGTTCTTATACTTATTCTAAGTCTGAGTCGGATTTTTAAAATTCTGGTTGTGGCTTTTTTTTTATTTTTCATATTTTTTCCGTTTGCCTTTAAAACAACTGGAGTGTGGTTCTTTTTCTGATTTTTGTTGTTAGACACAACAAGAATTTCATCTTTATAGTCCTGTTTTCGGGATTCCTCCTCAATTCTCAATTTAGTAATTAATGACTCTAGTGAGAATTCTTTAGACTTATGCCTCAAAATATTTTTAAACTCTTTGAACAGTGGAGGCAATTTATCAATAATCACAGCCACCTGAAATTGCTCATCTAAGGCCATGCCCTCGGAAATAATTTCATGGGCAATCATTTGAAAATCATGGGTTTGAGCAACAACAGATTTGTCATCCGTCATTTGAAATTTCAAATAACGGCTGACGGCATATTTTTTAGCATCCGCCTCCTCCGTGTCATATTTTTTTAAAAGTGCGTCCCAAACATCTTTCGCAGTTTTATAATTAGCATAATAGTCATAAAGTTTGTCACTTAGAGCATTCAGAATATAGTTCTTGCACAAAAAATCATTTTCCTCCCAATTTCTAATTGTTTTGCTTTCCTCAACAGTAGGTGGATTATTTACTACGGGTTTGTCAAATTGAACACATGATGCGACTTTTTTCGTAGTTAAATAAAATAGCAATTTTTTGCTCCAACGTTTAAAATGGGCGCCTTCATATTTGAAAGGCTTATTTAGGTTACTTGAGTTAATTTCGTCCATGGCAGAATATAGAACACCTTAAAATTGTTGTTGCAGTAATAAACAATTAAATGCAGAATTAAAATCAGGAACGAAATTACCCAATTTTTGGAGCAAATAAATCTTAGGCAGAAAAATATAAGAATTCCAGAACTGGACAGTCAAGAACACGGCTGAGTCGCGGACAATGTCGCTCTCTTTAAGGTGTTTCGCAGCTCTGTCTCCAATTTGTCCCGACAGTGTACAGCCCCGTCACCCCCAGGATAAAACAGCCTCGATAATAATACGAATCAGCAGCACGAATCTGATTCGCTCAACAAACACCCATTCTATAATACATATACTGCTTGATCAAGATAAATATAAATAATCTGGGAAAGATTATATATTTCTGTGTCCTTATAATTATTCAGGGAATGAATAATTATTTCTGTAAAAAATTCGGAGGTGGGAAAATGAGAACTGTTTGCAGAAAATTTTGGGGAGGCTACAACCTCTTTTATGGGGCAAAAAGAAAAGAGACGTTGGTAAACAACGTGGAGAAAAATCTGGAAATAGTGGGCAACTCGGTTGAAGAAATCAACACGGAATAAAACACGTTTTAATTTTTCAGATTTAATTACCGTTAAAAAAAATTAATTTTTAAAGCCCAAAAAACAGTTATATATTTGTCCAAAAAATTAATTCTTAATGAGCCCAAGACCAGGACCCGGGCCGGATGGACGGCGGCGCGCGTGTGGCTTGGCCCATTGGATCTGCCCCACATACCCACAAAACATTGAATGCCCAAAGAAATGAACCTTTATTCCCAAAAAATTATAAATATACACAACACACTTTAACTCTCCCACCGATGTGGGACTCTTCCTTAAGGCGATTCAAAGTTTTGCACTTTGTGAACAACAGCTGTGTTCTAACAGGACATTGGTTGGGATTTAATAAATTCCGAAAAGTGGCACCTCTTATTTTCTATAAGGCAGGGTAACCAATATATCCTCCCTCGGAGATGTTGGATGGGCTTAAAGAAGTTCTTGAGAATATGGTCTGTTACATTAACAAAGAATTTCAACAGAAGACGGTGAAGTTCTGGTGGTTGCAATCACCTCAGCACTTTTATGATGGTGATTAGAACCAAAATGGTAGATTCTTATTCAAAGAGCCCCTTGAGGAAGCCCAGCCTGACTTTTGGTTTAATCCCAGCAATAACGGAGCGAACAAAGAAGCGAGAAAATTGAATAGTCTAATTACCTGGAGCAAAAGTGGCCTGGGTGGACATATGCTACCCCTATGTAGAAGGTGGGTTGGGAATTAGAAATTTGGTGAAGTGGAATAAAGCCTGTATGATTAAACATGTGTGGGATTTGGCTAGGAAAAAGGATTCTCTTTGGGTTAAATGGATTCATAGTGTTGTTATTAAAAATGATTCTATTTGGACAGCAAAACTTCCAGCAGATGCTTCTTGGACTTGGAGGAAACTATGGAAATTGAAGGAGCAAACAAGAAATTATATAAAGTATAACATTGGAAATGGGGAAGAAACTCATTTTTGGATTGATAATTGGCATGAAAAGGGTCCTCTTATTGATTTTTATGGGGATAGGATTGTTTATGATGCAGCTAGTACTGATTTAATCAGGGCTTCAGAGTATATTGAAGGTAATGTGTGGCATTTTCCTAGACCAGTCTCAAATGACCTTCTTGACATGACCAGAACAAGTGTTAAACCAAACAGTAGTAATAAAGATTGGGTGACATGGGTGCTATCTAGAGATGGAAAATTCAGTTGCAAGAGTGCTTATGAAGAAATCAGAGATAAGAAGAATCAGTGTAATTGGGCAAAAACAGTGTGGTTTAAGGAGAGAATTCCTAAGTGTGCATGTGTCCTATGGTTTGCTTGTCTTAATAGATTAAGGACAAAGGATAAACTGCTTAAGTGGTGTATTATAAATGAAGAATTGTGTGTCATCTGTGGGAAGGAGAAGGAATCCAGGAATCATTTGTTTTTTGAGTGCGAGATCACTAAAGGGATTTGGAAGCAAGTGTTAGAATGTTGTGGGCAAACTAGAGGTATTAAAAATTTTGAAGAAGAAGTAACATGTCTCAATAATAATATAAAGGATTTTAAAATGATGATTAATAAAGTGTGCTTGGCTGCTACTATCTACACAATTTGGAGAACGAGGAATGATATTATTTTTAATAATTTCCAGTTATTTGATGGATTTATCTTCTCAAAAATTAGGAGATTGGTGTTTGACAGCACTTTTAAATGGAAGAAAATTAGCAATAATAATGAAAATGTTGAGATCTGTAGGAAATGGGGGCTTAATGAGAATTTATGGAATTAATTCTAGATAAAGGATTTTTAAGGAGTTGAGAGTTTATCTGCTTGGTCTTCTTATCTTGAGGATTCTTGTGCATTGTTGCTTCGTAGACTGCTGGTGTTCGAGCTCTGGTTTTATTGTATTCTGGTAGAATGGAGGGGTTATTCCATGTGGAGTCGGCTTGCATGGCCTTCCTTTTGGCCTCAGAAATCAGTCAAAAGATAGGATTATTATGTGCAGTTGTTTCATCTCAGATCTAGTGACATTTTCTGGTAAATGGCATCCTGGTTGAGTTTGAGCTAATCTTGAGAGTTGTTGGGTTTCTCTTGGTGAGCCTGAGCCTGAGTAGTACCCATTTCCGAGCAGCTTGCTTGTTTGGGCTTTTGATGGTATTCTATGGGTGTTCTCTGGCTGTTCTAAATGGGAACTTTTGGGAAGCTTTTCAGAATGATCCTCAGTGGGTCGTTTTGTTCTTGTGGTGTCGAAGTTTGGTTGAATTGATGGGTTTCTTATTTGTGACCTCTCATAGTGTTGAAGATTGTTTTGAGCTTGAAGATGACTCTATCTCTCTTCTGTTTCTTTTTTATTATTTGTTTTGTCCTTTCGGTTGGGTGTTCTTTGATATTGTTCAGATGTGGTTTTGCTGATTGGTTGGATGGAGGTGGGATACACGTGGTTTAGTCTCTCATATGTTCGAGATTCTTCGTGTTTTGTTTAGGATGTGTAGGCTTTTTCTCTTGGGCAGCCTGTTGCCTTTAAGAGTTAGGCTGTCGTGTAGGGTGTTAGGCTTTGGGCCTTTGTGATTGGATTCTTGATGTAATTCTTGGGCTGTTGCCTATTATTTAATTAATAAGTACATTTCATCAAAAAAAAAAAGAGGCATTACGAGGCACAAATATCAGATTACTTGATCTGACTCATTTGAGTGAGTTCAAAGCGGATGCTAATCTAGATATTTGGTTGGGGAAGAATTTTTCAGTGGAAGTATGGGGTTGGGATTGTATGCTTTGGTGCCTACCTGGTTTACCTGACACATGGGTTGATATCTTATCACAACTTATTCGTTATAGCATGGAGACAGGGCGATGAATGTTGAAATGAACGCCATCTATAAAAAATTGCATGTTACAGACTTTACCAAAAATTGCCACAATCCAAATTTCCTTGAAGAGCTGAATATAGCGTCTCGGTTTGATGGAAGAAATTCGCTATTGATTTTTAACTTATTATTTCTTTTCTTCGATATTTTTTTTGGGGTGTTGGGGGTCTTGGGATACCTTATAACTACATGATTAATATGTTGATTATAACATGAGTTTTCTTAAAGGAAGGAAAAAGGAGGTGAAAGGGAAGATACTAATGATTAGTTTTTTGGGACATATACCAAATAGTCCCTCGGACATTTTTTAATACCCATTTAGTTCAAACTTTTTTATTTTGCTTCAAAAGGTCCTTTGCCACATATTTTGGAGAGGGAGTGCCGCTGGCGCGGATTTCTAAAAATAAGAGGATATTGAGTGCTTGAGGGACTAAATGGGTTAAACTAAAAATATGTGTCCTTTTTAAAAAATATATATTTATAGTAGGGACTATTTAATAATTGACCCTAGTTTTTTTAGAATATATATTAGTTCATAGTTTTTTTCCACTTTCTCTATATGATCTATCATCGTGCATTCCTGACCTGTACGTATTGTTTCGTGAAATCCCTGACCTGAAAATTTAGATTGCTCACTTTGGAAAAAATGGCTCAATTAAGAAAAATGGCTTATAACTACACTTTTAATGACAATTTTGATCTCTGAGCAGCCCCTCATGACCACTACTCTAGTGAGTCATATAGCAATTGAGGTATCCATTGCGGCTTAGTCTCAGTTGATCTCCTTGCAGCATAAGAAAAAATTGGGTTTGGGAATTCGTATGCTCTCTGAGAAGCTCCAAGTGGCCACTTCTCAGATGCATGATTTGGCCAATTTTGTATTTCCTCAACTGAATACTCTGTCTCAATTGCCAATTGAGCAAGAGTTGACTTGGGCATTTGTGGGATTTCGGAGCAGACTAGTTAGGCTTTACCACAAACTTGTTTTTTTAACCACAGACTTGTTTATTGTCATATAAGGCAACTCACACTCGATAATGGCATTTCGGGATGCAGTTATGCTCAATTACAACTCCACGATTGAAATATTAATACTGTAGACTAGAATGGTGTTTTCACCCAGGTACAATAAATCTTAATGGCTTCATACTGTGTCAATTAGTATATAAAAGTGACAATAAATATATTCAACAGGTTCATGAAATACATTAGAGTTTTTATTATTATAGTGAATCATTTCACCTAATCATTTTATAGTAGTGGTGGATTTACTTGTGTTTTTGGTATTCTTTTGGGGTCTGCATTATGTAGATCCTTTGGACGTGGAAGCAAAAAAGAAAATTGAAGATACGATCCGATAGGTAATTATTTTTCTTTTTATTTTCATCCATTCATATTCAGGCATATTTCAGGAGTGTATTATTTCATATTCATAATTAGGATGAGGCCTTCTCATTATTCATCCATATTTCTGCACCATTTCCTTTGCAGATATTCAATTAGGTAATTACAACTATAGAAGATATGGTAACATAATTTTTAATCTCTGAATACTTTAATTATGAATGGCTTGTCAAGTGTTTTCTTACTTGGGAGCTTTTAGTTTGATGACATGGGTTCAATGTCTCTTAAGATTACATGGCTTCAATGTGTTAAAAATAGTACACTTATACATACATAATAATTATTCGCAAATTTTTCACTGATTATACCCCTCCCTTTTACTTTCATACCCTGTCGTGCACTTCCTATTTCTTTATAAAATTATGTTTCCTGATTGCAATATGTGGCTGTTGAACTACTGGTTTTTACCAATAATGATTGTTCGCTCCCTTATTTCTTGCTTGCAATATTTCTTCACTATAGAGCATATATGTATATTGTGGACGTATACTTATAACATAAAAATATTTATGGTCCATGCCCTTAAGGTTGTCAAAATACTTATAACATATAAATATTTTTGAATAATGCATGGTCTAATTATCTCGAGTATTTTTAAGCTCACAGAATTTCAATGTATTTTGCATAGTAAGAACTTTGACACATTCTATGACACTAATTTGTTGTATTTGGATTGGCTGGTGTCAAGCTCCGTATATTATCATTTGAAATACCGACCAATGGTTGGTGTAAATTTCGTTATGATTTCAACCCCCACTAGAAGGAGATGATTACGACTTGTAGCTGGTTCATGAATGTTTTTTCTCTTTTGTTCAGGGAATGCAATGGCAAGCACCAATTTCATGACTAAATATCATTAAGCGACATTCAGACCTACTGTGGCAAGCACCGCTTTTAAAAAATGTGAGTACTAAAACACACTTACCTATCTCATATATAAGTTCACTTATGTACACCAATATAATGTATGTGTCAATATCTTTGGAATATTGCAGGTGATCAATTGTTACACATCTATATTGGTTGATCAATTCAAGAATGATGATAATGTAAAAAATATCTACATGGTAACATATGGTTGGGTACGAACTAGTACACACAATAATGACTCGTTCTTCTTATGTAATCTCCAATAGCTCATGAATTACACACAATAATGACTCTTTCTTCTCAAGTAATGTTCAAGAGCTCAAAGAATTATAAATTCGTCACCAACAAACATAAGGTGATTGTGGTTATTCCTCCCTTAGTTGTTTAGAGTTGTTTATGTTGTGGTTATTTCTATCATTTTTTTTTAGTTAATTTTTACGTTTAAATATGTAGGTTTTCGTGAATAAACAAAGGAGACTCTGTCGAATTTTTTAAGAACTATTAAATGTTTTTAAAAGTGAATATGAAAATATACAAATTTTATAAGGTTTTTAAATATTGTCAACTATGGAAACTATTAAAAAAGATTAATTCTTTATTTAAGGTAACTGACACTAAATAAATTTTATTGCATGTGGAAACCTTTTGTGGACAAGGCAAGTCATTGAAGTCATTTTGTTGGAGGTTGTATGCTTCACATGTTGAAAGATTTGGAGAAAAAAGAAATTACAACTCCCTCATCGGACGAGATTGCCTCAAATGCATATAACAATGCATCACTTCATTCAAAGGTAATTGAAAAGAAAAAGGAAATTTTTATCATGTTTATAAAACAAATTCATATTTTTAAATATTTTGTCTAATTTTTATTCTAATCATATCTCCAAGTTGATGGTGATCCAAAGAAGCAGACAACAGGGTTGCACCGCAAATATATTTTTGAAACGGTATCATCCATGTCTCAATCTTCTACGCATCAATTTTTTTAAACAATACTCCAATTATTATAAATTTTATTTTCTATCATTGATTATCATAGCTTAAAGCCAATGTCAATCCAAATATTTCAATAATAGGGCCATGCCTTACATCTAATATTGTGAAGGTATTAACCACGGCACATTTTTTTTTTGCTTCAAAAATTCATATAGAAAACTTTCAGTTTTACAAAATGTTTTTTCTATCATTGATGATCATAGCTCAAAGCTCATGGAAATCAAACGATTCAATCAACAAAGCCACATCCCACATCTAATATTGGAAAGTATCACCATGGCTCAAACTTTTACACTTCAAATATTTATTTGAGTAAAATACTCTATTTCTGATCGAGTGTTCTTTCTACCATTCTATCGTTGATTATCATAGCTTAAAGCTCATGGAAACACTCAAACAACATGGCTACATTCCACATCTAATATCAGAAATGTATAACTCGTGACTCAAAACTTTTTTACATTCCAAAAATATATTAGAAAAGTAATCTTATTATTATATAGCATTTTTTTTCTAATTTTGACTATTATATAATTTGATTGTGTAGAGCACAAAATCTAGATTGACCATTGAAATGAAATTAATGTTGTAGAAGGGTTGGTGTTTGAGAAGGAAGGTTTAAATGGGAAAATTCGCAACACTCCTCTTGGCGAACATAATGTTCGTGTGTCCATTGAAAACGTATTTTCTCTAGAGGCCTATCTATCTGTACCAGTTCCTGATGAATTGAGGCCTGTTTTTTCTAGAGGCACCTCAAAGTAAAGTAAGTCTCCCTCTCTCCCTCATACGCATGATATTTATATGAACTAGCTAATGGTACACACACCATTCATGTGCGATGCATACTATAAAATAATAATATGTATGTGTTTTTATGTGATACAAGATTTTTTGATTTGGTTTATTAAAATTCAAAAAGTGATACGATGTTCATGTAATGGAGATCGACAAGAGTGGGGGTTGGCAAGGTTTGGATGGTTGTTGCTGTTGTGAGTGAATGACTCGTGGTGGGGGGGGGGGGGGGGGACTGTGTGGGGGGGAGGGGATCTACTTATGCTAAATCAAATTGTTATTTTGTAGTTATTTTGGTTATATGTATTTTCATAAATTGATTTCTTGTTGTAAGTGATTATAATATTTTCTTTATTTTTTTTGTAGGTTTATGGAAAGTGGTTTTGTAAAGAAAGAATGGAGCGGGCATTTGTGGTGGAATATCGAGGACATTTTGTCTATAATAGTTATATTTTTCACTATCTAAGATGGAAATTTTTAGTTTTAACTGATTTTGGATGGAAATGTAATTGGAACAAATACCTTTTTCAATGTATGTATTATTTTAGTAGGATAATTTTTCGATGTAGATATGGGTTGGCAGGAAAATTTTTTAACGTAAATATGGATATGACTAGTTAGAATTAATGTTGAGAACATTTTTGTTGATTCTATTTCGTAAGACAACTTTTGAATGTAATATATGGATATGCATTCAAGTGAAGCATCATATAAAAAAACATATTTATGACGCTTTTGGGCAAGCGGTAGGTAGTTGGGGTTTTTTTTTGCAACCCTTCTAAAGAACGTGTCTTAAAAAACTTTATTTTTAAGATTCTTTTTTGAATTTTTTGTAACCCTTGTAAATAATGTGTCTTAAAAGGCTCTATTTTTTAAGATATTTTATTGAATTTTTCTATGACAGTGGTTTTTAAGACGCTTTTGATTAAGATTATAAGTGATGTAAATAACTTTTTATGACACTCTCTAGCCATTATAAAAAGGATTTTTTGTTTGGGATACTACCCACACCAAACATTTTGGTTTGGGGGAGATGACGGTGACTCCCATTGATGTACATTAGTTGTTGGGGATAGACTGTGAGGGGACCAAGATAGAGGTAGATTGCAAGCTGAGGGTGACGCTGACGGCGGTGGAGGCGGCGTTAGGCGATGTTGGACGAATAATCTCAGGGGCCTCGATCCATATATCTCTTCTTCGAAAGGTTTTGCTGAGTCAGCAGATCGATGAGACCAACGGGCTGCAGGTTCATCAGATGGCCGATTTATTTATTCTTTTACTATTGGGAGGATTTTGGTGACGTCGAGCGACGACATCGTCCACTTGTAATATTTACCATATTTGAGGGTATTTTTTAATATCCATCTATTCGATTGGGGGAGCCTGACCTTGGCGACCCTTTATTCATCCTTGGATGCTTTCAATTGGTGTTGTCGCCAAACTTTTACTCGAGCCACGTATCTTTTGGAGGAATTTTTCATTTTTGCATTTTACCTCTATGCATTTTCCTTTATTTCTTTTTTGACTTCTTCTGATTGCTAACCCTTATACTTTTTCATATGTGGTTCTATGAGGTGATCGGGCTTAATGCCCATTTAATTGGTTTACAGGATGAGTTAGCGGGGGGATTTCGCCAAATGTACTCGTGGCAAAATTCTAACCGACTGTCGATGCGATCTCTTTCCTTGGCGGCGGCGCATCAGGTTCTAAATGTCCTGACGAGCGATCGGGTTATCTCTTCTTTTCTCTTTTGAGTTTTTCTTTTTGGCATTTCCTTTATGTTTGTGCAAGTATTAACTTTATCTTGAAAAATGTAAGTGATCTTCTATCCCTGGGGGAAGACCATCCCACATACGGGGGTGACCGAAGGGAATGAACAGATGCGGCGGCGGCTGGTGCATGAGTTTGGATACTCCTGATATCTGGGGGAGAGAGTAGTTGGAAAAATTATGGAGGAAGAGGTGATGGAAGCTGTCATATATCTATGATGTGGTGAATGTGCCTCCTCATCCTACGGCTTTAGGAAGGGGCACAAGTCGACCACTGGGATCTACCCACAGCGCGGGTGGTGCGTCGACGTCAACAGCGGTGGCAATGTCAGAGGTTTCGTTTCTCCGACTTGCTCCTCCATCTTACAACATCAGACTGCCTGGGGGAGGATCGGAGAGTATGTTTCATCTCCCTAACGCGATGGACACTGAGGTGTTGGGGCTTATGGAGGACGTCCTCCAGCTATAGGTATATCTTTGTCCTTTTGCCTTTTTGTTTTTTTGATTTCTTCTTTCGCTTTAAACTGACTGATTTGCTCTTTTTTTCTTATCTTGCATCATGTTTGGGTGTCGATTACCTAGCTGAGGGACATCCGGGACTAGGTGGCTTCTGCGACTGCTCATATTCAGCATTCAATCACGGTTCCTTCATGATTTGTGCTATTTGCTTCGTCTAAGGAGTGATGGATTGGGTAGAGGAGGCTATTCAACTCGTCGTCGGGTAAAGCGGGCGGGTCGCCGAGATGGCGAATTATAGGGGGGGGGGAGAGAGAGGGGGGATGGGGCTAAGTCCCGTTGTTTGTCTTCGTTTCTATTTTTTGCAAAGAAATGTAATGATGGAAACATATATATATGAAATGAATGGGGTTTTATTTATTTATCTTGGTTTAAATGACTTAATCTACATGCACTTTTTTACTTTATTTGCTGAGACCGTAAAAAGGATTGGAATTAATCAAAAGAGAATGAGTTAAAAATATAAGGAGAGGACAATTTTGACTTCTTTTGGAATAAAAACCGAGTTTTTAGATTTTGATAAAAAAAATGGAATTTTCTAAAAATGGGGGGATGTCAATCGGCATACCCCTTATACTGCATATCGGCGGGTTAATCCAGTCAAATCACCTGTAGGTTTTGATTTTACTTTCTTTAGCTACGTTATCCTTGATGGGGTAGCGCTTCATATGGATTCTGTAGGATCCTGGTCTTTAGCCAAAATTTTCAAGTATAAAAAGGGGGAAAGTGGAGAGTTTTTCTTCAACCATTCACATTTTCTTTCTTTTGGTTGTGTTTTGTTTCTTCCAAATGGGATCTTCCTATAAGTGTTGAATTTGCCTCTTACCTCAAGAATTTAAATGTTATGTGTTCGTACAATGTAGACTACGGTGCCTTTCACTTGCATTGGGTTTCCTTATGGTGCAACCATCCCATTAATTGGAATATATTGATGGCGGCAGTACAATTCTGGTACCTCAAGAATCATGTTTTTCCTATTGGCTTGGACGAGGTTTGCTTAACCTACGAAGAGTTTTCTTCTATGTTGGGGGTAAATCCTAGTGTGGTAGCAGTCATGCCTGAATTCTCTTGGTGTCCTCGAGCACTATTGGCAGAATTTATCCATAGCTTATCCTCAACGACTTGGTCATTAGTCACTGGAGGAATGATATCCCTTCCGGTTATGCTATATTCCATGTATTTATGAGATATTAATGATTCGAGCTACCCCGGAGCCGTTGCCCTTGGATTAACTTTGAAATTATTATTGGTGATCGACGACCTGCTAGTGGACCTTTATATTACCGATATTACTGCGTGGATGTCATATCATCAGCAGAGACCCTAAATGGTCTATATGCTTAGTGGGAAGGCCGTTCTAATTTTCTGAGAGGAAGACCTATCATGTTGTTCATGTGGCTGTTTGAGATATTTTATTTGGCGGTCCCCCTGAATATCCCTTGATAGCTATGCTGAATTTCTTCACTCGTTATTTCATTAGTTTTGTCCAGAACATCGAGAACTAGGTAAACTGGTTTGTGGAGCACAGGGCTCGCTGTTTGTGCTGGTCAATGCCCTGTTAAGGGGAGTTGCAGCCCATTTTAGAACTAGAGGAATACCAGTATGTTCGATTAATTTTCCTTTGGAAGACCTCCTTCTATTTTCCTTACCGGCTCCTACTTCAAGTTGGATGCGGACAAATTATTCCACCTCGAACATTAGACTTCTTTTCTGTATAGTATTTGATCGAAGGCTTGCACATGCGATTGGGCCCTCTGTTGGAGAAACATAGATCATCGACCCATCCTTCCCAATCTATTAGCATAGTTTGGTATGTTTTGGGGTTTTATATGAACTGGTTGTAGATGAGGGTAGTGGATAAAATCTTATCAGAAGAGACCGGCCAAAGATGGTTTGTCATGTTTGACACTATGGAGGGAGGCATAGTGGTTTACTCTAAGCTGATCCGGGCTTATCTTTCCATAGAGAGCCTTCGGCATACTATCTAGGCAAGAGAATTTTGGGGTCCTCAAGATATAGATAATTATGGGACTAGATCTTTTGGCAGTTGTAGGTAGAGCCTTTTGTGAAGCTGATGGTCATTTGTGAAGATGGTTATGTGTGAAGTTGGTTATGTGTGAAGCTTTTGTGTATTGTTTTATATATTTGGTTATGGGAATAAATTTGGGGAGGTTTTTATTTTAGGAATATCTTAGTTTGATTTTGTTTTTAGGACAGCTAAGGTTGGCAGGGGTAGTTGTTTGACTCCCTACGTTGATATTTCCAATAATTGTGCCAAAATTTTCCATAATGGAATAAAAATAGGATTTTAATTCTATTGTTGTGCCTCTTGATGAGTTTTGCATTTGGATTATCTATACCAACCGCTAAGTCATACATAATCCTTTTGTTCATGTAAATGATAAAAACAAATGTCATTCTCAGAATTAAGAAAAGAATAATATATTGTGAAAAATAAGGGGACCGTACCCTTGTAAAGCGTATGAGTTGCCTATGTACCTCAGGGGGTTTGAAAATTTTTTGAGCTTCATTTTTGAAAGTAAAAAGGATTTTTAGAGGATCAGAATCCACATAATTCTTAGTAAAGGGAAATGAAGATTTTTTTTAAAATTTAAGGGGGATGAGAGCAGTCATAGAGCGCTGAGATTTCAGACTAATGGTAGAATTTCTGAAGATGGATTAGTTTGACTGGACTCGCCATCTCTTATCCATCAATGTAGTGAGCATAGCGGCACCACCATATAGGGGCCACTCCAGTTTGGCTTTAATTTTCCATTGGGGTCCCAGATGGGTTCTACTATTTCTTTAAGGGATAAATCCCCTTCTTAGACACCACAGTCCTTGACTTTTTGGTTGAATGATAACTCTATCCTTTGATGGTACCCTTGTATAAGATATAAATATTTTAGCCTCCTTTCGTTCAAGAGTGATAACTCGTCAAGTCAGCTCTGATGCCAATCTTCTTCATTGACTTTGCTTTCGGGCATGACATATAGTGAAGGTATTTCTAGTTCAACGGGTAGGATTGCTTCCATGTTATATACCAAAGAGTAAGGGGTATCCCCACTAGATTCTCGAACTGAAGTATGGTAGCCCCAAAGGGCGTAAGGGATCCAATTGTCCCAATCTCAATAACTCTCGATCATCTTACTAATGATTGTTTTGAGGTTCTTATTATCAACTTCAACTGCACCATTAGTTTGAGGTCGGTAGGGAGAAGATTTGTGCCTCTGGATCCCATAGTCGTGGATTAATTTTGTGACTTCTGCCTCGAAATGTAACACGTTGTCTGACACTAGCTTATGCGAGACCCCATATCTGCAGATGATGGTCTTTCGAATGAACTTGGCCACTTTTTTTTCATTCAACACTACATAGGACTTAGCTTCGACCCATTTGGTGCAGTAACCAATGGAAACTATGATGAAATCATGCCTATTGGAGGCTTTGGGTGTAACTTTCCCTATAATATTGATGCCCCGTGTGGAAAACGGTAATGGAGAGGTCATTTTTCATAATTCTCGTAGAGGCAAGTGCTAGAGATTGAAAACCATTTGCAATCCTGAAAATCGTTTGCATTTAAGGCATTTTCGAACATAGGCGGTGCAATCCTGAACCATGGGAGTCCAATCGTAACCCTGTCTGACAATCTTCTTGGTGAGCATATGGCCATTCATGTGGGGTTCTCACCCCTCTTTGTGGATCTTCTGCATCTTTTCTTCAATGCCAGCCCATGTGATGGAGTGCAAGTGGGTTCCATCGAAGTTTCTCATGAATAATGCTTTATTACAGACAATGTATTGGGTAGCCATCTTGTAGAGAGTTACTCGACCTTTCTTCTAAAAATCCTGGGGATACCTACCGTGCATAAGGTGGCACTAAATATCGTAGTACCAGCAATCGGTCATATCGAAGTCTTCTTCTGTGATGAGCTGAATGTGGTAGCAGTGGAATTATTTATCTTTTTTCTGGACTAGGAAAGGGGTCGTCGTTATTCCCTAAGCCATGTCGACCATGGAAGCTAAAGTATAAAGGGCATTAACTAAGTTGTTCCATATTCGGGGCAGGTAATGGAAGGTGATATCTCGAAACTGGGAGGCCAGATATTCTAAGTGAGTGTGCAAGGGTAGGAGTTTATCATCCTTGAATTTCCATTTTCTAAGGACCTTTTCGATGATGAGGGTTGAATTCCCGTAGACATCTAGGAATTGGATTCCTTTCTTGAGAGCGACTTTGAGGCCTATTGTTCACGCCTCGTATTCGGTCATGTTATTGGTACAGGGAAAATCTAGCATGATGGCAATGGGAGTGTGATAATCATTCAGAGGTACAAAGGATATCTTCCTAAGAGGTACAAAGGATATCTTCATTCGGGATTTGGTGATCCAAACATCAACTTCTTCCATAGGGTAATCGGAAAGGTAGTCAGATATGGCTCGCCCTTTCATGGATTTTTGCGTGACATATATAATATTAAACTTGGCTAGCAGTATTAACCATCGATCCATTCGGCTAGACAGGCAGGTTTCTCGAGCAGGTATTTGATAGGGTCCTTTCGGGACATGAGTCTGATGGGAAAAATGAGCATGCAGTGTCATAATTTCTAAGTGACCCAGGCAAAGGAGAGATATTCCTTCTCCAATGAAGTGTAGTTAACTTCATATCCGGTCAATTTATAACTGGCATAATAGATTACCCTCTCTTTATGGGATTCTTCAATGTATTGGACTAGAAGAGCCCTAGTTGCGGTATTGATTACGGTCAAGTATAAAAGTATAGGGAGACCAGGTTGCGGCGGCATGAGTACCAAAGGTCAGGTTAGATACTGCTTGATTCGATCGAAGGCTTCCTGATAGTCTTCATTCTGAACTTTGGTTGAATTTTTTTATAGGAGTTTAAAGATTGGTTCACAAATAGAAGTCAACTGGAGGATGAATCGGCTAATATACTGTAATTTTCCTAAGAATCCTCGGACTTCTTTTTCCATTCGGGGAGGTGGAATTTCGAGTATGGCTTTCAATTTGGCAAGAGCTGATTCAATCCCCTTCTTGCTAATCATGAATCCCAAGAGTTTTACTTTGGTAACCCCAAAGATACATTTATGTGGGTTAAGTCGCATTTGGTATCTACATAGCCGTTTGAAGAACTTTCGGAGAGCGGCAACCTGACCTTACCGATTCTTAGACTTGATGATCATATCATATATGCAGAGATTGACCTCTTTGTGTATTAAATCATTCATGATGGTGGTGGCAGCCCTTTGATAGGTAGCGCCTGTATTTTTTAGACTAAATAGCATAATGATGTAAAAGAAAGTTCCACAGGGGGTGATGAATGTGGTTTTTTCTTGATTATTAGGGTGCCCCTAATCTTGATATTATTGTATTTGATAAACCCATCAACAAATGACTTGAGAGCATGAATGGCCGTATTGTCCACAATCGTATCGATCTTGGGTAGCGGGTAATTATCCTTCGAAGAAGCCTTGTTCAAATCTCGATAGTCAATGAACATGCAAAACTTTCCTCCTTATTTTGGTATGCGTACAATGTTGGATAGCCATGTGGTATATTCGATCACCTGGATAAATCCTACGTTCAACTGTTTGACCACTTCTTCCTTAAACCCGAGTGACCATTCGGTGCGGAGATTTCACAGCTTCTATTCTACCGGTTTGCATTCTAAGAGTGTCAAAATATCATGTTGGGTGATCTCGAGATCGGTGTCTAGCATGTCATCGTAGGACCATGCGAAGACATTGACAAACTCCTTCAGTAGTTCTTTAAGTTGCATGCGTTCATGCTCATCAAGGGTTGACCCTATCCTAATCTCGTACAGTTGGCTGCTAGAACCGAGATTAATAATAGTAGTTTCATCATCATTAATTTGGACACGATTATGTTGTTTATTCATAACCTTATTAGGATCAGTTAATATTTGTTCATTTGCAAAATCATCATCATCAAGAGTTTGATTAGAATCGAGATAATTATTATAAGGCACATTAAGATACCCAAAATCTTCGCTTATTTCATTATTGAAAAAAATAGAGTTGAGAACCTCATCAAAGGAGGTATCGATTACATTGTAATCAGAACAGGGAGTAACAAAAAGAAGAAGAAATGGGATAAACATTTGGGTTGGGTAGTATTTCAGCAGGTGGAACTAGCACATCATTTCAGCTGAGGAGAGGTGCATTAGCAGTCTTGATTAGGTTGGACGGATCCAATACTATAGCACCTAAGTGGATCGTGCAGAGTGTTATACCTAGTGACTATAAATTGAATGAATCCTTAGGGTCACCTTCCTCGAAATCCCCGGTAACACCTATAGTTTTCTCAATGGGTGGTTTCACATGACGTTGGGAATCTTCGGCCCATGAGTAGTTATCTTAGAAGAAGATCTCCATTCCCGACTTCATCTTCTTGTCCACATAATCGTACCAAGGTTCGAGAAAGCCACAAAATGGAAAATCTTCTCCTTCTTTAATGAATCTCCCTTTTAACGAATCCCTTGAGACAGTCTTGGCACTTTCTAACCTTCTCTTCAACCGAGGTTAGCGAATCATTCTTAGTTCCTCTCGTGATGGTTGATATCCCAGGCCACATAGATGAAATGCCTTCTTCAACACTATGGGTTCTAGTATTCCTTGTTATCATCGTCTCAGCCCTTATTTGGGCATGAAGTGAATATTCTTAAATATTTGTATCATATTGACGTTGTCATGAGAGTTGTTCTCCGAATAGACTCTATATTTGAAATTATCCCCTATTAGGAGTGGAAATAGTTCGACTCGAAAGCCAGACAAGAGTATATCATTTATCCCATGGTGTATATCTAGTAGCGACTTACTAGTGCTTGCATTATCAGTTTTATCATCATCGCCAAGATAGTGATGACGTGCCCATTGGCGAAGAACTTTAATTTCTCATGGAGAGAGAAAGCCACTCCCTCAATACTGTAGAGCCATGGTTGTCTAAGAAACAAGTTGAAACAAACCGATATGTCAATGACTTGGAATTCTTTTATGGTATTTATAAGGCCATCCCCTATTGTAAGCTTTATGGATCCCATCACCTCCCGATGAGTATTGTCATAATCATGCCCCACGACGGACATTGGAGCAAGGCCACTTACTTTCAATCCCAAGTAGTTGAGGGTTCTTAACGAACAAACATTAAGTGATGATCCATTTTCGACAAGTGAAAGAGGGGCGATCTTTCTCATGACCTCGACAGAGATATTGAGAGCATAGTTGTGATTTAGACTAAACTTAAGGATTTCTTCCTCGGAGAAGGAGAGAATTCTAGTAGAGGTTAGAGACCCGGCCAGGTTCACCACTTCTTCTGGAGTGGTGGAAGGAGGGAGTATGGGCCCGGTAAGTTTTTTAATAAAGGTATTTTGGTTTAGTTGGGAAGACATAAATAGTCCTCATAGAGTGATGTTAGTTTGAGTTTTCTTTAACTGATCGAGGATCTTTCTCTCCTAGAGGGTCATTTTTGTCATGAGGAGTGTCTTAACACCTTTTCCCTTATCCGTCGTTACTGATTGAGGTTTCAAAACTTGGTAATGCCTCTTAAATCTAGTCATATAGTTCACGGAAGCGAGAAAAAATAGAAATCATTTTTTTCATCTATCTCTGGGTGTTCGATCTCTCCTAGCAGATCCTCAAATGATATCATTCCACATATACTGAATATTGGGCTAGTTTTTTCCAAGCTTGGTTCTTCATCAGAACTATCAAATTTGTCCCCCATCCATTGGCAATGATGTCATCCTTCCATGAGAAGTCAATTCATTCTATAACCTTAATGGCCTCTTCGTATAGATCCTCCCACTCAGCAGAGAGATGCAAAAATGAAGGGACTAACCTCCCTTGTATCTTCAAAGGATCGAGTATCTCGAACATATTGCAAATTTCACTAGTTTCCTGGAATAAGTATGACATATTCTAAAAGGCATCATCTAAACTGACTTCATCGACGGGTACTACCCAATTATCTGACTCTTGAGCCCACTTTCGAGCCTCCAAGAATAGGTTGTTTAACTTTTGGCAGTCAATGGTCATCTTTGAGGGTAATTTTAACCCAAACTCTAGGAGATGGTTCAATACCACTAGCAATTCCATATCTTTTCCCCTGGAATGAGTACGAACGGTAATGCGTGATCTTATAAGAAGTGACAGGTCCTGATTGGAAAAAATAGGTGGGATGTAGGAGAAAGTATGGGTAAAATTTGAGGGGTTTAGGTGAATATACGGGTATGATAAGCGATTTATTGGGTACAATCTGGGTAGATGGGTCAAATTCTGGGTCTTCTTTTAGGAAGATAGCTTTTGCATGATTTGGGAGTGGATTGTGAGTGATGTTTCGCTTAGGATTGGCTGGTGGGGCGATGGTACCCCTATCAATCATACCTTGGATTATATTACAGAGATGAAAGCATTGATTAGTGATATGGCCGAAAGTTTGGTAAAAATCGCAATGGGCATCGGGTTTGAAATTTTTGGGAAGTAGGTTGTGACACCTCGCTTAAAATAATAACGGGTGGCCAACCCTATACTAAGATAAATTAGGAATCTCAAGTGGATCATTCTCAGAATCTACTGACGATACTAAAATAAACATGGCTAACTATCCAAAATTATAAAAAGAGGGTGTCAAAAATTTAAAACATACAATAAGCATTACCCAACCAACAACATAATAGCTACCGAACATGATATTGTACACACATGCTAAAAAAAGGGGGACAGTCCTATAATACACCAGAAATACACAAAAGGGAATACCTAAATATGTTATCGGGTCATAGACAATACAATAACCGGAGGAAAGAAATATAAAAGTGCTACAACCACAACCCTTGGGTGTAAACCCGATATACAAACTGAATCCTAAGATAGATTTACAAAAGATAGGAAATACATATAACAAAATGCCGTAATAGTCCATATCTGCTACGGCTCCACGAATACTGAATAGAAAATCATCATGGGCGTCCTTGCGGTGGGACACCTAAAATAATACAATATATGCAGCAAGAGAAAAATATAAACGGGTCATAGCCCGAGGTGTGAAAACATTTTAGCAAGTGCATTAAAAGGCATAATAATTATAAATGCACTATAACATGTTTAAGTGGATTTGCACTCTCTTGGAAATCCAATTCACCCCTCAACTAGAGCGCGCACCTAAACATATGCACATGGTCCTCAAATAACTACCCAACACGTTCTAGCGACAATTCAATCTAACCTACGCCTGATTCACACTCGCGTCAACCTTCATCCAAAACATAACCATAAACTTCCTATTCTACCTTAACCCACGTGTGCATCTAAAATTATGATAACATATAAATATAAATATACATATCTCTTACTAGAAATCATCAAATTCTAGTTATAACTTAGACAAGTTATTTGCATCCAAATGCTAAGGACTAAACTTCTTCCAAATCTCAACATTGCACTGTGTTTTGTGTGTGGGATGTCTCGCAGAGAAAAATCCAAACAAGGAACCCCCTCAATACACTACTCCTTAATAATGTTGATCGTCGAGATCCATTACGCCCTCGGTGCATGACGTATATAACATCAACTACTTATATAGAGTATTACTCTAGCTTATTATCATAAAGCATTGTTTCACTATAACATATAAATACGAGTACTAAGGACTAAACTTCTTCCCACTCCCAACATTGCACTGTGTTTCGTGCGTGGGATGTCTCACAAAGCGAAATCCAAACAAGGAACCCCCCCCCCCCCCGATACACTACTAATTGACAATGTTGGTCCTTGAGATCCATTACGCCCTTGGTACCCAACACATAACTTCTACTACTTATGAGGAGAAATAATATCTAATTACATAAATAAGATATTGTAGTGGACCTTTAGGGTCTATATAACATCATTCTAGTTATAAGGCACAATCATTCAACCCTAACAAGTACGCACACATAACACGCTTAGCGTACATTTAAGTATCCTGAACACAATCACTTATGAATATTAAAATACTTCACAATGCTATCATCTTCCAGGAATTACTCGCTGTATCCCAGTTTACCATCCGGATTATTATCACACCGCCCTGGTAATAATAACAAATCACAGTGCATAGGAAGCGGTCAAAGTTCCGAACCTGAAAGTGAGAACGAATCATATGCCATACTTCTCACCAAGAATAAAATAACGCAATAAATAATGGACGAATATTACCTGGGAACTATACGCACCCTGCTCCTCGAGCCAGGGGCCTCACCCACATCGGGAAACTTCTCATGATAGCACTGGAGGGTATGCCCACACAATAAGTATATATATATATACCATTCACACTAGATATATATATATGCAATCACATCATATATGCACAAACCATCACACAAGGTATTTATATTCACGCCATCTATATATACGTATATATACTCCGATATACAGTAATTTACCGGACTGTTTGTATATACGCAACTTATTCTAGTCGGTAATATGCTAAAACATTCCTAATTCAGATTTCGGTTCAGTTGATCATACGAACCATTAACGTTAACACATTTGTGATTTAATCCAAAATTCCAACATCACTAAGCGTATACAACCTCTCTTTTATAGACCCATAATTATCTCCAAATAGAAATCTCGATGATAGTAGGATTCCCTACTAGTCGATACGATGATCTTTAACTCCTACTCTCTCGAATTAACTCAATACACTCTCAATATTTCATCATAGGTAAAACTCCCTAAAAATCTCCAAAACATACTTCTTATAACATATATGAATGTTCCTAATCGATAAACCCAAACGGAACGGAGTGAAACTCACTCTAGAAAAACCTCGCAAAACAACCTTGTTTCCGAATCAATTCGGCTTTGGGTCCAAATAGATTCGGTCACTCAGACCTATAAGCTTGCAATATTCCGAATCGATTCGGCCTGTTCAGCAAGCTACGAAATGGCTTATTTTCTCCAAAACCAATAATTTCCAAAAATCAAATCTAACATCTCCTCTCCATTATTCTTCAACCCAAACATATTTCTAACATTAAAACTCATTCTATTTCTACCCAACAAAATTTAAAACCTAAAATCCATATACCCACACCTCAAATAGAAGATTTAACCAAAAATCTAGGTTTTTGACATAATAACCCAAAATCCATAATTTTGTCCACAAATCATGAAATAAATGACACACAATAATTATTTAGCAAGTTTAATCACTTGCCTCAAAGTTTTAGAGGTTGAAACTTCCTCAAAATCACGTAATGGTCGAAATCCCCAAACTTTTCTTCTTTTTTTGTTCGTCCTTTCCTCTTCTCTCTCTCTCTCTCTAGGTCTTTCTCAATCTCAAAAATGAGATTGTTATCTCACGGAGGCTTAATAAGACTTATCTCTAAAATACTCAACTTTAAATGATAATACACACTTTAAATGACTCGATTACTCCAATTGGAGTCAAATGAACTTAAAATATTCTGAAACCCAAATAAGACCCAAGTACAGTCATTTTGACTATCTCGACTCATCCGGGATCAACCGCACACTCAGAATCGTCATTCGAAATACTTTCCAACATCCTCAAATTTGAATTCAATTGACAAATTAAAATTCTCCAATTTAAATAAGTACTATTTCTCCAAAAATTAATTAAATTTTCAGTCCTAAAATCACGCGATATTACAGACTTCCCCCCTTACAAGAATTTCGTCCCCGAAATTAAGTTAAGCCCGGTACTCCAAACCTCAACTATTTCCTAAGGCACCTACTCTCAAGATCACCATACCAATTCCTCCCACTTCCCACGGCGAATCATTTTAATTTAAACCCAAATCAGTTACCAGGGCGCCCATACACCCTGTACCCGAGCTCAACAACCTAAACATTACCCAAATCCACTTAGCCTTAAATCGTAAAATAACTTGAAACAAATTAATCCATTATAACTTACTAATTATATAAAAAATTTGAAGTGTCCGAAGATTTAACTCTTCTCAATTCCTGACGTTCACTACTTTCATGCGGGGGAGGTCTCACAAGAGAAATACAAATACGGAGCCCTCCCAATACACTATTGTGTATCTCTGTCAGGTATTGAGATCAGTTAGATTGGGATTAATATTTTAAAATATTTTTGAATAATTTTTATATTGCCCGAAGGTCTATAAAACGAATGTAATATTCAAAACAGTTTGTGTCTTTCGACACACAAATCAAATACCTTATGCCCAAGACATAAGGTGCCAATAATTTCCATACTCTTACCAACATTCCAATTCTCAATACGCAAACAACCATGAGCTAAAATTTCTAGCTCAACAACGATCCCGCTAAACCCTGAATCTCTCCAATAATAAAAATCTTTACATCATAACAAAACATTGCCATACCCTAGGACCTTCCATATCTGGAACATTACAAATACATAAGTCTAGCATGACTATAAAACAATAGCTTTACCGTTACTACTCAACTCGTTTCAACGGTTCATACGTTCAAAACAAAGTCGTAACTCTCTACTAGCACATCATAAGACAGTCTATTATCCCTAAAGATATCGTCTAAGTGCCCTCCTTCCTTCCAGGCTATTCCATACATAACAGGGTTATAACAACTAACCACTCATTAAAATCTTACTTGCGATATTCCCAATATCCCTCAAGATATAACTTAGCCACAAAGGAAAAATATAATTTACATATTACCTCCATAGTCCGACTGCATCGCTTCATCAATGGGTTCCTGCTCAAAGTCATCTTGCCCAAACTGGCCTATGATTTGTTGTAGTGGTTGTACATCCAAAACCTCTTCGAAAAGTTTCCCTCTACCCCTTTTGGGACAATCCCTCTTCCTATGGCCTATTTCTTTACAAAAGAATTATCTACCAGTAAATCCTCCCTGCCCATCCTGAGGAACAAAATGTTGTTGTGACCCTTGATAATCCTGCTTATACCATCTTGCTCCACCGGCATTTTCTTCTCCAGACTTACTTGATGAGCGTCTCTAAATTTTTTACCTCCTTATAAACGAAGACGATATTCCTGACATTGTAACAACGCCGCATTCACTACCTCGATAAAAGTCAATAATGCTGGGTTCCCTAACAAATGCTGCCGAATTCGTCATTCTAAACCTCCCACGAAGTTCGTTATTCTCTTATCCTCTATATTTACCTCATCGGGCACTAAATTCGTCAATCGAGTAAATTTTTCTTCGTACTCGGCCACCGTTCGATCACTTTGAGATAGATCCAATAATCTCCTCCTCATTTCCATCTGGATCGTGAAAGGAAAATACTTTCGGTCAAAGCGTTCCTAAAAATCTGCTATGGGCATTGCATTTCTCTGCTCCTATGTGGTGATTGATTCCAACCATTGGAGAGATGCTCCCATTAATTTAAAGGTGGTGAGAAATTTCTTCTGCACCTCATTAAATTCAACCATTCAAAGGTGCCTTTGCATACCCTTCTTACAATGACTTGCAACTAATGCATCAGCTCCCCCAAAAAATTTTGGAGGATGTCCTTTCCGAAAATCTTCCCGTACTCTTTCCCACGTAGACGACCCTTGGTGGGCTTGGGCTTCTAGAGCTATAGGTTGATGTGCCATTGCAGAAATGGTAGCAGTTATTGCTTGTGCCATAATATTGGAAACTTCGACCATGGTCACAGTCCTTTGAGGCATTTTGGGTTCCATATTCTCAGTCCCTATATTTGTCCTGCCTGGATGACCTCTCTACATTGTTATCTGAAATAAGAGCAATTGTATCAAAATGTCATTCAAGTGATTACACATCGCAGAAGAAAATATAGATGTAATGAACACAACAGTCCTAATGGTAGGGCTCCACATCAAGAACGCTTACAAAAGAACGCAGAAAACCCGCACAGATCCTAAAGACACTAGAACCTGATGCTCTGATACCACTTGTGACACCCCGCTTAAAATAATAACGGGTGGCCAACCCTATACTAAGATAAATCAGGAATCTCATTTGGATCATTCTCAGCATCTACTGATGATACTAAAATAAACATAGCTAACTACCCAATACTATAAAAAGTGGGTGCCAAAAATTTAAAACATACTATAAACATTAACCAATTAATAACATAATATCAACCGAACAGGATAATGTACTCACACATGCTGAAAAAAGGGAACAGTCCTATAGTACGCAAGAAATATACAAAAGGGAATACTCGAATATGTTGTCGGGTCACAGACAATACAATAACCGGAGGAAAGAAATATAAAAGTTCTACAACCACAACCCCTGGGTGTAAACCCGATATACAAATTGAATCTTAAACTAGATTTACAAAAGATAGGAAACGGCTATAATAAAATCCCACAACAGTCCGCATTTTCTACTGCTCCACGAATACTGGATAGAAAAGCATCACCGACATCCTTACGGTGGGTCATTTAAAATAATAAAATATACGTAGCAAGAGAAAAATATAAACGGGTCAGAGCCCGAGGTGTGAAAACATTTTAGCAAGTGCATTAAAATGCATAATAATTATAAATGCACTATAACATGATTAAAGTGGATTCTCACTCTCCTGGAAATCCAACTTTCCCCTCAATTAGAGCGCGCACCTAAACGTATGCACATGGTCCTCAAATAACCACCCAACACGTTCCAGGGACAATTCAATCTAACCTATACCTGATTCACACTCGCGTAAACCTTCATACAAACCATAACCATAAGCTTCTTATTCTAACTTAACCCATGTGTGCATATAAAATTATGATAACATATAAATATACATATACATATATCTTACTAGAAATCATCGGATTCTAGTTATAACTTAGACAAGTTATAAGCATCCAAATGCTAAGGACTAAACTTCTCCTAACTCTCAACATTGCACTGCGTTTTATGCGTGAGATGTCTCGCAGAGCAAAATCCAAATAAGGAATCCCCCTGATACACTACTCCTTGACAATGTTGATCGTCGAGATCCATTACGCCCTCGGTGCATGACGCATATAACATCAACCACTTATCTAGAGTATTACTCTAGCTTATTCTCATAAAGCATTGTTTCTCTATAACATATAAATTCGAGTACTAAGGACTAAACTTCTCCCCACTCCCAACATTGCACTGCGTTTCGTGTATGAGACGTCTCGCAAAGAGAAATCCAAACAAGGAACCCCCTCGATACACTACTCCTTAACAATATTGGTCGTTGAGATCCATTACGCCCTCGGTACCCACCACATAACTTCTACTACTTATGAGGAGAAATAATCTCTAATTACACAAATAAGATCTTGCACTGAATCTTTAGGGTCTATATAACATCATTCTAGTTATAAGGCATAAACATTCAACCCTAACAAGTACATACACATAACACGCTTAGCGTACATTTAAGTATCCAAAACATAATCACTTATGGATGTCAAAATACTTCACAATGCTATCATCTTCCAGGAATTACTCGCTTTATCCCGGGTTACCAGCTACCGGATTATTATCACATCACCCTGGTAATAAAAACAAATCACAACATATAGGAAGCGATCATAGTTTCGAACCTGAAAGTGAGAACGAATCATACCCCATACTTCTCACCCAGAATAAAATAACGTAATAAATAATGGACGACTATGACCTGAGGACTATATGCACCCTGATCCTCGAGCCAGGGGCCTCACCCACATCGTGCAACTTCCTATGATAGCACTGGAGGGTATACCCACACAATAAGTATATATATATATATATATATATATATATAGGGAGAGGATCACAAGTGGACCTAAAAATGGACTTTTTAATGGACTATAAGAAAAACACTTAACAACCTATTAATTTTAATTCCTTTGTTGTAATTGATCCGCGCCAGCGGTAATTTTTTTTTAATCAGTGGTCTGTCATGGTGGGGATGGGGGTGGAGGTGGGGGGTAGGGGGTAAGGAGGTCTCGGGTCACATGCATGTTTGTTATCGCTGGCGCGAACCAATTACAGCAAAAGAATTAAAATTAAGGAGTTGTTAGGTATTTTTTGTTAAGGTCCATTAAAAAGTCCTCTTTTTAGGTCCACTTGTGATCCTCTCCCTATATATATATATATATATATATATATATACTAGTGGAATGCTCGTGCCTGAAGGCAAGGCAAAAATTTCCAAAGTATATAATCGCGAAATGGCCAAAATTTCGAAAGTACGTAATCGCAACCGATAAAAATTTCCAATAAATTCACGGTTATAAATTTGAAAAGTATAAAGTTGTTTATAATATAAATAATAAATGGTTTATACATTATAAGTGTAGATTTTCAAAGTGTATATTTAGACTTTTGCAATACAAATGTGTAACTAATTTAAAAAAAAAATGAGCAAAATTCCCTTTATTTATAGGACTATCCACCCTATTTAAAAAATAAATAAAATTAATCCAACAAAACAAATAGTCCATTTTGGACCTTGTATAAGCAACATAATCAAAATATACCCTATTACATAGAACCAGATCAATATAAATTTTTAAAAAAATTTGATATAATCTCCTTTGTGTAATTGACTTTCCACCCTACTTAAGGGATAACAATTAATTCAATAATATTTAAAAAGTCTAAATTCATCTAACAAATACATCATCTTCGCTTTCATAATACATCATCCTTCGCCTTCATAATACCCCCTTCCAACTTATTTAACCTTTCTTTCAGACTAATGATTTTCCTCATCCTTCCACTCGTTCCCCTTCAATTACTGAGTATTATAGCCTTGCATTTGAACCAAAAGTTAAAAGTAAGCACTTCAAAAAATTTAATGCTTGTGCAAAAAGAATCAAACTGAAAGGATCACCTTGATTCTAAACTTTATGAATTTGACCAAGGGATGTGTGTTATATGAATCATGAAAGCTAAACACATGTGATTGATATGTGTTATGTATTATACGCAGGGAAATTGGAAAATTAAAATCATATGATTAACATACGATTCTATTAAAAATTAAAATGGACTTTTACTAAACAATAGATAACTGTGACTACCCGATGTGGATGGAAGAAAAAATAATATTATTTGGAAGAGTGGAGTTTACAATTCGTGGAAGCAGAAAATACCCCACCCTAACATATACAGGCCAGTTTAGTGGATGGAGCAAGCATTGTAATCTATCTGCAACTGCTGCTACTTCTACTCATATGCAAGTATGGTGTGTTTGTAGGGATTGGAACAAAAAAATAGTTTCAACTGAGAGTACCTGTTTGGCAGCCTTTTAAGTCGACCATCGCCTTCGGAAGTTTTGCTGGCAGCTACTGAAATAGCTCTAATGCATTGCTGGTAGATTAGCTCTATACACCCGAGTGTTAATTGAGTAACAGCTCCTTTTCATAACATCTATTTTCAAATGAGCATCGTCTTTAATCACTTTGGATCTGCAATCATTTCAAAGATATCACTTCAAATGGAAATATAATTCAAATGTGAAGACGGGATGACCCCAAAGCACAAAACATGATTCAACTGGTGCCGTAAATGTACTTGCATCAAAGCAATTGAATATTAATAACCAAATAAGAATGGTTTTAATGAATAAGAAGGTACTAATCAAAGCTTTATGCCCATTTCTAATAATTAAAAAAAATTATTACTATTTAGGTTCTTACATCATATAAAAAACTGCCACTTCAATTAAACACCGTCTTTTATTATGGTAACACTCTCCAGTTGCATCTATTACCTCCTGTTTTTAACTCGATTTGCTTTTCAGTACAATCATGTATGCTCAATTATTAGTATCAAAAAAGTCATATGTTGGAGCTTTAATAGTATCAAAGTCATATTGTAAGGATTCCACAGTGTTAATTTCATCCAGAACTTCAAAAAGAGAAAAGCAGAATTAGGAGCTTATATAATATATTAGAAGTTAAACCATTACCGTAAAAATGAATGATACATTAAAACTGAATGATATCATTGAATGATACTAATATACTTGAACTTATATAATAAACTTGAACTATAAAATGAATAATTTCATTGCAACAAATGAATGATACATTAAAACTTCAATTTGCTTATGTGGGTATAAAATAACAATATTTGATGCTATTGTCCAATGCAACAAATGAAGGTATAAATATAATAAGCAAATTTAAACTTACTGTCATATTCACCCGTTGGCATCTGCTTCCCCTTTCTGATGCGGATGCAAATGCAAATGCAAGCAATTCCAAGTATTACAAAAATGACAACTACGGTGGTAATAATTACAGTTCGAGTCGTGTTGTTACCACCGTTGCCTACAAAATAATAAGAAAGTACTTATTACCTATTTGAAAAAGTGAAATCGAAACATGTTGTTTTGAAAAGGAACAAACAAAAAGTACATTTAGGATAATTATAAATAGTAAAAGATTACAAAGAGTGAAAAACTCACTCAGCTACAACCTAAACTTCAACGATTCTTTATGTTTGGTTCATACTATATGAGAGTATATATGCTCTGGCTTATGATAACGATCTATCAAAGATGATGCTTATGATACCAATATAGTTTGGTAATTAAAAACCCCCTAGATCTTTTTCAAAAGAATAGGAGCCTAAATGTTTCAATAAACTTAGTATGACTTAATATAAGACAAAAGGCCAATGAAAAGCAATGAATGAAAAAAAAAAGTTACAATTTCAGATTTAAGTTAAAAGTTTACAATTTCAAAAACTTTCAATGAAAACATACCCCATCAACCAAAAAGACAAACCTCTGAAGTTGCTGAAAGAAGAACATGGCACAGAGGATTTTGAATTAAAAAAGAAAATTAAAAAAAACGGTTGGCAGCAATAGCCAAAAGAGGAAGAAGACATTCAGTTACACTGGTAAAGACGCTATTGCACACAAACTTAGAAAAATTTATTCTTACAGGTATGGCAGAGTGGCGGCGGCTGCCAAGCAGCCTCGCCGAGATCAATAAAGATCATATATTGGAACTGTCAAGGATTGGCGAACCCCTTGATAGTTCACGAATTATGCAATTTCAATCTCCGCAAGAAACCCTGCATTATGTTTCTTTTAGAATCAAAATTAAGAGCTAAGAATGTTGAAAAAAATAGATAAACTGTCACCTTTTTAACTATCAGGGTTACCGCACTTGGGCTTTTTAACTATCAGGGTTATTACACAAATGCTGAAGCTCACAAAATGTTGTTTGTAATGATGGAGAGTTGATTAGTCTGGGGAGCAGAGTAATGTTGAACAAATCAAACGATAGCAACTATTCAACATGGTTCTCTGAAAGGATCATCTCCAAGTTGGCGATACAGTTTGTTCAAGGAAGGAGCTAAACTCCTGCAAACCTCAAGCCATGGCTGTCACATAAGGAACAATATTTGATTTGGAGAAGGACACCGATCGAGATGGATATATTCTGTTTAGAACCCCGAGAATTCTCAACCCTCTAAGGGTAAATGTGTCAACTCTCGAAAAGGTCACATCTGGCTTTTCAGCAGGGGACTGGGTTTGCTTGCTAGAGGAGAATAAAAATCATTCATCAGTGGGTATTTTACATCCCATACAATTTGTGAAACGTTGAGTAGGCATGCTTATAATGAATCATCTAAATGAACATAGTAGAAATAATACAAATAAAGCCTAAATATATTGTCCACTTAAATTGAAAATGAAAAATAGAAAAAAAGAGTGATGTTGAGATCAAATTACTAACCCTATAAAAGCTTCAAGTTTTAACTGATAGGGGTATACAGTTTATATTCTAACTATCATCTATACCCCCATGATTCCAATTGGAAATGATGTTTTGCCTAAATTGGCAGGGTACCCTTAGGTCAATAGAACATGGATAAATGGTGCAGGCCAAGTTTGGCTACCGCGAATAACCATTCGATAAGTCAAAATTTACACAACCACCGTCCTGATCGCTACCTTACGCCCTCCACACCCATTGAGAGAATAAAAATGGCATAATCTCATGGATGAATTTCAAAACATAGTTGACAGTTATCGCTTCACAATCTACATTAACCCATAATTAATCACTTACTTCCAAGAAGGCACCCCACAATCCGAGCTGGGCTCCCTCAACATTGGAAGCTGACCCACACGAAGAAACAACTCAGCGATAATCGGACAGCTTCATTCCATCCCATGGATATTCGCATGGATCCAAATACGATTCATTCTCCCGGCTTCGCTTGGAGTAGGATAGTGAGTTAATAAAGGATTGAGATATCGGAATACTTCTTTGCACATCCCAGAACTTAATAATAGCCCTGCATAAAAAAAACACTAAACGTCAAACACTTGCATATATAAGATCAATAACGTATAACAAATGATATTGAGAATAACTATTTACGCAAACTTGGCATTATTTACGCAAATATAATCTCAAATGATGAACTTTCACATGACACTTTATCAATGACATAATATAAAAGCAAAAATAATTTGAAACACTACACACTAAACGTCAGTTAAATTATTAGGATTCAAAAGAATAATTTGTGGATACATATGCAATAAGTAGAGAGCAATATAACTAAAGTTGATTAATATAGAGAGAATTAAAACTTACAATAATCTCGAAAATAACTCGATGTTATCACAAACAATGATATACCAATTCTAAAAAGAAACCACATTCACTAATCATGATTTAAAGAAATTAAAGTCCTAAGAATTACACATAACAAAATATATAAAATTTAAAAACCTAAAATAGAAAAACAGTAGGCGAGTAAACATAAAAGGGAAAAACTTACCACATTAATAAAATCAAACTCCATTTTCATGATGACCACAAAAAGAACAAAAAAGGAAGAGTTGTTATTTTACACAGTTCGAAGCTAAACAATTGACCCTTATTTAAACATAAAGAATATCGGCAAAGGATAAAAGGGAAAATCGATCTTAAAAGAACAAATAATGTATCCATAGCCACAGGAAAGGTTAAAATAAATTGGGTCAAAGCGGCGAGTACAAACCACATTTAGTACAAACCCAATAGGAAAAAAACAACAATTTCATTAAACACAAGTGATTCACTATAACATTTCATCACAAATATGGCGTTTTTAAGTTACTAAACATCTATATACTTCTAGTGGACTAATAGGAATCAAAATTACCAATTTCTGAGATTGAAAATATGAAATGGGCGGGGTATCTAAAAATCTAGCCCAAAATGCTCTAATATTTGGACGCCAAAGTACCGCATTATGAAACCCCAAATAAACTAATACTATAAACCATCTGATAGATTGAACTTAAACAATGCACAAAAACCATTGGTTATATAGGGATGCCGTGTGTCGGTGGTATGAGAGGGAGAGAAAATATAGTGAGTTAGAGAATGAGATACATTAGAGAAAAAATTAATCCATCGCAATATAGTTTACAAAAAATTAAGTAGGAGAGAATATCTGCACGGTTTGTTTCTATAAACCCTGAAACATAATCACACCAAAAATTCTGAATCAACCCTGAAACAAAAATGACAAAAGATTAATAAGTAGAGACGATACATAATTTGGATGTTTAACTAAAATTGAAGGCACACAATCATAAAAAGTGGAGATAAGATCATTAGAGTTAAATCTAAATAGAAAAGACACGCACAGTGAGAGAGACCAATGGTGACTCTAAAGTGGGTTGTGAGTGAAACCGTCCATGTATAATCTGTGAGTAGTAAGTTCAGATAGGGGGAACTGAAATGGGTTCAAAATTTGAAAGAAATAGAGAGTTGTTGACGTAAGTGATATGATAATGCCAGTAAAGAATTTCTCTTCCAAATGTTCTGCAAGCCAGGCCCCCAAATTTTGAACCCACTACATTACAAAAGCCGTAACAAACCAGATCTCAGAAAATATATATGACAACAACAAAACCCTTAAATCCATATACAAAATACCATAAGAAAGAAGATCTACATAAGAAAATTCCAAAATCACACCATAGGAGGCGACGGTAGGAGGGTGAGAGACAATACCTTAGAAGTTTTCTAGAGAGAGAAAGAGGCGACGGTAGGTGAGTGGGAGAGGGGGATTGTGGGGTTTGTGTTTGGGGCTTTGTTTTTCAAAATAAATCTCAGTCGTTCGTCTTTTTCCTTGTTATTTAGTGTATCGTAGAGAGGGAGAGGATGGTGCAGTTGCATATTGTTGTCCATTGATGGACTTGAGAGAGAAGGTAGCGAGTGGGTAAGGAGGAGTGAGTGAGAGATTGGACATGGGGTGAGAGAGAGAGAGAGAGAGAGAGAGAGAGAGAGAGAGAGAGACGTGAGTGATTGTGATAAAAGTTGGTAGAATTTGAAATTAAAGGTGAAATAAATTTAGGGTGTACTATAGTACATTCTATTAGTGTGGGAGTGAAAATCCAACCTTTCATCCAGTTATGGATGATTTTGATGATTCAATCCTAGCCTCTACTTGTGTTATCTCTTTATTGAATAGTGTCAAAACTTCTACTCCTTATTATATAGATATATATCATTCACACTAGATATATATATGCAATCACACCATATATGCACAAACCATCACACAAGGTATTTACATTCACGAATCTATATATACGTATATATACTCCGATATACAATAATTTACTCGGCTATAAGTACATATGCAACTTATTCTAGTCGGTAATATGCTAAAACATTCCTAATTCAGATTTCAATTCAGTTGATCATATGAACCATTAAAGTTATCACATTTGTGATTTAATCCAAAATTCCAACATCACTAAGCGCGTCCAGCCTCTCTCTTATAGACCCATAATTATCTCCAAATGGAAATTTCGATGATAGTAGGATTCCCTACTAGTCGATACGATGATCTTCAATTCATACTCTCTCGAATTAATTCGATACACTCCCAATATTTCATCATAGGTAAAACTCCCTAAAAATCTCCAAAACATACTTCTCATAACATATATGAATGTTCCTAATCAATAAACCCAAACGGAACGGAGTGAAACTCACTCTAGAAAAACCTCGCAAAACAACCCTATTTTCGAATCGATTCGGCCCACAAAGAGAATCGATTCGCCCCTAATGCGAATCGATTCGGTCCAAAGGACCTGTAAGTCTGCCTTAGGCCGAATCGATTCACTTTTGCGTCCAAGTCGATTCGGTCACTCAGACCTGTAAGCCTGCAACATTCCGAATTGATTCGGAAAGGGCCCGAATCGATTTGGCATGTTCAGCAAGCTACGAAATGGTTTATTTTCTCCAAAACCAAAAATTTCCAAAAATCAAATCTAACATCTTCTCTCCATTATTCTTCAACACAAACATATTTCTAACATTAAAACTCATTCTATTTCTATCCAACAAATTTTAAAACCTTAAATCCATATACCCACACCTCAAATACAAGAATTAACCAAAAATATAGGTTTTTGATATAATAACCCAAAATCTAAAATTTTATCTACAAATCATGAAATAAATGACACACAAGAATTATTTAGCAAGTTTAATCACTTGCTTCAAAGTTTTAGAGGTTGAATCTTCCTAATCGCGTAATGGCGGGAATCACCAAACTTTTCTTCTCTTTCTCTTCTTCCTTTCCTCTTCTCTCTCTCTCTCTCTCTCTAGGGCTTTCTCAATCTCAAAAATGATATTGTTATCTCATGGAGGCTTAATAAGCTGTATCTCTAAAATAACCAACTTTAAATGATAATACACACTTTAAATGACTCGGTTACTCCAATTTGAGTCAAATGAACTTAAAATATTCTGGAACCTAAATAAGATCCAAGTACAGTCATTTCGACTATCTCGACCCATTCGGGATCAACCGCACACTCAGAATCATCATTAAAAATTCTTTCTAACATCCTCAAATTTGACCTCAATTGCCAAATTAAAATTCTCCAATTTAAATAAGTACTATTTCTCCCAAAAATAATTAAATTTTCAGTCCTAAAATCACGGGTATTACATAGGATTGCTAATGGATGAGGGTCCAGTGACTTGATAAGATTTTGGCTCAAAAGGAATTGGTTGACTTTGGAGAGGGGAGTATGAAGCTCGGTGTATTCCTTTCTGACTGGGTTAGGACAGCTTTATGGTGCCAATGAAGTGGTAGAATGAGCGATGTTATTGATGGTTGAAACTGTGGTATTGGTAGGCTTCTCTTACTTTATGGTAGTAAACTGTCCGGATGCATTCTTTGGTTCAGCTTCTGTCCCGAAAAGACTTTCTTCAATCACCACTGTTGCTTCCCATAGGTCTTGAAAATAGGGGTAATATTGCCCTCCCATCGTCACTCGGACATGGGGTAAGAATTTTTTCTTCACAATACTGACTTTTTTCTCTCCAGAAGGCCGATTGGTCATGGTGGCCACTTTTTCTATCCACCTTGCTATGAAATTACTAACAGTTTCCACGAGATTCTTCTTGAGTTCTAAATCACGGCGTGCAACCTCCAACTCCTCATTGTACTTATAATGCGACATGAATTCACGGGCAATATCCTCCCAACTGTGAATTCTAGATTCCTCGAAAGATAAGAACTAGTGAAGAGCGTTTTCCTTCCAAGTTTGTTCGAACATATGGGCCATTATTTCCTTAAAGGCACCTAGAAGAGTCATGGCTCGGTGGTAACTTCGGAGATGAACAATTGAGGGTTCGCTACCCTCGAACTTCTCAATGTTGGGCATATTGGACTTTTCTAGTAGTCTTACTTTAGGGTAGGGAGACATATGGGTGTATTCCATATAGTTCATTGATGGAATTGCAACTTTGCATGTTAAAACTTTTTAACACTTTGTTAATGTATTCTTTTTGAGATAATCCCAACGTTCCATAGGATCTATCCCGAGATTTCTCTATCCCAATCACAAAGGATGCCTCACCAACATCTTTCATTTCAAAGTTTTTAAAAATGTATTCCTTGGTTTCACATAATGAACCAATGCCATTGCTGGGGATAAGCAAGTCGTCAACATATAAAAATAAAAATACCAACTTACTCCCACAGATCTTTAGGTATATACACTAGTCAATGGTGTTTTCTTTATACCCAAAGTAGATAATGGTATCATAAAACTTAAGGTACCACTAATGAGAATCTTGTTTTAGACCACATATGGATTTCTTTAACATATTGACCTTTTTTTCCCTTCTTTTATGAAGCCTTATGGTTGTCTCATGTATACTTCTTCTTCTAAACTTTGACTCAGAAAAGTTACTTTTACATCCATGGTGCAATTCTAAATCATAATGAGACACCAATGTCCATATGATTATTAGAGAGTCCTACTTTGAAACTGGAGAGATGGTCTTATTATAATCAATGCCTTCTCGTTGATTAAAACCTTTGACAACTAGTATAGCTTCATGTCTTTCGATATTGCCTTTTGAGCCGTGTTTGGTCTTAAATACCCATTTACACCCCACTCATTTTTGTCCTTCTCGCAACTCAACTAACTTCCAGACTTGGTTGTCGTTTATAGATTTTATTTTCTCGCTCATGGCATTAATTCATTTATTAGAATAATTACTATTCACATCTTATTCATAAGAAATGGCTTCATTAATTTCCCCCATGCTAAATTTTGCCTCTTGTAAATACACCACATAGTCATCTGGGATAACCGATCTACTTTCTCTTTGAGATCTTCTTAATGGAATTTTATAGTATTTTTATAATAGGTTTGTTGAATGAAGTTTATTATGTAGTTGTTCAGAAGAGTGATCATTCACTTGTTGTTAATTATCATTGATTGGGTCATTAAATGGATCAATTACTATATTAGGAACAATAACATTATGAACTTGTGGTACGAGGATCGGTATCCTGACTTCTTGAATGATCATTTCCCTTTCTTTTTCACTCCTACTAACTTTATCATCTTAAATGAATTTAGAATTTCCATTTTCTATTATTCTAATAGTATTATTAGGACAATAGAATGTATATCCCTTTGACTTTTCTGGATACTCAATAAAATGACAATTTATTGTCCTAGGATCTAATTTTTATTCTTATGGGTTATAAATTCAAGCTTCTGTTGGGAAACTCTAAAATCGTAAATAACTCAAAGTGGGTTTCCATCCTTTCCACGGTTCAAATGGGGTCTTCGAAACTGACTTTCTAGGTACCCGATTTAAGATGTCCACATCAGTCATAAGAGCATGTGTACACAAAACATAGGTAACTTAATAATACTTATCATACTTCTAACCATTTTTATAAGGGTATGATTATGCCTTTCAGCTACACCATTCTGCTAGGGTGATCTCGACATTGTGTATTATGCACATACACCTAACTTTTTTAAGAGTTTAGCAAAAGGGTGAGGGAAATTCCCCAATTTCCCCAATTTTCCCCAACTCGTTATAACTTCCATAAAATTCACCACCTTTATTGGACCTAATAATTTTAACCTTTTTTATCCAATTGTCTCTCAACTTCAGTTATGTATCTTTCAACAGCATTTGTAGATTGAGATTTACCGTGCAATAAGTATAATATGCAAAAGAATGAAAAATCATCGATAAAAGTAATAAAATATTCTCCACTAATAGATGGAACATCAAAAGGTCAACATATGTTTGTATGGAAGCATGAGTAATTTAGTAATACTTATTATACTTCTAACTATTTATGTGAGGGTATGATTGTTCCCTTCAGCTACACCATTTTTCTAGGGTGAACTCGGCATTGTGTATTATGCACATATACCTAAATTTTTTAAGATTTTAGCAAAAGGGCGAGGGTGTTTCTCCGGCTCATCATATCTTTCATAAAATTCAACAACTCTGTCATACCTAATAATTTTAACCTTTTTTATCCAATTGTCTCTCAACCTTAATTATGTATGATTCAGTAGCATTTACAGATTGAGATTTATCATGCAATAAGTATAATATGCAAAAGCAGGAAAATCATCGATAAAGGTAATAAAATATATTTCTCCACAATAGATGGAACATCAAAAGTTCCACATATGTCTCTATGGATTATCTAAAACATTTAGGTGCTTCTTATGGCTCCTTTATGTGTGTGTTTGATTTATTTTTCTTTAATACAATCCACACATTCATCATAATCGGCCCGATCCAGGTTATGGAGAATTCCATCTTTAATAAGCTTTTTAATTCTTGGCCTGGATATGTGCCCTAAGCGTTTATGCCATAAGTAAGTTGAATTTTTATTATTTGATACACGTTTCATTTGAACATTAAGATGCAAGGATATTAGGGATTCAAAAAGTTTCTTTTCAAGATTAAATTAATAGAAACCATCCATCACAAATCTAAATCCAAAATAGAATGAATTTTTAATCAAACTAAAATTATTGTTTTTGAATTCAACGATAAAACCATCAATAGCGAGTTTTGTTAAAGAAACCAAATTTCTAAAAATTAAAGGAACATAAAGAGTCTCTTGCAAATCTAAATAAAAACAATAATTTAAAATGAAAAAAAATACCCCTACAGATTCTATCTTAGCCCTCGCTTGATTGCTCGTGAAAAGAAATGGATCGTTTTGGTTTATTCTGCAGGTTGAAAGGAATCCCGAAATCAAATTAGAAACATGACATATAGAACTAGAATCAATCCACTAAGTATTAGAAGAAACATTAATAATGTTTGATTCGTAATATATAAAATCCATAGGCATACCCTTTTTCTCGAACTAAGCCTTGCATTTCTCACAATCTTTCTGGAACTGATCCTTCATTTTACAGAAGTGACACTTGTCATTCTTTTTCTTCTTGCCAGCAGATGTTGAAGGTTATCCCTGATGAGATGGGCCAGAACCGTGCTTAATGCCCTTTCCAGTCTTCTTCTTACATCCAGCTCCTCTAACCATCAAGTTAGTCACCTGCCTTTTAGACATGTGATCATTTTGTTACTACAATTTACCTTCTTCTTGAACTAACATGCTTTACAAAGAATTTACATTCCACTTATCCTTTATAAATGTTGTAATTGATTTGAAAAGGCCCATACTCAGGAGGTAGGGAGTTTAGGAATAATTGGACAAGAAATGAGTCATCCACAATCATGCCTAAACCTTTAAGCTTAGCGGTAAGATTGGCCATTTCAATTGTGTGTTCATTCATGGTTGAAGTCCATCGAACCGTATGGTGGGGAGATAGGCCATTAATTTCCCAGCTAGGGACTTATCAACAATACAAAAGCATTCTTTTATGTTGTTCAGGTATTCTTTTGCTTTCGTTGTTTTAAGTGGGGATTTTTTAATGTTTGCACCAACGCATATTTGCATGAACATAAAGATAATTTTGTTGGATCTAGACCATGCCTCATGAATGGCTATCTCATCCTCACTATTGTTATTAGTGATAACAGTGGGTTCCTCAATAAGGATAGCCATATGTAGGTCTAAAACCCCCTGAATAAACTCGACCTGCCCATTCTATTCTGAAAAATTAGTTGCATCAAATTTCGAATAGTTGGGAGTACGCAAATATAGGTTAAGAGGAACTGCAATAATTTAACAATGTTTATGAATTAATAATTTACACACGTCATAGTAATTTTGTAAGGGGTTGGATGTTGAATTGTTGATTGAAATATAATTTGGTAGATTGTTTAAATAGTCTTAATATTATGGCATATGTATTTGACATATCATAATATTGATATTACAAAACTATACTACCCATTTATTTTCAATAATCATCGTTCCTTGGTTGTGGCATATGTGTTTGTTGTCTCACAATTTTATAAACATGATTACATGAACTTTAATGTCAACAATTCAATATTCATATAAGGTCTAATGTTATAAAATCTAGATTACAACATGTGTTAAGCTTTCATCTAATTTTATAACGAATATCATGGAAATCACAGAATGACTATGAGTGAAATATTCTCACATACAAATCTCAACTTGTGTTTAGCTTTTGATTCTAATTAAATGAATATTCACTTATTAGTCTTAAATAATTCATTTACTCTTCATTTCTATCTACTATAATTTATATTTTATAGCTAACACAATCATATATGAACATTATATTAAGTACCTCAAAACAAAAATAATGATGAAAAAAATACGTAATACTTGATTTTTGTCAAAATTTACAAAATTGAGTTATCACCATATAATTGAAGTAAATCAGTCCTCAAACTCAAAATAATTCGCGAAATATCAAAACTAATTTTCTAGAGAAAGTTATAGTAGATTATTACAAAAAATGACAAAAATAGAGTTTTGGGGACCTAAACAGTCTCGGATGGACGAAAAACAGCTTGGGCCGTTTCCAGTCGATCCACAAAGTTTTAAGCCAGTCAGACACTAAAATTTTCAAAAAATACTATTCACTACGGCAAAAATCGCAAAAAAGCGCAGAAACCGTTTTGAGCATGATCGACATTTTTTATTCGAATAATTTCAGAACAGTTTTATATTCATACCAGAATCATTATTAGGTTTTTTCATATCACATAGAAGACATAACATGATGAAACATAATGAGCAGATTAGGGTTTATAACAGTTTTGAAAAACTATTTTTTCTACTTAATGGGCATAAACTGTATTTCTAATTTTTTGAGCATAAAAGATTGTTTATATTAGAAGAATTATTCGTAATAAAAAGTATGAAGATCGTAAACGGAGTCTCTGATACCACATGCTATACATACTGTTTTATTCAAACATGATTATATAGTTACAACATTATATGAATAGAACAAGAACAAAATAGAATTACCACTTAATCCTAGGATATTTCTTTTTCATGCATTTACATATTAATTGTTTATAAGTTACATAATGAATAACGCACATTTGTACATTATTTAGAGATGAGAGGTGATGATATTTCTCATCACTTTGGTGCTCCAAAAATGCTCCAAAAATGCTCCTCAAGTCTCCAGAAATATAATGGAAAAATATATTTTTGAAATTTTGGATTTTCTCCCTCTACTTAATATAATTGTGTGTTAAAGTGTGCTAACAATGGAATTAGGCTACTGATTATATGGGTGAGGGAGGGCCAAAATTGTCCTTGTCCATAATCGCAATTTCCATCAAAATGGGCAAAAAATAAATGAAAACTACCCACTAACATTTGACTGCTAAACCTCCACTAATTCAAATTAATTTTTGAATTATTAAGGATCATATTGGTGGGAAATTAATTAATTATGAAATTGCCTTATTAATTAATTAATTTTCAACATATGCTTCTAATATTGATTTAACTTTTTCTTATCTTATACTGTTGGTGTATTGTTTGAACAAATGTCTCAAAGATGGTGGTAAAAAATATATACTTGATCTAAAATTCCGATCAATGTTTTCTCTTCTTAATTACTTTTCGGACATTAGGCCTCGCCTGCGCATCGTGCAGGGTTACCCCTAAAGGCTCGTTTGGTTCAAGGTTTGTAAAGAAAATTTAGGATTTCTAAAATTTAGAATTCCCCTAATCTAAAATTACAATGTTTGGATGGAAATTTTGGGGAAACTTAGAATTCTTGGAATTCCCACAATATTAAAATTCTCCTTTCCCCTCTAAAATGGGGAGAATCCTATATTCCTAAGCATTTTAGCGTACTTTTGTGGTGAGATAAAAATACCATCTCACATAAACTCTCACACATACACTCTCTTTCTCTCTCTCTCTCACACACACACACACATACGCTCTTTCTCTCTCTCACACACACACGCTCTCTCTCTCTCTCTCACACACACACACACTCTTTCTCCCCCCTTCCCTCTCACACACATACTCTATCTCTCTCTCACACACAGACACACACACACACACACTCACACTCTCTCACACACATACACTCTCTCCCCTTCCCTCTCACACAGATACACACACACACACGCTCTCTCTATCTCTATCTCACACACACACACTCTCTCTATCTAACACATACATACACACAGGGACAGAGTTAGGTGAGCCCTAGAGGGGGCTTGTGTCCCCACTGAATTTTTAAAAAAAAAATTAGAAAAGTAGGTATATAATAATATTAGGGATAAAAATTGAAATAGTAAAGTTTTGGGGTTATTTTTAAAAATAAATAGAGTAGCAGCCAAGTTTTAAAAACCTAAAAAACTCTCTCATTATTCAAACAAAGAGAGTAGCGGTTGCTCGCCATTTCCATTTCCTCTCATCTCATATTTGGAGGAGTCCTCGCCATTTCCATTTCCATCTGCCCAAATCATCGACTACTACTCTGGGCAGCATCAGTGTGCAGCAGCATCCCTTCTCCTCTCCAATTTGTTTTGCGGCAGCAGGAAGCAGCCAAACAAATTGAAGACACATCATCAAGTAATTCTCTCCCATTGATTTCATACCTACAATTACAAAGACATGGCATTTAGTGTTTAGTTGGTTGTTATGTTATGTTTATTTAGTATATATGCTTGGTTGTGTTAATTTGATTGGTTGTGTTAACATATTTTTAGTATATATGCTTATTATATATGCCATCAATTTTTTTGGGAATATTAATGAATGAACCTAATTTTTTTTATTATGTTTATTTAGTATATATGTTAAATTTGTTTGATTGACTCTATTTGTATTGATGCGCTAATAATTTTTGGGGGGGATATTAATGAACCTATTTTTTTGGGATACTAATAAATGTAATTTTATGCTATCAATTTTATGTTATGCTATCAATTTTAGGGGATAATGATGTTAAGTATTGCTATTACTTTTTTGGGGGAACATTAATTAACCTAATCTTTTTTTGGTCAAATAAGTCAACTTATGGAGAGACTATTTAAAAGAAAATTGGAGTCGACATCCACACCACAAAAATTTCGTTATTTTTTTATAAATACTAAAAAATAACCCCAAAAAAAATCGACTCGGGGGCTCCCGCCCCCGAACCCCCTCAAATCATCGTTAAATTAGCCCCCACTACCGATAATTCCTGGCTCCGTCCCTGCACACACTCAAATAAAGTAGAAGGGTATTTTTATTAAATGATATTTATTTGAAAGTAGTTTAGATGTTGGGAAAAATAAATTCTTGTTAGAACCAAACAATAAAATGAAATTCAAGATTTTAAGAACTTAGAATTCTTGAAATAAAAAATTATTATTTATTTTTTAAACCTCAAACCAAACGAGACTAATAAATATTTTATAATATAAATATCCCAATAGACCTTCGCTAAAAGTCTCCTAAAGATGATGTGGTAATAAGTAAGTATGGATATTTAGACATGCATTAGACTCCACTATATATAGACTATACCTACGACTAAAATCCGAATTGTCTGTTAGCTACTTTATGTGCTATGTCATAATCTCTACTACTTAAAAAGAGGGAACTTCCTCTTCAATAGTTAGAAGACTAAACTACCCTCATTAAATTTAAAATTTCTATTATACCCTTAATAATAGTCAACATATTTTTCTCCAATTCATTGGCTCCTACAAAATAATCAGGTTCATTTCATCCCATCTTTCTCATATTCATTCACACATACCAAGCATCCAAATACATTCATGTTCCAACCCTAGAAATTCAAATTCAATTGCCTCAAATTTCATTCTCCAATTCACTCATATTAATGCATCATATCTCTCTCTTATTCATTCACGCATATCAACCATCAAAATACATTCATCTTCCAACCCTAGAAATTCATCTTTACAAATGGAAGCTCAAACAACTATCTAATTGAAAGTCCATCGTTTATTTGCTTTTCTTTGCTTCGTTGCTATCATTTCTTCTACCAAAATTAAGGTCAATACTCCTAATTCTGTCTATAATTTTTTATTATGTCAGCAAAGTATGCATTTGTTAATTTGAAGATGAAGACAATTACATAAATTTTATAATTATATATATATCATTGAAGAATTTTGTCTCTCATTTGTGATCAGAGTTTGTATTTCCCATTTTTATTTTTTTCATGATTTTAGATATGTGTACTTATTACATATTCTAAATTAAATGCTAATTTTAAAACAATTATATACATTAACATATGCCTACTATTTTAAATAATAATAATTTAAAAATTATGCATACTGATATAAACTTTTTCAGTACTAAAGTTTGTGCTTATTTTTTGTGATTTTCTTCTACTTACGAAAATTTCACTCATGATAAAAAATAATTTATTATTTTCGTAAGGTGGAAGTTCACTAGTACAATAGTTGATGGCACTAAGACAAGTACTTAATTTATGTTTTATTGTCATTCTTATATAATTTCTAATTACGAAAATTTCACTCATGGTAATAATTTTTTTTATTATTTTCACAAGGTGGAAGTTCAATATTTTGGTACTACAGATAAGACAAGTACTTAAATTTATGGTATATTGTTATTCTTATATAATTTCTAATTATGAAAATTTCACTCATGATAACAATTTTTTTTTCGTAAGGTGGAAGTTCACTATAATATACATTAATTGATGGCACTAAGACAACTATTTACTTTTTGGGTTTATTGTCATTCTTATATAATACGATGTTCTTACTCTTTATAAGTATGTCAATAGTAGTAGGAATGTAATTTGATAGTTCATAAGAAATTGTTAGCATTTCACTTTTTCGTAAGTAATTGTTAATTGAAATCTTGTAGGATATTGTCAACATTGGTTGTACAAGCTCGGATTGTGAATCTGAGAGTGAAGGAGTTTTACTTTTGTTTACATGGTATGTAGAGTACTTAATACCATATTGAAACTGTTTTGTATAATTTATATTCTAGATGGTAATATATTTCGTTTGAATTTTTGTAGGATATTGTCAATATTTCTTATAGAATCTTGTACTTTCAATCTCATAGTGAAGGCATCTTAATTTTATTTACGAGGTAATTGCAATTGACTAATGTATGATTGCGAATTTACTTATCATTTTTTATTCAATTTACTAGTCATTATGAAACCAATTGAAGAAATGTGTAGATGAGCTAAAAAAATTCATATGCCTTACAATTTGTAATTTGTAGATTTTTTTTCTTTGTTATGGAAAAGAAAAAAAATTAATGGGTTAGGAAACAAATTACATCATATCAATTGAATGATATGAAATACAAACTACACATGTATAAAAAATTATAGAGTAGAACCAAGTAAATACCCAAATCTTTATAAACTAATGAATAAAATAATTGTTTGGATAAACAAAATTAAGTCATTGCAATATACATATTTAACGTTTTAATATCATGATGAATGAAACAACCTATGAACCAAAAGAATCAAAGACTGTGATGATTCATTATTTGGTGGGCTTTTTTGGAGCAATTAGGTACCAGTGAGTGGAAATTTGGGACCACTAAGTTTAAAATGGCTTTGATGCAAGAACTTACGTATTCACACATATCTTTTTTTTATATCAGCCAAATATATTTTTTTTTAACCTAATTTTTTCAAAATATTTTCATTATATTTTTTTAACTTATACTTACGTATTCATGTCTTTAATGCCATTCATTTGACATGTCATCAAGCTGTAATTAGATTTTATTGTTGTTGTTGCTGTATTGATTTTGAAATGTGTACAAGGTGATAGGAAAAAGAATAAAGATACTAATCTACTTGAAAATTTCATAATAAAATTATAAACCTTCCCTAAATTAAATTCATTATTCTTGGAGTCCTAATTTAAGTTGGATCTCAGTCCTATAGGTGAACTATTAATATAGAAGTTGACTCCAAGGATATGTTGCTGGTATTAAGGGACTGAAATGAAGTACAAATTTCTTGCATTCCCTATCCAATAGTATTTAGGACCAATTGTAAACCAGTTGACGAAAAACTGATCTATATAAGATTGTCTTATGTTCCCAAAAACGAAAAAGAAACGTCTATCAATGTTATTTTATGGGCTAGAATAGGCATTCACCTCCTTGTCCTAAGCCAAATAATTGAGATAGTTTTTCTTATATAGGATTCGATAAAACTGTGTCATTGACTAGATGATAGTGGACAAAATCCATTACAGGTTATAAACATCTATTGTAACATAAATGTGATGAATAACATTCATTAAAATTTTATACTTTATCCAAAATGTATAATGAGGTGAGCCTAAGCCATGCTTCAGCCTACCGCCTACGCCCGCAAGGCATAGGCCTTAATGGAGGAGCCTCGCCCGATTTGAGGCGAATCGTAACATATCAAGCTTTGTTAGACGTGGGCCTGGTCATACCTTGGACAAATTCAATAATGCATTAGTTTTTTCCTGGTTTGAGATCTCTCTGTAATCTTATTATATACTCCACCTTTTTATTTATTATATGGACAACCGAAGAAAGAAATGAAAGCTTGATCTTCTTAACCTTAGTTTTAAAAAATCCTTAAATGAAGAAATAAATCCCAACCAAAATTCCATGAAGTCTAGCTTGATTAGTATGAATTCAATTTACAATTTCTGGTTGCAATTAATAATAATTGTACTAAATTAACTTATGAACTATGCTATTATAGTTTTATATAAATCAATGTAACCTGTAGTTTTCCATTGGTCATATCTGTACTTATTGTGTTGGAATGCTCAACTGGTTTATGAGTGTTCAATGTTGGGTTTATAGGGTCAATGTGGACTGCTTCATTCCCATTGGTTTCTTTTTTTTTATGTATTCGATCAGATTTCGATTCTATAACATTAGCCTCCAATTGTTTGAGGATGACAATGCTCAATATAGGCAAACAATTTCCTTCTTCTATTAAAATGGAGATAACATCCACTGAATTTGGATATGTAGTGGCTCTATTATGTCAATCAGTAGATGTAGATGTTACTGCTTGGTTCGTGGATGTCACTACTATATATAGTAACAAATATTCTCCACCTATTATATAACACATATTTGGGACTACGTTCACCACCCATGCCTTCATTCTTTTACATTTGTATCCTCTCTTAAGCTAATATTTAGAACTTGAAACAAATAAATCAACATACTTTGAATAGTAGGGTATGCTAATAGTAGTAAACAAGAAAACAAAAAAATTAAGAATATTGAAGAAACATAAGTTGTCCTCCAGAGTTCCCTTGACCATTTCATTGGGGACTCAATTTCATTATTAAGATTTGGTGAAATAGTCTCTGCTGAAGTGTTTGGGGGGAACTCCCAAACACATTTGATAAATATACATACTGCTAAGCATGATGAGATTATTGGTAGCGATCTGCCTAATCAATCTGCCTACAATAAAGATTTTAAGTCTTATATTTATAGAGTAACTACATTTATTTACTTTAATATGTATAATGAATATTAAATTGTAATTTCAGTTCCACATATTTTGGTTAATGACAGCATATGTACATACAACATAATCATAATTTTATTTATAATGTTTCTTGCAATACACCTTATTCATAAATAAAATAGTCTTTAAATGTCACAAATGAACTAAAGTAAACAACATAATAAAGTGATGAACAGTTATATAATCAAGATTAGTCACAATATACTTCAAACAATGAGAATCAAATAATTAAATTCCAGTAATCATCACAACCAACTCTTCATAAACTATATTTATAGATAAAACTCCATTCTTGATTTACAAACATTCTAATAAGTCTTTCCTCTAACCACTCCCCATTTTTCAGCCCTCTGTACCATTTAAATTCATACCCTTAAAATCGAGATCAATTAGTTTACATATGTCAATCACCACTCTAAAATTACGAACTTGTCAAATCAAATATCTGGAATCAGACAACTAGTATTTTTAAAATTGCTGATACTTAAAATTTAACAATTATGCCGATTCTTTGTAGTTGATAATTGATCATCAAAATCAGTCAAAGAACACCCATATAATTTAATTAACCAACCAATAGTATGAAGTCTCCGATTTTTACACAGTCAACAAAAGTAGGAATATTATAGAAACAAAAAGATCACCCACCCACCAAGACATCTTATTATAATACGTCCACATCATACCCTTTCAGGTTCATCCTCTCTTTAATACTATACATCTTGCACCTTCTTATTATATCAAATTAACAACTTTTTTGAGAAGGCATGGTATCCATTTTCAACGGCTGCAATGCGAGCTTTGGCTTGCCTCAACGAGAAAGACCTTCACTTCGATTTTGTTCAAGTCGACACTCGAGGTGGAGAGCACAAATCGGAAGCTTATCTAACTCTTAATGTAAGAATTCAATTCAAAAAATATAATACTGAAGCTTCACATTTCAAACAACTTTACTTAGATTTTATTTAATTGATTATGTATTTTTAGGACTTAACTTAATATTAATTATAAATATAGGATAATAAATAGTTCGTTTTTATTTTTAATTCCTATTTTCAAAATAAAGGAAGACCTGGCATGCTATGATTGATTGATATTTTATAAATATGGATTCGCATCAACGACTTTATTAAATAATATGAACTAAAATTATAAATAAAATATTTATTATTTTATTTTCAAAATACATATTATAACAAGTCTTAAATTTATAACGTCCCTTTCATTTAAATACTTTGATCATTATTGATATTTCTTTTTTCTTTTCTTTTTGTTCCTGTTGACAATGTAACTAGACCTGTCAAAATACACGATAACCCGTTAACACGACACGACCCGACACGAAATTATAAGTTAATGGGTTTACCCTTATTGGGTTTGGGTCATTAACGGGTTGACACGGTAGACCCGTTAATACTAACGGTTCGGGTTTGAAAATTTACTTGTACCCGTTTTAACCCGTTTCTACCCGTTAACACCCGTTAACACTAACGGGTACTATAGGGTCACCCAACCCGTACCCAATAACAATAACCATTAAAACCCATTATTTCTAAATCTTTAAAGACTAACGGGTGCTATAGGGTCACCCAATCTATACCCAATAAAAATTACAATTAAAATCCACTATTTTTAAAGTATTAAAGACTAACGGGTATTATAGGGTCACCCAACTCGTTACCCATTTCGACCCAAAATAATTCGTTAATATTAATGGGTGTTAACGGTTTGGGTCGTGTACCCGTTAATATTAACGGGTCGTGTTTGGGTATTGTTATTGGACCCGTTAAGCTTAACGGGTCGTGTACGAATTAAGGATGTTTTCACCCGTTAACCCGTTAACCCGACCCGTACACGACCCAAACCGACCGTTGACAGGTCTAAATGTAACCATTTGGTCAAGTACCAGCCTTTGAAGATGGAGATCTCAAACTCTTCGGTAAGTATAGCTCCCAAAGTAATTTTGGTTGCTAAAATTCATATATACGTACGTACTCACAATAGTGTCTTTTAAGTTTTTAAGTTGATATATTACACATGGTATGTCTAGTCAATTTCGATGGCTACAACAGTATTTTCAGTGATCTCGCAAGAAAATCAGCTTGAAAATGATGACAGCACATCTTTTTCGACGGCTGCAACAGTACTGTCACTGTCATTTTCACATTATTATTGACGTTGACAAACTATCCGCTAGTCAGACGTCCAAGTATTAGGATCGTTTGAATGGCTATTTTTATTCGGTAAATGTTAAAAAATTAGTAAATATGAAAATTTATTCGTTTTTGAATTGTTTACTGGTATAATTTATTGTGATATTATTTATTGAGTTATTTTATTAGAATCAAATTTTTGATATAAATTTTAACTGAAATCATACGTAGTACTAATCGGTTTTCTTATTTCACTGACGTGGATCCCACAAATTAACTAATAGAAATTCTTCACCTAATTTGATATCTCCACTTTCGATAAAAATTTCAGTTTCAATAGTATTTTTGTTATTTATTAGAGTACAATTCTTTTATGCATAAGCTATTGGTAAATTTTACTTATCTATTTGAGTGAAAAATATTTATCAACATATTTTCTGGCTTCTTAAACGATTTTAATGTTTTAAACAATAATTTAAAAATTATTTTAAATAATTAAAAAAACTGTTATCAATATTTAAAAATTATTTTGTAATGTTTAAAAAAAATTTAATATTACAAAAAAGTTGTTAAGAAAATGTTTTACCAATTTTTTTAAAAATCATAATATAAAAGTATTGTAAAAACTGTTTTTAACAATTTTAAAAACTGTTTTGAATCTATTATAAAAACAATTTTAATGTTTTAAAAAATCATTTAAAAAATATTTTAAATAATTATAAAAAAATGTTATGAATATTTCAAAACTATTTTGTAATGTTTTAAAAATTATTTTTAATATTATAAAAAAAAATTAAGAAAATGTTTTACCAATTTAAAAAAAACGTAATATAAAAATATTGTAAAAACTGTTTTTAAAATTTTTAAATACTGTTTTGAATCTATAATAAACAATTTTAAAAACTATTTGAAATAGTTAAAAAATCTGTTATGATTATTTAAAAATTGTTTTGTAATATTTTAAAAACTGTTTTTAATATTATAAAAATTGTTAAGAAAATATTTTATAATTTTTTTTAAAAAAACGTAATATAAAAATATTGTAAAAATAGTTTTTAACATTTTTTAAAATTGTTTTGAATATAATATAAAAAAAATTTAAAAGTTTCAAAAAAATATTTTAAATAGTTAAAAAAACTGTTGTGAATATTTAAAAATTGTTTTGTAATATTTTAAAAACTGTTTTTAATATTGTAAAAAATTGTTAAGAAGATGTTTTACAATTTTTTTAAAAAACCGTAATATAGAAATATTGTAAAAACTATTTTTAACATTTTTAAAAACTATTTTGAATATAATATAAAAACAGTTTTAAAGTTGTAGTTACAAAACTGTTGTGAATATTTAAAAAAATTGTTTTGTAATATTTTAAAAAATGCTTTTAATACTATAAAAAATTGTTAGGAAAATGATTTACAATTTTTTTTAGAAATCGTAATATAAAAATATTGTAAAAATTATTTTTAATAGTTTTGAATATAATATAAAAACTGTTTTTAAATAAACTAATTGAATTGACTTTAATTTCGCCTAATGGTTGTTTGATAGCGTCATGTGAAAAAACAGGATAAAATTTGTCTAAACAAAATTTATCACGATAAATTTTGTCATGCGCACTCTTTTATCCATTGTCAATCAAACGAACCCTTACAGTTTAAGTTGTTATACTGCTCGTAATGTCACTGTTGAGCTTAATGGATACACAAGCCAAGGAGTTGTTCACTTCGCGCCCCCTCGTTAGGGCGTGGTGTGAAGAAATATTGGCCAGGCCGGCTTGGTTGAAAGTTGTTGCGATACGAAAATAGGATATTAAATGTAGCGTAATTATAGGTTGATAGTGCATCAACCTGAAATTATTGTTCTGTTTATGAGATAATTTTTATTATCCTGTCGGGTTGTTGCTTGTTTTTTCCCTTTTTTTTTTAAAGAAGGGTCTTTTTTATTTTCACCCCAACTGTCGTTTCAATTTTTTGTTACACCTGTACATTATTGCAAATTTGAGATACATGCCTAAAAACTTCACCTGAGTTCATAGGGTTTCATAACCGACACTCGAAAAGTGATATTTTATGAGTTTTAGCAACTCTTTTACAGGCATATCTTACTTTTTTTTAAAATATGGGTGTAACATAGAAATATAATAAAATAGGGATGAAAATTAAAATAGCCTTTTAATTATATTCCTGTATAACCGTGAATGCTGATGTGAAGGTCAGTGTGTTTGTTGGCCATTACTTTTTATAAATTATTTCAAACTTTTGTTAGTGCATAAATTGTCGTAGAAAAAATGGTTTACAATGACCTCAGGTTATAGAGGTTGAGGCATCTTGGAATGCTGTTTTATAAGAGCAAGACTACGGCGACTTGCAATCTCAATTTAAAAGTGGGACTTAATGATGTGACAAGTGCCACATCATTAAGAAACACACTCCTTTATTTAATTAAATTATAAATTCATTTATTTTCAAAAAATATTTTTTAAATTAAAAAAAACAGCTAATTAATTTTAAAAAATCTATTTTGAGTTGATTTATTTATTTAAATATCACATAAAAAAATTTAATTTAAAAATAGTTTAAATACACATTTAGTCCAAGTGTTTTATTTTGTTTCAAAAAATCTTTCACCATATAAAAACACTAAATATGTGCAACTAACGCGGGCTTTTAAACAATTTTAAGAAATACAAAAAATAACTTTTAAAAATTAAAAAAAATTAAGTTTAAAATTAAGGAGTGCCGCTGGCGCGGGGCTTTAAAAATAAGAGAATATTTGGTAAACGGGTGTTTGAGGGACTAAATAAGTTAAAAATAATTTTAAAAAAATTTATTATTAGAATAATTTTTTAACGCGAACCTTTAAACAGTTTTAAGGGGTTCCGCTGGCGCGGACCTTTAAAATAAAAGAATATTGGGTAAATGGATGTTTGAGAGACTAAATAAGTTTAAAAAAAAAAGGTGCCGCAAGCGCGAACCTTTAAAAATAATAAAAAAAAGTTTAAAAATAAAGGGTGCCGCTGGCGCGGACCTTTAAAAATAAGAGAATATTGGATAAATGAGTATTTGAGGGACTAAACGAGTTAAAAATAAGAGGTGCCACTAGCATGAACGATTTTTTTAAAACTGGAAAAAACTTATTTTACTATTTAAAAAAAATGATACGTGCCAACCGTATGTAAAAGAGTTATTTTAAAAAAAAAAATAATATTGCTGGTGCGATATGTAAATTTTTTTTACTGGATCGAATTATTTTTTTTGTAACTGATTGGGCTGTTTTTTTTAACTTGATATATTTTGATGAAAAATAAATTTGTAGGATGACCGAATAAATAAGTGTTTTTTTAATGATGTTAAGTTTTATTTTTTATATTCAAAATCCAAATCTTTCTAATTTTATTAGGATAAAAAAGTATTTAATGAATTAATGTGGACAATGACATGGCAAGTCCACATCATTAAGTTGGGACTTTATGTCACTAAACCGGGTCGCTCTATCATTTTTGTTCTAAATATGCAATATTGTGTTGGTCTTTTAAAAGTGTTTTAACTTCAATTTTACTTTTGGACTCCTCTTATGTTTGGCATGCCCAATATTTAACATCAAATTTCTGAAGGAAAGAATTATGAAGTATAAAGCCTTGAAATATCAAATGTTACAACTGAACTTAGTTCATCACAATTCAATGCTATAGCTTTACATTATCACGATTCAAGAATACACAATTACAGTAGTTAGGATTCAAGGTTATGTTATGCAGTTGAAATTGTTACATTTGACTATCGTGCTGATGTTACAATTCATTTTGTAGAATTATAGCTTAATTCTTTATTACATAGTTACGTCAATTAAACGTTGTCATGTAATTACAACTCAAAGTTTCATGCACAGGATTTAGGTTAAGGAGAATGAAAGAACTTGTAGTTCAATTCAACATATCGTCATATAGAGGTGTCTGAATTCTGTAAGAGTGATTGTCAGCTGCTTATTCTAAATAAAACAACTGTGTTTAAGTTGCATAGCAGAATACATAATTTAAGGGTGTTCGATTTCAATAGTCAATTAAGATTTGTTTGTAAGACTAGATAACACATTTGCCTCACTATTATAGAGGAACTTAAACATTCAATTCAGTTTCAACCATTGTATAGTTCATTGGTAGTAAAACTTCAAATACTATTCTCTCACAACACAAACACATGTTTTTCTGTTGTAGCACCAATTTTAAATAAGTGCAAAATTAAAGTAGGGAACGAAATTACCCAATTTAGTAGCAAATAAATTGACCCGGAAAATATAAGAAACCCGGAAGCAGTAAGTCAGTCTGAGTCGCGGACAATGTCGATCTCTTTAAGATGTTTCGCGGCTCTGCCTCCAATTTGTGCTGATAGATGAAAGTCTCGCCACCCTCAGGATAAAAAAAAAATGCCCCAAAATACGAACTGGTAGCACAAAGCAGATTCGTTTAACGAACACCCATTCTGTAATATATACATTGCTCGATTCTAATATAATTAATCTGAACAGGTGAGATTAATTATTCTTGGAGGAAAACAAAATTTCAGAACTGTGAGAAATAAAAAAATTCGGAACTGTTTATTGAGGGGACAACAACTGTTGAGAAAAACGAAGGTTTCAACCTCCTTTTATAATGAAAAAAAATTAATGTTAGTGGGCAAAAAACGTGGGAGAAAAAACATAAAGACTTGGTTGTTAAGAGACTTAATCAGCCCACGTTTTGTAAATAAATAAAAAATAATTACCTTTAAAGAAATTAATTTTAAGCCCCAAAAACCGTTAATTTATTTGTCCAAAAAATTATTTCTTAATGAGCCCAAGCCCAAGCCCAAGACCCGGATCCGAAAACAAGCACGGACCGGGTCAGACGGATGGCAGCGGCGGTGCGCGCGTGTGACTTGGCCCAATAAGTTTTCCACCCTTACGCACAAAACATTTAATGCCCAAAGGGCTTGCCCATTACTCCCACAAAAATTATAAATATACCACTCCAAAATATGGCTCCTTACCGATGTGGGAAAAGCCAACAAAGGCGTTGAGCATCTGCTTTCTATAAGCAGTCAAAGACAAAGGCTTTATTTCTCTCCTTTTTTCTCAAGGTTTGCACTAAAAAGCTGACAGCTATGTGAGTTGTCCTAACAATCCCCCACTTGCAAAATTTGAAAAAATATTTTTATCGAGCAATAATACATAGAATTGTGCATAAGCAAATGTGTATTTCGACTTTAACATTTACATAGTAAAGATGATTCAGAATACACTAGAGTAATCGTAGTTTTGAACTCTATCTCTTACAACATCCTACACACAACCCTACTTGGGTGTAATTCTAATAGCTAGCACGTTACCGCCATGTGCTTCTATCCCAGTATAGCGAATGCTTTAGGAATTTGCTCAAAATATCCATAGTAAGCCGCCACACTTCAACATTCACATAGGTGAATCTATCAAGAATACTCATGTAGCTAAGTACCCCACTCAAAATAGAGCTATAGATCTCATTAAGAGTTATAATAACTCATCCTTAACTCGCTTTAGGATATTATGCTCCATAGGGATGAACTCGGAGTAATACCCCGTTCTATATTAATTATTAATAGCATGATTCAACCCATATCACTTGTGACTTGTTATTACCCTTTGAGCATATTTCTTGGGATCTCCAGTCTATATGTTGGGATACCATTACAAATGAGTCATTTATCCAAGGGCTTTAGTCCCATCCCTTTCGAGGTGTTCCACACCTTCTCCCTAGTTAGTCCTTTCGTCAAAGGAGTAGCTAAGTTCTGTTCAGACCATATATGATCCACCCTCACAGCACCTGTAGAAATAAATTCTCTAACAATGTTATGTTTACGACGTATTTGTCGTTTCTTACCGTTATAATAACGGTTCTCTACTTCTGCAATAGCCGCGGTACTATCACAATGAATCAAAACGGCTGGTATTGATCTTTCCCAAAACGGGATATCTGACCTGAGGTTTCTTAACCAACCTGTCTCTTCACTAGCAATAGCTAGCGCTATCATCTCAGAATCTATAGTGAATTGAGCCAAAATAGTTTGTTTCTTAGATTTCCAAGAAACTGCACCACCAGCATGCTAAATATATACCCACTAGTAGCCTTAGAATCATCAGATAGGTTGTTCCAATCAGCATCACTAAATCTTTCAAGGACAGTGGAATGCTTATTATGGTGTAATCCGAGATTCATCGTCCTTTTAAAGTACCGCATGACCCTCCACTATACCAAAATGGGTAAATTATCACCCTTCCAGTGCTTAGCCTTGTCACGGTCAATGACCGTGACAACAAACACGCGTTTTGTGTCACGGTCAATGATCGTGATAAGGCCATGGCAAAGTATTATCACGGTCATTAACCGTGACAAGTCCGTGACAATTCTATTTGTCATGGACTTGTCATGGTGTAAGGACATAATTCTCATGTCCGTTATCTTATAGTTTTGTATGTCGTATGTCGTATGTCGTTACATTTGGCACGTCTCTACACGATCGCTCACGACGGCCTCAATCCGAATTCCAAGCATCAAGCATTCAACAACTCCGTTAATGAGTCCCTCATCTGCCGCAACGACTTCACGTTCCTTGATTTTAGGCTCGTAATGCAAATGGTACGCAAGGGAAGTCAAAACAGTGAAAAAAAGGCACTATAGGAGAGTTCAAGGGCATTTTAGTAATTTTACATCCATAGTTCGGAGGTTTGGTCAACTAGAAAGTTGAAGAGCTCGCCTCAACGAAGATACTGGGAAAAACGGCACCTCAATCCGAGCTACGGTGAAGGAGTTATGGCCTTTTGAAGATAGAGAAAATTCCTTAAAGAATGCTGTTTTTTTTGTACGCTGGATAGAATTTTAGAGTTTTAAAAACATGGGACTCTTCATATTTTTTCCTATAAATACCAACTTCGGGGGAGTTGTTTTGCAAGACTTTAGAAGACGAATTTGAGAGTCCAAATACACCTAGTCTTCATATTCTTGAGTCCCAAGACTCATGTTTTGATTCACACATCATTGCCAAACCTTTGTGAATCCTTTTGCAACCCAAGAACACAACTTTGGTTTGTTCAACCCTTGTGGAGGAGACCGTTCTTCTTCTTCATTGCAGCCCTACTGGAAAGGGATAATTCCAGCCGCGACTACAGAATCCGATACCCGAGGGTAATTCTTAGTCAACTTGTATTTTCATTGTAATCCGATTGTAAGCCGTTTTCTTACAAATTATAGTGAAAATAAATGGTTTTGCCCCTGTGGGGGATTTTTCCTTAATTGCATGTGTTTGAATGTTCTTGCATAGATTATCTATTTATTCAATCACATACTGCTGCATGTTTAGGGTTTGTTTGTGTTAAAAGGGTTTTATATATAATTTGTTTATTTTTATCCTGCATGCTATATTTTATTTGATAAATCATCTAGATGCATGTCTTAGGGTTTAACTAAAATTTGGGATTAATTAAAATTGGTTTTTATTTGAGAAGTCGCAATATTTCCGCTGTAGCTACTCTCTCAAATTGGTATCAGAGCGGGTTACGCTAATTTATCGCGTGATCCTGATTTTTCGAGGATTTACTTTCTGATACAATTTGTCTACTCACGTTTACAAGTCAAATTGGTATCAGAGCCTGTTGCACTAAGTTATTGTGTTTTGATCCTGATTTTGCACAAAAATGGCTTTTGATGGTTTTGATGATCTTCGATGTCAAATTTTTGAAAAAGTTAATTGGAAAATTCATAGGAACTCTTGTTTTAAATCTTCTGTTGAAAATGAATCTGAGAGGTGTTCTTGTTGTGAGGGGGTTGGTCACACGTTAGATGAGTGTACCACAAATTTAAAGAAGAAATTGAATAAACCGATTTCTCATGTTTCTACTCTTAGTGATAGTGGTTCGGAAGAAGAAGTCTTTTATGCTTCTAGGCGAGAGTTTCCCATCCGTGTGATTAGTGATGAGAGTGAGGGTGAAAAAAGTGAGGAGGAAGAAGAAGAATTGAGTGAGTTGCAAGTTGCCTACAATAATTTGTATTTTGAATGTTTAAAGACAAAAAAGGCAAACTTGAAACTTAAAGCTCAATTGAAAGATTGTGCCTTAAAAAATAATGATGTTTTAGTTGAAGAACTTAGGGCACGAGAGAAAATTTTGAGAGAGAATCTGGGATATGTCGAGGGTGAGAGAGATGATCTTCGAGGCGTGATGGAAGCTATGAAAAAGGAGATTCTTGAGTTTGAGGATTCTAGGCGATTACTTGAATCTAGGATAGATGAACTTGAGAAAAGCTTTGAGATTTGATGATTGTTGAAGATTGAAGAACAAACGATGAAGATTTATACCTTTGTATCTTTCCATCTTTAGGGTTCATGGGAGGGTAGATTTGTATAGGTCATAAAGTTGATAATTCGGATATTTTTTATGTATGTACCGGCATAGACATAGGGGGAGATTTGTAAGGACATTTTTGTCCATTATCAATATGTATGTCATACGCCGTTACACCGTTGAAGAAATTCAAGATTGCATCTACATCAACGGATCCGAATATCAAAGCGTCTTCAACATCATAGCCTCTGCGAGAATGAATTTGGTAAAATTTTGTTTTTACGTTCCTTAAAGTTCATATTTAGTATTGGGAAATTTTTATAAAATGCTTTTTATAAAAATAAGAAGTAAGTTTTTTTAAGCAAAATGAGGCTTTTAAAAGGATTTTATTTTTCTGGGAAAATCGGACCGATCCGGCCCCATACCGGACCGATCCGCTTGCTCGAAGTCCAGTAGACCCCGGATCCATAGCGAACCGATGAAGATAAATATCCGAACCGATCCGTTGTCAACCGGACCGATCCGGTTGCAATTAAAAGAACCGATCCGGTCTACCGGACCGATCCGCCCTCAATCCGGACCGGTCCGCCTGGGATAATTACGAGCAGTCCCAGTTTTTGAAAACTCTTTCCTTGGTTTTCTTATTTAAATCCAACTTCGGGGAGTTATTTTTTAAGACTTTTTAACACGATTTTCAGAGTCCTAAATACTCTAAGTCTTCATCTTTTTGAGTCCCAAAACATCTTTTTGATTCACACAAAAATTCCCAATTACTTTTGTGAATCTTTTAGAACCCTAGAACACAACTTTGGTTTGTTCAACCCTTGTGGAGGAGACCGTTCTTCTTCTTCATTGCAGCCCTACTGGAAAGGGATAATTCCAGCCGCGACTACAGAATCCGATACCCGAGGGTAATTCTTAGTCAACTTGTATTTTCATTGTAATCCGATTGTAAGCCGTTTTCTTACAAATTATAGTGAAAATAAATGGTTTTGCCCCTGTGGGGGATTTTTCCTTAATTGCATGTGTTTGAATGTTCTTGCATAGATTATCTATTTATTCAATCACATACTGCTGCATGTTTAGGGTTTGTTTGTGTTAAAAGGGTTTTATATATAATTTGTTTATTTTTATCCTGCATGCTATATTTTATTTGATAAATCATCTAGATGCATGTCTTAGGGTTTAACTAAAATTTGGGATTAATTAAAATTGGTTTTTATTTGAGAAGTCGCAATATTTCCGCTGTAGCTACTCTCTCACATGGTCAATGACCGTGACAATACTTGTAATGTTGTCACGGTCAATAACCGTGACACGACCGTGACAAATGTCGCAGTAAAAAAAAATCATTTCCCCTTCTTTTTTCCCCCGCCGTTCTTCCTTCTCTCTCTCTCTCTCTTCCATTTATATATATATGTGTGTGTGTGTATATATATGTGTGTGTGTGTGTGTATGTGCGTGTGTGGTGGGTGGGGGTGTGGAGGGGTGGGGGTAGGGATGGGGCAGGGTGGGGGGGGGTTGTGCGTGTGTGTGTGCGTGCGTGGTGGGTGGGTGGGGTGGGGGTGGGGAGGGGGTGGGGTAGGGTTGGGGGGGTGGGCAGTGGCAAGTGTGCACTAATGGAGATCATGGGGGAGAGATAGAAAAATTATCTTAATTAATTTAAGAATTTTATCTTAATTAGTTTATTATTAATGCAATAAATTATATATATATATATATTAATTATTGCAATTTTAAATGGTAATATAGCACCTACTTCGCAAATAATTGATACATTGCACATCGGTTGCACACATAGAATTGTACTAATTTGAATTAAGTTTTTAATGGAAAGAAACCACCGGTTAACAACCATGTTTATAATTTAGGGCTAGCATTGTAACTTTTGAAATGTCGAGTCTAAAATGAAATTAACCCCAAACTTCAAGGTTTAATTTACATGTTTTCATAATAATAATAAGAATAATAAGAATAATGGTACTTTATATTTTTGGTTAAAATATAATTAACTTTTCCCCCCTACAAGAGTTGAAGAAAATCCCATTTGGATTTACGAAAATATGGCTATTTGGGTGTTAATTTTTCAAATTACTTGCGCTGGTATAATTATTGTGGTACTTGTAGTTATTGTGCGTGTGTGTGTGTGTGTGCATGTGTGGTGGGGGGGTGGGGTGGGGGGGCAGGTATGGGGGGGGTTAGGGGGGCTGGGTGTGTGTGTGTATGTGCGTGTATGTGTATATGTGTGTGTAGTGTGCGTGTTTGTGCGTAATGTCCGTTATAAACAAATTGATTGATTGTCCCTCATTGTAAATTAGTAAATTAATATATGATTAATTATAAAAGTAGTATTGCCCCTCATTGTAAATTAGTAAATTAATAATTGTATACTTTAATTATTAGTTTACTTGATGAAAATAATTAATTGAGTAGATGAATTAGAAGGAGTACGGGATACACATTTGTTGTTGACATTGCTGTTGGATTATAGTGGATCAATGTTGGGTTGGTTAATTTTAAAAGTGGCATGACCACTGGATTATTGTCCATATGGGGGTGGGATTTTTTAACTTTTTTTAAAAATTACTTTGTTTATACGCTTCGTACCTTTAATATATGCTTCGTACCTTTAAAAGTGGTATGACCACTGGATTATTGTCCATTGAGGTGTTTAACAGTAACAATTCATTTTTATTTGTAGTAATTGTACATATTTGCATGTCTTCTTTTAATTTATTTTGATATGTACTAATAACATTTTTTACAGCAAATGTCTCCTTCAGGTATTAAGGCGAGGATGATGATGTTAGTTATGATGATGTCGTTTGGGCTCGGTGGTAGCGGAGGCGACGAGGGATCCTCTGCCCCTAGTCTCCCCAAATATGACAAATTAGGGATGTCCATCGAGTACAAATCGGGGCTATTAGCGAGATCCCTCGAGCTGGTAAAGACGATCATCGGCCTGGGGTACATTAGTTGGAAGGAGGTGCCATATGAGCTCAAGTTAGCTGTTTGTGTGGCACTAATATATTTATATTTATATTTATATTAATATGAATATTTCAATTTCAATTTCAATTTCATTTTATATTTATATTTATTTGCAACTAATATTGTATTTGTTGGACAAGAACAATTCAACTTGAATCCTAAGCTACGCGATTCCGTCTTGGAGCAGTTGAGGGAGCAACACAAGACGTGGAAGAAAAATATGCTGACCTGGTACTTTGGGAAGACACGAGAGTCCATTATCCAATGGTGTGAATCCGTCTCGCTGAAGGAGCCGATCTCATTGGCACAATGGCAAAGGTTCATTGACAATGAGATCGGGGAGCGACAATTGGCATCTTGCCAATCAGGAAGGAAAAATTGGGCAAAAAAGACGGACGTGCACTACTCCGGCCGGACATCTTACGCCGAGGTGGAGCATAGGATGATGGTAAGATTTGATTTTTCTATAACTACATAAAATATATTATTCTGCATTATTTTACTTTGCGGGACCGATACTAATTTTACTTTATTTTATTTCAGGGAACAGGGAGTGGCCCTGGGGGTAGGCCACATAAGCTCTATACTTATGTGGCTCTTCGAACGAAGAAGGGGAAGGACAAGGAGGTGTCCCAAGCGTCGCGGCCACGATTATAAGTACTCCAATATTTTACTTTTTGTTAATTACGTTATAATTTTTTAATTTACTTATTTTACTAATCATGTGCTTTTTTTCATTTCAGGCAAAGCTTAAGGAAGTGCATGAGTCGCTGTCTGATGCCGACAAGGCATCTTTGTCCATAGACGCACTCAGCCAAGTGCTTGGCTCTGATCGCAAGCGGAGGACAAGGGGGGTGAGCTCGCGGGTGGCCAAATCTAGGATCATCGAATTTGAGACGAGCAATACCGGGTTGCCTTAAACGGTGGATTCACATGACACGAAGCTGTCCCGTTTGGAGGCGACGGTCTAGGATATGTACTCATTCGTGAACCGTTCGTTGGACGAAAATCGTAAGGGTAAAGGGAAGGATAAGGCGGTGCGAGAGGAGGTGCGGGAGGAGGAGGTGTGGGAGGATGAGGACGAGGACGAGGATGTGGACCTCACTTCTTCGCCGACACGTGCGAACTTTGATGATCCACTTCCCTATTTGGCTCCCTTCAACAGACCGATGTCGACACTTGGTTGGCAGAGCGTGTTTATAATGGACATATTTGATGGCCAGCGGATAGGGCAGGGGTTGAGTGACCCGAATATCGTCCAGGGTGCAGTAGTTCATGGATGTGAGATTCAAGACATTGAGTCCAGGGTGCTCGTCATACATGTGATGCTCGGGAAGGAGAACTCCCAATTGTGGTTGCGCGAACAATGCGGCACGGCGTATATTAGTGGATGTGTTAATTCGTATATCGTGTGGCCTACTCACCTCCTCAGCGTTAACCATACCCCAGACATTTAGTGACATTGATTTATGTTTGAATTGAATTATTTTAAATTATTACATTTGAATTATATTTAGATTATATGGTGAAGCATATTCTCTTTATTTTGAATGTATATTTGCACTATCTCTATTTTATCTGGATATATAATGTTTGAACAGGTACAACGTTTCTATAACTGGTACATATATACTGCTGGGCAGTGGCAGTGGCCATACTGCCCAGCAGATTTTTTTCAATTCTGCCCAAAATTATCACGGTCATTGACCATGATAATTTTTTTAAACACTATCACGGTTTTGTCACGGTACTTAACAGTGACAAAGCTTGTCACGGTCAAGGCCCGTGACATAACCGTGATAAGTCCATGACAAATTTATCACCCCCAGAATTGTCACGGTCATTGACCTTGACAAGTCCAACTTGTCAAGGTCAATGATCGTGACAATTCGACAGATTTGGTGTAGTGCTCTCAATATCATGCCAATGCTCCATAATAGGTGTACTAGTAAATCTACATAGTACTCCCACATAATAAGCTCTGTCAGGTCTAGTGCAATCTGTAGCATAACGTAAGCTACCAATAATACTTGTATAATCATTTTGGTTTACATTGTCGCCAGTGTTCTTAAATAACTTTACACTATGATCAAATGGAGTACTGGCAGGTTTACAGTAAAAGTAATTATATTTCTTTAGAACTTTCTCAATGTAATGAGATTGATCCAAATAAAGTCCCTTTTCTGACCTAGTAATATTAATTCCTAATATTACACTAGCTTCACCCAAATCCTTCATATCAAAATTGGCACACAATAATGATTTATTATTTTCTACGGCATGAATATTTGAACCAAATATAAGCAAGTCATCAACATAAAGACATATGAGAGTGCAAATGTTATCTACATATTTATAATATATGCATTTGTCACTTTCATTTATTTTAAACCCATAAAGAGATTTATCATGCCATTGTTTAGGTGCCTCTTTGAGTGCATAAAGAGATTTATCTAATTTACATATTTTATTTTCTTGACCGTGTACAATAAAATATTCAGGTTGATCCATATAAATCTTTTCTTCTAATTCTCCATTTAAAAATGCAATTTTAACATCCATTTGGTGTATAATTAAATCATTTAAGGCAGCTATAACAAATAGTACACGTAAAGACGTTATTCTAGCTACGGGTGAAAATGTATAAAAAAAAGTCTACGTTTTCTCTTTGTCTAAAACCTTTGGCAACAAGACGTGCTTTATATTTTTCAACAGTGCCATCAGGTTTTAATTTCTTTTTAAGAATCCATTTACACCCAGTTGATTTACACCTAGGAGGAAGGTCCACTAAATGTCAAGTTTTATTTGTTTCCAAAGAATCCATTTCATTATTAGTAGCCTCTTGCCATAAATCGACATCTAATGAAGATAAAGCTTCTTGAATAGTGTTAGGACCGTCCTCTAAAGTGTAAGCTTAAAAGTCGGGACCAAAATCTTTTTCCACACGAGCCCTTTTACTTTTTCGAATTTCTAAAATAGATTCATTATTTTCTTTATTTTTATTTAAAGAAATATTAGTGGATGACTCGCCCCCACTATTTCTCAATTTAAAAGGAAATTTATATTCATAAAAATCGGCGTCATTCGATTCAATAATTATTTGAATTTTCAAGTCATAAAATCGGTATGCTTTGCTATTAATAACATAGCGTATAAAAATGCACTCATATGTTCTACTCACTAATTTAGACCTTTTACTTACATATGCTAAGAACCCCCACGTTCTAAAGTATGACACGTGAGGCTTAATATTTTTTCAAATTTCATAAGGAGATATTTTCATTTTAGTCTTAGGAATTCTATTAAGTACGTGACACACAGTCAAAATAATTTCACCCCACCAATGCGAGGCAGCCCCTGAATTTAATAAAATAGCAACAACTAATTCCCTCAATGTCCTATTTTTTTCTGCTTTACTATTCATTTCGGGCGAATAAGGGGCAGTTTTTCATGAATTATATCGTGGATTTTATAAAATTTGATAAATGATGCGGAATCATATTCGGTGCATCTATCACTACGTAACCTTTTAATTTTCCTATTAAATTAATTTTTAATTTCATTTAGGAAAATTTTAAACATGTCAAATGCTTCACTTTTATTTTTCATTAAATACACAAATGAATAATCAGAACAATCCTCAAGAAAAGTTATAAAATAACATTTGCGATTTCTAGTTGTGACACCATCCAATTCATAAATATCCGAATGAATTAAATCAAATGGTTCAGATTCTTTAAAAACAGATTTATGTGGTGTCTTAGTGATTTTTGTTTGATTACACCATTCACATTTTTCAAATTCGTTTAATGATAATTCTTGAATTAATCCTAAAGTGCTCATATTTTTAACAAGTCGTATATTACCATGACAAAGTCTAGCATGCCAAACATTAAACGAACAAGCAATATAAGTAGAAGGATAAATGTTATTAGCATCACCATTTAACTTAAACATCCCATCAGTGGCATAACCCTTGACTAACAAAATTCCATTTTTGGTCAAAGTAAATAAATCAGCACCAATAGTTTGAGTAAAGCCAACTTTGTTGAGAAGATAGCCCGAAACCAAATTTTTCCTTATCTGAGGAGTGTGAAGAACATCTTTGGGGATAACTGTCTTTCCCAAAGTGAACTTTAATTCCACATTTCCAGTACCAGCAACCTCAATAGAGTGAGAATCACCCAACAACACCTTCTTATCTGCAGTCTCAGAATAAGTCTTAAATAGAGTACGGTCATAACAGATATATCGAGAAGAGCCAATATCCAACCACCACCCTACGGCATCGCTAACCATGTTGATTTCTGAAATCATAGCACATAGGTCCTCTTCGGTCAAATTCTCTTATGCGTGTGGCACATTATGACATTTTCTAGCCATATGGCCAGGCTTGCCACACTTAAAATCGAGAAACTGTCCCGAGATGTTAGACTGTCCATTTCCAGGGTTCTTATTCTTATTCTGAGTTTGGGTCTGATTTTGAAAATTCTGGTTGTGGCTCTTTGTCTGAAATTTTATATTTTTTCCGTTTGCCTTTAAAACAACCGGAGTGTGGTTCTTTTTCTGATTTTTGTTGTTAGAGACAACAAGAATTTTATTTTTGTAGTGTTGTTTTCGGGATTCCTCCTCAATTCTCAATTTAGTAATGAGTGACTCTAGTGAAAATTCTTTAAACTTGTGCCTCAAATTATTTTTGAACTCTTTAAATAGTGGATGCAATTTATCAATAATTACAGTCACCTGAAATTGCTCATCTAAAGCCATGCCCTCGAAAATAATTTCATGGATAATCATTTGCAAATTATGTGTTTAAGCAAGAACAGATTTTTCATCCATCATTTGAAATTTCAAATAACGGCTGACGGCATATTTTTTAGCACCCGCCTCCTACGTGTCATTTGTGAATTATTATTACCCTTTGAACATATTTCTTGGGATCTCTAGTCTATATGTTGGATTACCATCACAAATGACTTATTTATCCAAGGGATTTAGTCCCATCGCTTTCGAGATATTCCACACCTTCTCCCTAGCTAGTCCTTTCGTTAAAGGATCAGCTAAGTTCTGTTCATACCGTATATGATCCACCCTCACAGCACCCATAGAAATAAATTCTCAAACAGTGCTATGTTTACGACGTATTTATCATTTCTTACCGTTATAATAATGGTTCTCTACTTTTGCAACAACCGCGGTACTATCACAATGAATCAAAACAGATGGTATTGGTCTTTCCCACAACGGGATATCTGACATGAGGTTTCTTAACAACCTGCCTCTTCACTAGTAGTAACCAGCATTATCATCTCAGACTCCATAATGGATTGAGCCAAAATAGTTTTTTTCTTAGATTTCGAAGAAACTGCACCACCAGCGATGCTAAATATATATCCACTGGTAGCCTTAGAATCATCAGATAGGGTGTTCCAATCAGCATCACTAAATCCTTCAAGGATAGTGGGATGCTTTTTATAGTGTAATCCGAGGTTCATCATCCTTTTAAGGTACCGCATGACCCTTTCAATAGCATGCCAATGCTCCATACTAGCTCTAACATAAGCTATGTCAAGTCTAGTGCAATCTGTAGCATAACGTAAGCTACCAATAATGCTTGCATAAGCATTTTGGTTTATACTGTCGCCAGTGCTCTTAAATAACTTTACACTATGATCAAATGGAGTACTGGCAGGTTTACAGTCAAAGTAATTGTATTTCTTTAGAACTTTCTAAATGTAATGAGATTGATCCACAGAAAGTCCGTTTCTGACCTAGTAATATTAATTCCTAATATTACACTAGCTTCACCCAAATCCTTCATATTAAAATTGGCACACAATAATGATTTAACATTTTCTACGACATGAATATTAGAACCAAATATAAGCAAGTCGTCAACATAAAGACAAATGATAGTGCAAATATTCTCTACATATTTATAATAAATGCATTTGTCACTTTCATTTATTTTAAACCCATTGGAGATGACTAGACTATCAAATTTATCATGCCATTGTTTAGGTGCATGTTTGAGTCCATCAAGAGAGTTTTCTAATTTTCATACTTTATTTTCTTGACAGTGTACAATAAAACCTTCAGGTTGATCCATATAAATCTCCTCTTCTAATTCTCCATTTAAAAATGCAGTTTTAAAATCCATTTGGTGTACAATTAAATCATTTAAGGCAGTTATAGCAAATAGTACACGTATAGACGTTATTCTAGTCATGGGTGAAAATGTATCAAAAAAGTCTACATTTTCTTTTTGTCTAAAACTTTTATCAACAAGACGTGCCTTATATTTTTCAACAGTGCCATCAGGTTTTAATTTTTTTTTAAGAATCGAGTTACACCCAATTAATTTACACCCAGGAGGAAGGTCCACTAAATGCCAAGTTTAATTTGTTTCCAAATAATCCATTTCATCATTAATAGCCTCTTGCCATAAATCGATTTCTAATGAAGATAAATCTTCTTAAATAGTGTTAGGATCCTCCTCTAAAGTTAAAGCATAAAAGTCGGGACCAAAATATTTTTCCACACGAGCCCTTTTACTTTTTCGAATTTCTAAAATGGATTCATTATTTTCTTTATTTTTATTTAAAGAAATATTAGTGGATGACTCGCCCCCACTATTTGTCAATTTAAAAGGAAATTTATCTTCATAAAAATCGGCATCATTTGATTCAATAATTACTTGATTTTTGAAGTCATGAGATCTGTATGCTTTGCTATTAATAGCATAGCCTATAAAAATGTACTCATATGCTCTACTCGCCAATCTAGACCTTTTAGGGTCGGATATATGTACATAGGCTAAGCACCCCCACGTTCAAAAGTATGACACGTTAAGCTTAATATTTTTTCAAATTTCATAAGGAGATATTTTCATTTTAGTCCAGGAATTCTATTAAGTACGTGACACAAAGTCAAAATAATTTCACCCCGACAATGTGAGGCAACCCCTGAATTTAATAAAATAGCAACATCTAATTCAATTAATGTCCTTTTTTTTCTTTCGACTTTACTGTTCATTTCGAGAGAATAAGGGGCAGTTTTTTCGTGAATTATACTGTGGGTTTTATAAAGTCAATAAATGGTGCAGAATCATATTCGGTGCCTCTATCACTACGTAAACTTTTAATTTTTTTGATTAAATTAATTTTTAATTTCATTGAGAAATTTTTTAAACATGTCAAACGCTTCACTTTTATTTTTCATTAAATACATAAATGAATAATCAGAACAATCATTAATAAAAGTTATAAAATAACGTTTGCCATTTCTAGTTGTGACACCATCCAATTCACAAATATCCGAATGAATTAAATGAAGTGGTTCAGATTCTCTAAAAAGCGATTTATGTGGTGTCTTAGTGATTTTTACTTGACTACACCATTCACATTTTTCAAAATCATTTTATGATAATTTTGGAATTAATCTTAAAGTGCTCATATTTTTAACAAGTCGTTTATTAACATGACAAAGTCTAGCATGCCAAACATTAAATGAACAAGCAATATAAGAAGAAGGAGAAATTTTATTAGCATCAATATTCAACCTAAACATCCCATCAGTGGCATAATCCTTAACTACAAAAAATTCATTTTTGGTCAAAGTAAATAAATCAGCACCAATAGTTTGAGTAAAGCCAACTTTGTTGAGAAGATAACTCGAAACCAAATTTTTTCTTATCTCAGGAGTGTGAAGAACATCCTTGAGGATAACAGTCTTTCCCGAAGTGAGCTTTAATTCCACATTTCTAGTACCAACAACCTCAGTGGAGTGAGAATCACCCAACAACACCTTTTTATCTACAGTCTCAGAATAAGTCTTAAACAGAGTACGGTCATAACAGATATAACGGGAAGCACCAGTATCCAACCACCACACTTCGGCACCGCTAACCATGTTGATTTCTAAAATCATAGCATATAGGTCTTCTTCGGTCAAATTCGCTTGTGCATGTGGCACATTGCGGCATTTGCGAGCCATATGGCCATGCTTGCCACACTTGAAACAGAGAAACTGTCCCGAATTGCTAGACTTCTTATTCTTATTATGAGTCTGATTTTTAAAATTCTGGTTGTGGCCCTTTTTCTAAAATTTTATATTTTTTTCGTTTGCCTTTAAAACAACTGGTGTGTGGTTCTTTATCTGTTTTTTTATTATTAAACACAACAAAAATATTATCTTTATAGTCCTATTTTCGGGATTCCTCCTCAATTCTCAATTTAGTAATGAGTGACTCTAGTAAAATTTCTTTAGACTTATGCCTCAAAATATTTTTGAACTCTTTGAACAATGGAGGTAATTTATCAATAATTACAATCACCTGAAATTGCTTATCTAAAGCCATGCCCTCGGAAATAATTTCATGGGAATCATTTGCAAATCATGGGTTTGAGCAACAATTAATTTGTCATCCGTCATTTGAAATTTCAAATAACGACTGACGGCATATTTTTTAGCACCCGCCTCCTTCGTATCATATTTTTTAAACAGTGCATCCCAAACATCTTTTGCAGTTTTATAATTGGAATAATAGTCATAAAATTCGTCACTTAGAGCATTTAAAATATATTTCTTGTACAGAAAATCATTTTCCTCCCAAGTTCTAATTGTTTTGCTTTCCTCAACAGTATGTGGATTATTAACTACGGATTTGTCAAATTGAACATACGATGCGACTTTTTTCGTAGTTAAATAAAATAGCAATTTTTTGCTCCAACGTTTAAAGTGGGTGCCTTTATATTTGAAAGGCTTGTTAAGATTGCTAGAGTTAATTTCGTCCATGGCAGAATAGTAAACACCTTAAAATTGTTGTAGCAACAATTTTAAATAAATATAGAATTAAGGTAGGGAACGAAATTACCCAATTTAGGAGAAAATAAAGAGACCCAGAAAATATAAGAAACCTGGAAGTAATTAGTCAGGTTGAGTCACGGATAATGTCGCCCTCTTTAAGGTGTTTCACGGCTCTGCCTCCAATTTGTGCTGACAGATGAAAGCCTCACCACCCCCAGGATAAAACAACCCCAAAATATGAACTGGTAGCACAAACCAGATTCGTTCTACGAACACCCATTCTGTAATACATATATTGTTCTATTTTAATATAATTAATCTGAACAGGTGAGATTAATTATTCTTAGAGGAAAACAAAATTTCAGAACTGTGAGGAATAAAAATTTCCAGAACTCTTTATTGAGGGGAGAAGAACTGTTGAGAAAAACGAAGGTTTCAATCTCCTTTTATTACTAAAAAAAATTAACGTTAGTGGGCAAAAAACGTGGGAGAGAAAACAGGAAGACTGGGTTGTTAAGAGACTTAATCATCCCACGTTTTGTAAATAAAAAAAATTAATTACCCTTAGAGAAATTAATATAAAGCCCCAAAAATCGTTAAAATTATTTCCTAATGAGCCCAAGTCTAAGACCCAAGACCCGGACAAGGGCACGAATGGCGTCGGATAGACGACGACGGTGGCGCGCGCGTATGTGACGTGACCCAATAAGTCTCCCACCCATACATACAAAATATCTACTTCCCAAAGGGCTTGCCCATTAGTCCCACAAAAATTGTAAATATACCACAACAAAATATGGCTCCTTACCGATGTGGGACAAGCCAACAAAGGCGTTGAGCATCTCCTTTCTATAAGAAGTCAAAGACAAATCCTTTATCTCTCTCCTTTTTTTTCAAGGTTTGCACTAAAAAGCTGACAGCTATGTGAGTTGTCCCAACAATCCCCCATTTGAAAATTTTGGAAAAACATTTTTATCGAGCAATAATTCATAGAATTGTGCATAACCAAAGGTGTCTTTCCACTTGAACCTTTACGTAGTAAAGATGATTCAGAATACACTAGAGTGACCGTAGTTTTGAACTCTATCTCTGACAACATCCCATACATAACCCTACTTGGGTGTAGTTCTAATAGCCAACACGTTACGACCATATGTTTCTTTCCTAGTATAGTGAATTCTTTAGGAATTTGTCCAAAATATTCATAGGAAGCAGGGACACTTCCACATTCACATAGGTGAGTCTATCAAGAATACTCCTTTAGCTAAGTACCCCACTCAAAATAGAGCTATAGATATCATTAAGAGTTATAATAACTCATTCTTAACTCGCTTCAGGATATCATGCTCCATATGGACGGACTCGGAGTAATACCCCATTCTATATTAATTAATAGTAGCATGATTCAATCCATATCACTTGTGAATTGTTATTACCCTTTGAACATATTTCTTGGGATCTCTAGTCTATATATTGGATTACCATCACGAATGACTCATTTATCCAAGGGATTTAGTCCCATCGCTTTCGAGATGTTCCACACCTTCTCCCTAGATAGTCCTTTCGTTAAAGGATCAGCTAAATTCTGTTCATAACGTATATGATCCACCCTCACAGCAACCGTAGAAATAAATTCTCAAACAGAGCTATGTTTACGACGTATTTATCATTTCTTACCGTTATAATAATGGTTCTCTACTTTTGCAACAACCGCGGTACTATCACAATGAATCAAAATGACTGGTATTGGTATTTCCCATAACGGGATATCTGACATAAGGTTTATTAACAACCTTCCTCTTCACTATCAGTAACTAGCACTATCATCTCAGACTCCATAATGGATTGAGACAAAATAGTTTTTTTCTTAGATTTCGAAGAAACTGCACCACCAGCGATGCTAAATATATATCCACTAGTAGCCTTAGAATCATCAGATAGGGTTTTCGAATTAGCATCTCTAAATCCTTCAAGGACAGTGGGATGCTTTTTATAGTGTAATCCGAGGTTCATCATCCTTTTAAGGTACCGCATGACCCTTTCAATAGCATGCCAATGCTCCATACTGGGTCTACTGGTAAATCTACATAGTACTCAGACAACATAAGCTATGTCAAGTCTAGTGCAATCTGTAGCATAACGTAAGCTACCAATAATGCTTGCATAAGCATTTTGGTTTACACTGTCGCCAGTGTTCTTAAATAACTTTACACTAAGATCAAATGGAGTACTAGCAGGTTTACAATCAAAGTAATTGTATTTCTTTAGAACTTTCTCAATGTAATGAGATTGTTCCAAAGAAAGTCCCTCTTCAGACCTAGTAATATTAATTCCTAATATTACACCAGCTTCACCCAAATCTTTCATATCAAAATTGGCACACAATAATAATTTAACATTTTCTACGGCATGAATATTAGAACCAAATATAATCAAGGCCATATTTATAATAAATACATTTGTCACTTTCATTTATTTTAAACCCATTGGAGATGACTAGGTTATCAAATTTATCATGTCATTGTTTAGGTGCATGTTTGAGTCCATAAAGAGATTTATCTAATTTACATATTTTATTTTCTTGACCGTGTACAATAAAACATTCAGTTTGTTCCATATAAATCTCTTCTTCTAATTCTCCATTTAAAAATGCAGTTTTAACATCCATTTGGTGTACAATTAAATCATTTAAGGCAGTTATAGCAAATAGTACATGTATAGACGTTATTCTAGTCTTGGGTGAAAATGTATAAAAAAAAAGTCTACGTTTTCTCTTTGTCTAAAACCTTTGGCAATAAGACGTGCCTTATATTTTTCAATAGTGCCATCATGTTTTAATTTCTTTTTAAGAATCCATTTACACTCAATTCATTTACACCCAGGAGGAAGGTCCACTAAATGCCAAGATTTATTTGTTTTAAAAGAATCCATTTCATCATTAATAGCCTCTTGCCATAAATTGACATCTAATGAAGATAAAGCTTCTTGAATAGTGTTAGGATCGTCTTCTAAAGTGTAAGCATAAAAGTCGGGACCAAAATCTTTTTCCACACGAGCCTTTTACTTTTTCGAATTTCTAAAATGAATTCATTATTTTCTTTATTTTTAGTTAAATAAATATTAGTGGATGACTCGCCCCCACTATTTCTCAATTTAAAAGAAAATTTATCTTCATAAAAATTGGCGTCATTTGATTCAATAATCACTTGTTTTTTCAAGTCATAAAATTGATATGCTTTGCTATTAATAACATAGCCTATAAAAACGCACTCATATGCTCTACTCGCTAATTTAGACCTTTTTGGGTCAGGTATACGTACATAGGCTAAGCACCGCCACGTTCTAAAGTATGGCACGTTAGGCTTAATATTTTTCCAAATTTCATAAGGAGATATTTTCATTTTAGTCTTAGGAATTCTATTAAATACGTGACACACATTCAAAATAATTTCACCCCACCAATGTGAGGCATCCCGTGAATTCAATAAAACAGCAACAACTAATTTAGTTAATCTCCTATTTTTTCTTTCGGCTTTACCGTTCATTTTGGGCGAATAAGGGGTGGTTTTTCATGAATTAAACCGTGGATTTTATAAAATTCAATAAATGGTGCAGAATCATATTCGGTGCTTCTATCACTACGTTACCTATTAATTTTTCGATTAAATTGATTTTCAATTTCATCTAGGAAAATTTTAAACATGTCAAACGCTTCACTTTTATTTTTCATTAAATACACAAATGAATAATCAGAACAATCATCAATAAAAGTTATAAAATAATGTTTGCCATTTCTAGTTGTGACACCATTCAATTCACAAATATCCGAATGAATTAAATCAAGTGGTTCAGATTATCTAAAAACAGATTTATATTGTGTCTTTGTGATTTTTGCTTGGCTACACCATTCACATTTTTCAAAATCATTTAATGATAATTCTGTAATTAATCCTAAAGTGCTCATATTTTTAACAAGTCGTATATTAACACGACAAAGTCTAGTATGCCAAACATTAAATGAACAACCAATATAAGCAGAAGGAGAAATTTTATTAGCATCAACATTCAACTTAAACATCCCATCAGTGGAATACCCTTGCCTACAAAAATTCTATTTTTGGTCAAAGTAAATAATCAGCACCAATAGTTTGAGTAAAGCCAGCTTTGTTGAGATGATAACCCAAAACCAAATTTTTTCTTATCTCAGGAGTGTGAAGAACATCTTTGAGGATAACAGTCTTTTTCGAAGTGAACTTTAATTCCATATTTTCAGTAACAACAACTCAGTGGAGTGAGAATCACCCAACAACACCTTCTTATCTGCAGTCTCAGAATAAGTCTTAAACAGAGTACGGTCATAAGAGATATGGCGGGAAGCGCCAGTATCCAACCACCACCATTCAGCACCGCTAACCATGTTGATTTCTGAAATCATAGCACATAAGTCCTTTTCGGTCAAATTCGCTTGTGCGTGTGGCACTGTAATACCCCGCATTTTTTATTTAATTGAAATTGAAATTGAAAAAAAAAAACTATTCCAGTGTATATATTCGAAATGTTTGGAAATGAAACTATGTCACTATATATATTCGAAATGTTTGGAAATAAAACTATGTCAGTATATATATTCGAAATGTTTGGAAATGAAAAGTTAAAATGAATTCATTGAGATACGAATGTGTGACTTAAATATTATAAGCGAATTAATGCGTAAATGGATCGAGAGGGTTAAAATTGGGGGCAATGGCATTTTTGTAAATAAACTAACTCTAGGTATAAATAGAAAAAAAGAGAATAAGTCTTCATTTTATCATTTCACAAATGGAGGCTAGGGTTTGGTAGAGAGAGAGAGAGAGAGAGAGAGCAATAAGAGAAGAAAACTAAGAGGATTTCAAGAGGATTCAACTTCTCCATACAATCCAAGGCAAGTTAATAACCTATATGTGTATATTATGTATCTATAATGAAATTTCACATGAACATGTATTTGGATCCCTAAATTAATATGATATTGATGTTAAAAATGATATGCAATATATTATGATCATCATCCATGTAGATTCAAATGCAGTAACATCATTATAGGGATTGAATTGTTGAAGAAATTCTTAAATTTGAGAAATCTATTAATTTGAGTAAAGCGTCATATTAAAAACTGTTTTGAGCTGTTTTGGTTCCGAAAATGGATGTTTCGTTCGCATTGCCTGACAGAAAATTATATTCTGAACAACTTTGTAGTTTTAATTTTTTCCAAAAACGGATCGAAAAATCCTCGAATATGCGTTTTACGGTTCTGCGCAGAAAGTTATCGTGAGCAGGTCCGAATTTTATATGTTAGTTTCGGGTCTGTTTTAGGCAGGATATGGTAGCGTGAACGCGTGTCCTTGTAAAAAATAACGTTTCGAACAACTTTTTAGTTTTAAGTTTTCCCGAAAACGGATCGGAAAAGCCTTAAATAAGCGTTATAAAAATCTAGGCAGAATGTTGTCGAAAACAGGGGTGATTATTATATGTTAGTTTCGGGTGTGTTTTATGCAGGATATGGTAGCGTGCTCGCGTGTCCTTGTAGAAAATCACGTTCCGAACAACTTTGTACTTTTAAGTTTTCCCAAAAACGGATCGGAAAAGCCTTAAATAAGCGTTTAAAAAATCTGGACAGAATGTTGTCAAAAACAGGGGCGATTATTATATGTTAGTTTCGGGTCTGTTTTAGGCAGGATATGGTAGCGTGCTCGCATGCCCTTGTAGAAAATAACGTTCCGAACAACTTTGTAGTTTTAAGTCTTTCCAAAAACGAATCGAAAGAGCCTCGAATCTGCATTTTAAATTCTGGGCAGCATGTTGTTGAAATAAGAATGATAATATTTTTCATGTTGTTAGTAAGATAATTGTGGTGTTGTGCCTAATATCCTAACTTGATCACATACTTATGGTTATTGGGGATATATAACCTTGAAATGATTTGATGTTGAATTAGTAAATTAATGATGGAAATTATGTTATATTATAAATAATGACTATGGTATAACTCGAGTAAGAGACTTGACACGATTGTATATATACATAAGCGTGAAATTGTTTTACATGTATATTGTCGAGTATACACTAAACTAGTCCTCCGGTCGACGTAGGCACATGTTGAATGCGATTTTTTTTGTGAATGATCCGGTTAGATTCCGCTCGAGTGCCGTGTCGGAGATAAACCAGCGGAACCGGACACATGGTTGTAATGCGGGTCGGAGAGAAAGACCTTGAAACGCCATGTGATTTATGACTTAGTGTGATTGCCCTTGCCACGTAATATTGGGGAATATTCGTGTGTAGGCCTAGTGTTACGACTTGTTCCCCCGGGTAACGATAGTGACCCGATATGACTTATTGTGTGAGATATTATGCTTGTGTCTTAAAGTAATATCTCGAATAGATGTATATGATATTATACTTGAAGGAAATATTTTGATACATTAAATACTGAAATGAGATTAATAATGATTAATCATGATACGATATGAGACTACACGTTACTCGAGTTTGGGTTGGGTAGTCACGACATAGGAGCATTGGTTGGGTAATTGAACAACTTAATTACTGGAGACGAGTAATGACTAGTGTGCTTTCATTATAAGTACATCTTATAATCTTATAGCTTGTTTTCTTGCTTTGACGTCCGTATATCTTGCTTTTTGCTCCTCTCCTATATATATAATTTATGACAGGTCCTCGTCCCGCCGGACAATAGACTACGGAGACTGATGAGATCATATCAATCTTAGAATTCATGTAGCCGTGGAGTTATTCTATTTTAATTTATGTCGTTCGTTTCCCTTTTCTTAAGGGTGGTATCAGAGATTAATATTACTTTGTTTATACTTTGGATTTAAGAGAATTGTTGTATTACTCTTTTCCATTTTGTGTTGGGCCACATGTATTGGCATTTTATATTTTCAGTTTGAGATTACTGATGGAATATTACAGTTAATAGTTATGAGTTGGTCTCACTTGTTATAGCTGCTATGATGTGATATGGTTACACGTATGAGAGTGTACAAGTTTACTTTACTGCATTAATTTAAATTTTGTTTCTAATGCCAACATATTGACGCTCCGCTTAATTTAATTGGGCGCAGCTAATCGAATTAGATTTAAAAAACAGGGTTGTCACAGGCACATTGTGACATTTGCGAGCCATATGGCCAGACTTGCCACACTTGAAACAGAGAAATTATCCCGAGTTGCTAGACTATTCATTTCCAGGGTTCTTATTCTTATTCTGAGTCTGATTTTTAAAATTCTGGTTGTGGCTCTTTTTTTGAAATTTCATATTTTTTTCGTTTACCTTTGAAACAATTGGAATGTGGTTCTTTTTTCTGATTTTTGTTGTTAGAGACAACAAGAATTTCATCTTTGTAGTCCTATTTTCGGGATTCCTCCTCAATTCTCAATTTAGTAATGAGTGACTCTAGTGAAAATTCTTTAGACTTATGCCTCAAAATATTTTTGAACTCTTTGAACGGTGGAGACAATTTATCAATAATTACATCCACCTGAAATTGCTCATCTAAATCCATGCCCTCGAAAATAATTTCATGGGCAATCATTTGCAAATCATGGGTTTGAGCAACAACAGATTTGTCATCTATCATTTGAAATTTCAAATAACGGCTGACGGCATATTTTTTAGCACCCGCCTCCTACGTGTCATATTTTTTAAACAGTGCATCCCAAACATCTTTTGTAGTTTTATAATTGGCATAATAGTCATAAAATTCATCACTTAGAGCATTGAAAATATAGTTCTTGCACAGAAAATCATTTTCCTCCCAAGTTCTAATTGTTTTGCTTTCCTCAACAGTAGGTAGATTATTTACTATGAATTTGTCAAATTGTACACACGATGCGAATTTTTTTGTAGTTAAATAAAATATTAATTTTTTGCTCCAATGTTTAAAATGGGTGCCTTCATATTTAAAAAGACTTGTTAAGATTGCTAGAGTTAATTTTATCCATGACAAAATAGTAAACACCTTAAATATTTAATGCCCAAAGAACTTGTCCATTAGTTCCACAAAAATTATAAATATACCACTCCAAAATATCGCTCCTTACCCATGTGTAGGGCTGTAAATCGGGTTGGGTGAGCGGGCTTGGGGTTGCTCAGGCTCGGCCCGAACTGCCTTACCCAAGCTCAAGCCCGAGCTCGGCCCGAATTAACTTTTTCTATGTAAGCCCGAACTCAGCTCATAAGTATTACGGGCTTCGGGCCCGATTTCGGGCAGGCCCGATTTCAGTTTTTTTGTTAAATAAATTGAATTAGTGTTTTTTTTCTTATATTTCCATCATGGAGAAAATGTACATATTAAAATCTAATTGTTATTTTATAAAATAGAATATATAGTTATGAAATGTATTAAAGGAAATTAGAATGAAAACCAACAAAATTAAAATAGGTATGTTATTTTAAACAATGTTAACATAAATATGTCATATTATATAAAAATATTTATTTATTTATTTATTTATATATTTAAAGTTCGGGCTTCGGGTCCAATTCGGGCTTGGTAAGGTTTGGTTCAAGTTCGGCCCGAAATTCATTCGTGCTTGAAATTTTGGTTCAAGCTCGACTCGGCTTAAACTCAAATAAAGCTCGACTCGAAAATAACGGACCGAACGACGGACTTCGGGTCTGCTCGGCTCAATTTACAACCCTACCCTTATGGAACAAGCCAACAAAAGCGTTGAGCATATGCGTTCTATAAGCCGTCAAAGATAAAGGCTTTATCTCTCTCCTTTTTTTTCAAGATTTGCACTAAAAAGCTGACAACTATGTAAGCTATCCCAACATTTTCTGTCTTGCCCTTTTGCTGGTAATGTAATAGTACTAACTCCATCTTCAAACCCTTATCCACTTTTGAAATGGGTGATTATAAAACCAAAAATGATAGAGCGACCCGGTTTAGTGACATAAAGTCCCAACTTAATGATGTGGACTTGCCATGTCATTGTCCACGTCATTAAGTCCCCTTTTTAATTCATTAAATACTTTTTTATCCTAATAAAATTAGAAAGATTTGGATTTTGAATATAAAAAATAAAACTTAACATCATTAAAAAAACACTTATTTATTCGGTCATCCTACAAATTTATTTTTCATCAAAATATATCAAGTTAAAAAAAACAGCCCAATCAGTTACAAAAAAAATAGTTCGATCCAGTAAAAAAAATTTACATATCGCACCAGCAATATTATTTTTTTTTTTAAAATAACTCTTTTACATACAGTTGGCACGTATCATTTTTTTTAAATAGTAAAATAAGTTTTTTCCAGTTTTAAAAAAAAATCGTTCATGCTAGCGGCACCTCTTATTTTTAACTCGTTTAGTCCCTCAAATACTCATTTATCCAATATTCTCTTATTTTTAAAGGTCCGTGCTAGCGGCACCCCTTATTTTTAAACTTTTTTTATTATTTTAAAAGGTCCGCGCTTGCGGCACCTTTTTTTTTAAAACTTATTTAGTCCCTCAAACACCCATTTACCCAATATTCTTTTATTTTAAAGGTCCGCGCCAGCGGAACCCCTTAAAACTGTTTAAAGGTTCGCGTTAAAAAATTATTCTAATAATAATTTTTTTTAAAATTATTTTTAACTTATTTAGTCCCTCAAACACCCGTTTACCAAATATTCTCTTATTTTTAAAGGCCCGCGCCAGCGGCACTCCTTAATTTTAAACTTAATTTTTTTTAATTTTTAAAAGTTATTTTTTGTATTTCTTAAAATTGTTTAAAACCCCGCGTTAGCTGCACATATTTAGTGTTTTTATATGGTGAAAGATTTTTTGAAACAAAATAAAACACTTGGACTAAACGTGTATTTAAACTATTTTTAAGTTAAATTTTTTTTATGTGATATTTTAAATAAATAAATCAACTCAAAATAGATTTTTTAAAATTAATTAGCTGTTTTTTTTAATTTAAAAAATAATTTTTGAAAATAAATGAATTTATAATTTAATTAAATAAAGGAGTGTGTTTCTTAATGATGTGGCACTTGCCACATCATTAAGTCCCACTTTTAAGTTGAGATTGCAAGTCGCCGTAGTCTTGCTCTATTTAGAATAGTCACAAAAAAAAACGTGTCGCCCGATAGTTACCTTGGAGAGTCGAGGAACAAATTGGCCCATGGAAAGTCAAGCTGATGGCCTCAAATATCGATTTATAAATTCTAAATAATACTACACGTTATTTTTATCTAGAGTAGTGATAGGCTTACCGGGTACTAGCACCAAGCTAGTACCAGGTGCCTTGTTGTCATTCTTTCATTTGCTGTTTTTTTTTCTTTTTTCTTTTTTTTTTTTTTGAAAAAGTATGGTATAGTTTTTAATAAGGTTACTTAACTTTTTTTTTTATTTAGAAAAAAAAAATTTAATTTTTTTTTCTTTTATAAATTAGAAAAATTGTATTGTTAAAAAATACTATTTTAATATTTTTTTTTGAAAAAAACTGTTCGAAAAAAATAAAAGTTAGTTTAATATAAAAAAAAACTTTTTCTTTACAATTTTAAATTGTTTTAAATTTCAAAAATTAATTTTAAAAATAATGAGTGCCGCTGGCGCGGACCTTTAAAAATAAGAGAATATTGGGTAAATGGGTGTTTGAGGGACTAAATAGGTTGAAAATAATTAAAAACATAATTTTTTATTAGATTAGTTTTTTAATGCAAAAATACAACAATTATTTTAAATGTTGTAAAGTTTAAAAAAAAAAGTTAAAAATAATGAGTGCCGCTGGCGCGGACCTTTAAAAATAAGAGAATATTGGGTAAATGGGTGTTTGAGGGACTAAATAGGTTGAAAATAATTAAAAACATAATTTTTTATTAGATTAGTTTTTTAATGCAAAAATACAACAATTATTTTAAATGTTGTAAAGTTTAAAAAAAAAAAGTTAAAAATAATAAGTGCCGCTGGCGCGGACCTTTAAAAATAAGAGAATATTGGGTAAATGGGTGTTTGAGGGACTAAATAGGTTGAAAATAATTAAAAACATAATTTTTTATTAGATTAGTTTTTTAATGCAAAAATACAACAATTATTTTAAATGTTGTAAAATTTTAAAAAAAAAGTTAAAAATAATGAGTGCCGCTGGCGCGGAGCTTTAAAAATAAGAGAATATTGGGTAAATGGGTGTTTGAGGGACTAAATAGTTTGAAAATAATTAAAAAACATAATTTTTTATTAGATTAGTTTTTTAATGCAAAAATACAACAATTATTTTAAATGTTGTAAAATTTAAAAAAAAAAAGTTAAAAATAATGAGTGCCGCTGGCGCGGACCTTTAAAAATAAGAGAATATTGGGTAAATGGGTGTTTGAGGGACTAAACAGGTTGAAAATAATTAAAAACATAATTTTTTATTAGATTAGTTTTTTAATGCAAAAATACAACAATTATTTTAAATGTTGTAAAATTTAAAAAAAAAAGTTAAAAATAATGAGTGCCGCTGGCGCGGACCTTTAAAAATAAGAGAATATTGGGTAAATGGGTATTTGAGGGACTAAATAGGTTGAAAATAATTAAAAACATAATTTTTTATTAGATTAGTTTTTTAATGCAAAAATACAACAATTATTTTAAATGTTGTAAAATTAAAAAAAAAAAAGGGTTAAAAATAACGAGTGCCGCTGGCGCGGACCTTTAAAAATAAGAGAATATTGGGTAAATGGGTGTTTGAGGGACTAAATAGGTTGAAAATAATTAAAACATAATTTTTTATTAGATTAGTTTTTTAATGCAAAAGTACAACTATTATTTTAAATGTTATAAAATTAAAAAAAAAGTTTAAAAATAACGAGTGCCGCTGGCGCGGACCTTTAAAAATAAAAGAATATTGGGTAAATGGGTGTTTGAGGGACTAAATGAGTTAAAAAATATTATTAGATTAGTTTTTTAATGCAGAAATACAAAAATTATTTCAAATGTTGTAAAATAAAAAAAAAAGTTTAAAAATAACGGGTGCCGCTAACGCAGACCTTTAAAAATAAAAAAATATTGAGTAAATGAGTGTCTGAGGGATAAAATGAGTTTTAAAAAAAATAATTGAAAAAAACAAATAAACTATTCTAATAAAAAATTATTTTTTATAATTGTTTTTAACTCATTTTACATGAAAAATCAAAAAAAAAAAAAAAAAAAGAAAACAGAAGGGCTCCCTGTGCTAGCCCGGGGTTAACACTCGGGTAGCCAAACATTATTCTTTTATCTAAATCCAACTAAATGTAAATCTGAATTAATAAATATAAAAAACTACTCATTTACTTCTTACACTACCAGGTCATGAACATGGTCATCCGATTCAAGTCCAACTGAACTACAACCCAAATCCTTCTTTAGTCCCCTCTCTTTCATCAACTTCCTAACATTTTCCACATCACTCCATCTCCCCATCTCTGCATAAAAATTCGACAACACAACATAATAAGCACTATTCTCCGGCGCCAACTCAACGAGTTTCCAAGCCACAAGCTCACCAATTTCCAACTCACCATGCGTCCTACAACCCGCAAGCAATGCGCCCCATATACTCTTAGTCGCCTTAAATGGCATTTCCTTTACGACATTAAAAGCCTCCTCGACATACCCACAACGAGCCAACAAATCAACATAACATGCAAAATGCTTAACACTCGGCAGAAATCCATATTTCCTATCGACTAGACGTGAAAAAATTTGTCGACCCATTTGTATAAGCTCCGAATGAACACACGAACAAAGCACTCCAATCAATGTAACTTCATCTGGCTTTACACCCTCTTCCTCCATTTTAAAAAACCACAAAACTGCCTCAGCCCCATTTTTGGCAAGAGCTAAGCCTTTAATAAGAGCATTCCATGTGTAAACATTTTTTTCCCTCATGCTTTGAAAAACACCTAACCCTTCATCAATATTCCCACATTTACCATACATATCAATCAAAGTAGTACCCAAAATCACATCCAATTCCCAATTTCTCCTCTTTATAAAGTCATGTATCCAAACACCCATCTCAAGTGCACCAAAACTAGCACAAGCAGCTAAAGCATTCACCATGGTCACCCTATTAGGCACCACCCCAGCGTATTGCATTTGCTCAAAACTAATCAAAGCATCATCAAACATCCCAGCTTCCCTATACCCATTAATCATAACAGTCCAAGAAACCACATCTCTCTCAGGCATTTCATCAAACACTTGTTTACACAAACTCATTTCACCACAAGAAGAGTACATATTCAATAATGAATTTTGGACATAGATATCTGTTAAAAGACCCAATTTTGTGATGTGGGTATGCAAAGATTTACCACCAGTGAGGTCCTGGAGGTGAGAGAGGGACTTGAGGAGAAAAGGGAAGGTGTAGTTATTTGGAAAGATTGAGTTTTTATGCATGTGGGTGTATATAGAAATGGAGTGGTGAGGGGAATCCGAGTGGGAGAAGGATTTAATGAGGGTGTTGAAAATGAAGAGATGGGTATTTTGGGAATGGGTGAAAAGTGGGAAAGTGAAGTTTAGTAGGGAGAAAGATTGGGAGGAAGTGATGAATTGGGTGGCTATGGTGGTGTTTGAGTGGAGGTTTTGGAGGATGAGTTGGGCTTGGATTTGGTAAATGTGAGAGGGTGAAGTGCACTTGTGCAAAAGATGTTGGATTTTGTTTAATTGAGGAAATGGTGTCATTGGTGGGTATTAGAAACTTATATCTCCAACTGGCTTCAAAAATTTAGATTTCTGTTATTTGAAGATGGCACAACTGAACTGTTACATGTTGGACAAAAAAAAAAAGGCAAGAGTGCTAGCGTTTGAGTTTAGAACAACCACAAGAAAAGTTACAAAAACATGCGCATCCAGGGAATCGAACCCTGGTCAGTACCGTGGGAGGGTACTATGATACCACTACACCAGATGCGCGTTTTTACTTAATTCCAGAGGAAATACTATTAGTTTAAGACTTTTGATCTTTAATTCACTCAAATTTAGGTTTTATGAGAAAGTTAGATAATAATATTGTATTCTACCACTATAGTAGAGAGTTTTTTTAACTTTGATCTTAAAATATAAATATTGTGCTACTTACGCGACCCTTAATTTGTCTTATCGGTTAGAAAATTGGACATGCTAAAATTCAGTTCTACCCGTGGGCCATAATCCATTACGTAGGGGTGGAATACTCGTTCTCAATTCGTAAATTTGAGTGATTAGTGTGTGTTCGAGGGTAATTTAAAAATTAACTTGGTGAAATTCGTGCATTAATAAAATCAACTAACAAACACTTTGGATTAACACTAAGAGGAAATTAACACGGATAGAAAAATTAAATATTAATTGTAGGGTGACCTTTTGGTAAAAAGTATAGCCTTATTTTTCAAACATTTAGGCCCAGAATATAATTCCAGAAATAGTTCTATGTCGTGGAATGATGCATCGCTTTATATTAAGGAACTAGAAAAAAAAGTCTTAATTATATTCGACGTGAGACTTGATTTTTAAGTGAGAGAGATGTCATCTAACCCATTAATCTATAAAGGAAGTAAGATAGTAAATGTTTTGTTTATATGTTTGACGTTGGACTTCATAGTTGCAACCTTGTGTGTGTGTATGTGTGTGTGTGTGTGTGTGTGTGTGTGTATGTGTGTGTGTATAAATATATAAACGCTCTAGTGAAACTCTAAAATTCTCCAGTAATTTAAAAATTGACACTTTGGCACACGTGCACAGCATATTAGCCACATGGGTTCCACCTCCAACATGCGTATAAGGACATAAATTTCAAATTGAGTCCCTCTATTGCTTTGACTTAATTCCGTGAACAAAATTGTGTTTGTAATATGTCATAGGTAGAGTTTATTTTGTCGCTCCAACTTGGTCTATGACGTATTGAAGAAATTAAAGACGTTGCGAAAAAGCTTCAAAGAATAAATCATGCCGAAGTTTAATTAGTGCAAGTTTATTCGTCTTCAAAGATAATTGCATTCCGAGATCACTCAGGTATGAATGCGTATAATTAATGGTGCTCGAAATTATTTTTATAAAATCTAAGGATGTATTTTTATAAAGAAAAATATTTTTAAATATTTTTAAATGTGTTTTAAGTGTTTACACTACGTTTTATTCTAATAAACTCGAAATAGAGTTTGACTAATGTGGATCTCTTTTAATAGAGACGTTTTAATCAAAAAGTCAAACTTACGCGCTATCGTTCAAACGACATAAGCTCTCGTTTGAGCGAGATCCTTATGTCGCGCGAATGATGTGGCCTTGTCATTCTAGCGACACTATTTTTGAGGCGGCGTGTTAAATCTTATTTAAAGCGTGTTTTCGATAGAGTTTCGTAAGTGTGCATCTGGAAAAACAGTTTACCATCCAGTACATTGTTTGCACATGTTTTTCTCAGATTTCAAAGCTTAAACACATCCTTAGAGTTTGTAAAGATCCGAGTTATCATTATTATATGTTTACATGATCTTGCGGCACCAAGAAGGTTTGTTCTACCATTGAACATCAGGGTTTTGCGGTGAAGAAAAGAGAAGGACTTGTTGTTCGACATCGTAGACGAATCAAAGTCATTCGATGGACACCGAGACATACATGAATGCGTGTGTTGTGGATAGGTATCGTGAAAGATGGAATTTCTTCATGGACACTATTGAAGAACGGTAGAAGATCAGAAGGAATGTCAAGACCTGTGGGGATCGATTCATTGAGTAAGGCTAATCTGTTTTTGTAAAACCATTGTTCATAGTGATTATCTGGCTTGGGCCGTCTGAGGTTGTTTTCCCGTTTATGGACTTTTTCCTCGTACATCCGGCGTTGTGAGTATTCTTTGTTTTACTTTACTTGCTTTAATCACTAGATGCATATTTAGGATTAATCAAGATAAAATCGGTTTAAAGTAAGAATTGATTTTTCACAACTTGGTTTGATGCATAATTAAAAGTTAGATAATTTTCGGAGAAAATTGGTTTTGTTTAAAACACACATATTAGTTCCTTTCAAATTGGTATCAGAGCTAGAAAATATATATATATATATATATATTTTTTATCCCGTGTGTCTTAAAAGATGAATTTTGGATTTAATGAACTTTATCGAACTCCTATTTTTTATGGCACTAATTACACCTATTGGAAGATGAGAATGAGAATTGAATTAAAATCAATTGATGAGCGTGTGTGGCTAGCAGTTGAGAAATGTTGGACACCCCCTGTCACTATTGTAGGTGAAGTCACTAGTTTAAAGCCTGTCGAATCATGGACCGAAACTGAACATAGACTTTCACAATATAATTCTAAGGGTCTGCACGTTATTTCTTCAAATGTCACACCGGAAGAATATAATAGAATTATGACTTGTGAAATAATAAAACAGGCTTGGGATATTTTGGCACTCACTCACGAGGGCACTAGTACGGTTAGGGCGTCAAAACTTCAAAATCTCACCACACAGTTTGAGACCATTAGGATATTAGAGTGTGAAACTTTTGATGAGTTTTATGCTAGGTTGTCCAATATTGTTAACTCGTCGTTTAACCTAAGTGAGAAAATTTCCGACAACCGTGTCATTAAGAAAATCCTTCGGTCATTGCCTAGTAGGTTTGACGCAAAAGTGACCATTTTAAACTCCTTGGGTAAGTTAGAATCGACGAAACTAGAAGAGATTGTAGGTGACTTACAAACCTATGAAATCGACATGATTACCTCCAAGCAAGTGCCTAAGAAAGAAAAGGGTATTGCTTTGAAAACCCGGAAGGAGGAAATTAAAGTTTCGGATTCTGATTTCGATTCCGATTTTGAGGATGTTGCTTTGTTGGAAAAGAAATTTAAAAAATTTATTAAGTTTCAAAAGTAATCGAAAGATGCCAAGAAATTTGAAAAATTCAAGAACAATAAAGTAGATCCCACGTCTAAGGATAAGTTTGAGAAGCCTAAGAGAGATGAGTCGGATAAGTGTTTTGGGTGTGAGGGGTACAGTCACAAATTTAAGGAGTGTCCCACTAGACCTAAGAAAGAGGGTAAACAACCCACTGTCTATAGTGCCAGCTTAAGTGATAGTGATCTGGAAGAGGGATAGAGTTCCCCTATTGATCGTAACTTTGTTTCGTTTATGGCATGTCATGTGAGCGACGACGATTCTCATGTGAATGACACTTTCGAGGAGGTTTTGAGTGAATCCCATGTTAGTGAGGGTGAAGAGAGTGATGAGGAGGAGATAGATGTGAAAGAGTTGAAAGTTGAGTTTAATGAGTTGTATGCCGAAACGGTGAAGGTGAAAAAGGCTAACTCAAAATTGCAAGCTAAGTTGAATGAGCCTGCCATAGAAAATAATGATAGTTTGATTAAGGATCACTACACCAAAACAGTCAATTAGTAACACTACTATAGCGTTACTAAAATAATTACTAACACTAAAAAAGTGTTAGAAAAAAAGGCGCGGGGAATAAAATTACTAACACTTTTTTACTAGTTACTAAATTATGTGTTACTAACACCACTTTACCGTTACTAAAGTGTTACTAAATTCTATGTTATTAACATTTTTCTACCATTACAAAAGTGTTACTAATTTCATAACACATTTCTAACACAATTTTTATAACACATTTAGTAATCGTATAAATCCGTTACTAATATTTAAAAAAATTTAATATATATATATATATATATAATATGGGACAATGGTGTTATGAATAGTAACTCATGTATGATAAGATATGCATGATAAACATGCATGGCATTTTATGTGTTGCATGCTTGCATGCATACACATGCATGTATGCATGCATACATACATATATACATTATTATTTTATTATTTTTTTTATTAAAATATTTAAAAAAATAATAATTTTTTTAAATATTTAAAAAAAAATTATTTTTTTTATTTTTTTTCAAAGTTTTTTTTTAAAAAAATGACGGGTTATTATGGGTTGGGTTTTATCACGGGGACAAATTTATCACCGTGCCTTCGGGCACGGGCATTCGCTAGTATATATATATGGAACAATGGTCTTATGAATAGTAATGCATGCATAATAAACATGCATGGCATTTTATGTGTTGCATGCTTACACATGCATGTATGCATGCATGTACATGCATGCATACATACATGATTATTTATTTATTAAAATATTTTTCAAAAAAATATTTTTTATTAAATATATTTAAAAAATATATATTTAAAAAAATATATTTTTTTAATATATATATATATATATATATATATATATATATATATATATATATATTAAAGTTTTTTAAAAGTTTTTTTTTAAAGGCGGGTTACTATGGGCTGGGTTTTATCACGGGGCAAATTTATCGCCGTGAACTCGGGCACGGGCATCCGCTAGTGTGTGTGTATATATATATATATATATAATATACATATTATAATATATATATATATATATATATACACACACACACACTAGGGTATGCAATATTCAAAATTGCTAACATAATAACAACAAAATAACTGTCGATGCGATTTAATTTCAATACAAATAAGTTAAATTTAAAAAAAAATAACAAAATCTCTTTTATTTATAGTACTATCCACCTGTTTAAGGTATAAAAATTTGTACAACAATACAAATAGTCCGCAACAACACTAATACACATCCTGACAATAACCTCATTAAAAATTAATAGCCCAAATTCCATTAATAGAAAATTCCTCTCAATACACGAGGCAATTTGGGAAATCTAAGAGTTGTTCATCTCTATTTGGCAATTTGCATACTACACCAGTTGCCCTTGCTATGATGGTCATTGCTGTTGTAACTACACGTATTACAACCGAACACATAACAGGTATCTTCACAACAAGCAAAATAGAATATGCAACTGCTAGAGTTGGGTTCACCTAAAATTACCAATGTAAAAAAAGAAAGTTGAAGTAAAAAAAGAAAATTTAGACTTGACATATTTGTAGAGTCCACCAGCTGTTGAGGTGGGGATTTTTGAGGTTGATGAGTGGGTCCCACTAAAGAGTAATTGTAGGCACCCGTGTTCTTATTTTCCTGAAAACTGAGACCTACCATTTGTCTATATACGTTATCGATCATTTCACGGCACTGTATGTTTCTCGTCATCACAAAATCACTTCACTGCTTCTTTACGTTTGTGATTGCATCCTGTTTATTAATATTTCATTTTAAAATATAACGAGGAAGTTGATCAGAAAAATCGGTGCAAATGAGCAATTTATTTAATCACATGATACATCCATGTAATCGGACAATGAAAATTTGCATACCTGAAGCGTAACATGGAACTTCAATCCTTCATTAATGTTCTCCTTGATTTCTTAGAATTTGACTATGGCAGCTTTATCTGCTTATAACACTTCTCATGAGAAGCTAAGAAATTGGGAGAAAAGCAAAGCAAAAATGTTAAAAGTGAAACATCAACTATAGTAGGAGAAAAAAGTATTGAACATAAGAAGTATCTCTAAAGGTTGAAAAGAAAAGATAAAAAAAATAAGCCAAAAGGCAACAATGTTAACAAATTGTAATATGTTAATTTCATTTGGGTCACCACACTCCATGCTAAGAAAAGCAGGACTGCATGAGCAACCAGACGTTAAACATGTCGTAACTCTTAACAGAAATTTTAAAGTTACTAAAACACTCTTAATAGGGTCTATTTGAAAATGAAAATACAATGTGAGGTCAAGTTTCTACTGAGAAATTTCCCTATTAGAACCAAATGTGTGTGTGTGCATGCGTGGAGCACACTCATGACTATGTGGAAAATAATGTCCCTAACCACCAATCAAGATTCAAGAATGAAATTAAAGACGAAAATAGAACATTTGTATAACCAAGAATGATAAATAGAGATTGATGGCAGTCTTCACCCATGGGTTTGCACAATTCTCATCCATATCTGTGAACTCGAATCTCTCACATGAATAAATTGATCATCCGGACGAGATCTGGGATGAGATAAACCAATTTGTACATACAAATATGTCAAGTCAATGAGCCAAGTGAGAGTGAGGCCTACAGTGGTATGGTGGTAGTAGAGTATAACAAAAAGGCTATCAAAGTGCCAAAAAGGGGCCTGCATAAGCAAGTCAATAGCATAGCAGGTTAAAGTACCTGCAAAAGAAATGTTAGTATCTAAAAATAACAAGCAAGCGAGGATGGGGAGCATGGGAAGCAGGGAAGGGCAGGTGGCAGGGCTGGATGCTTTCAAAGTCCATGGTAGGTTATAAGTTTTTGAATATGTAGGATGGGGGAGGGGATGAATCACAGTGAGTAAGAGGGAGAAGGCAGGGACAAGGTATATCCCACCGCATAAGGTCAAGAAAGGAGAGGCCAAGCTTGGAAAGATGGTCAGGAACCATATTACCTTCCCTAAAAATATGAGTGCAGAATAAATTCATTTGAGATAGCCTATGCTTGAAATTGTTCCACATAGTGAGGAGAGTCCAAGGGGGAACAAGGGATTGAGATGATAGACATGTATTAACTACAATAGAATTTCAATTTTTAGACCAAGCAAGATCAATGTCCATGATGACTGCATTTAACTCAACAAAGAATGCAGTGTAAACTCCATTTTTTTAATAATCGGAGCCAAGAATTTTGCCTTTGGGATCTCTTAAGACTCCTCTAATAGAGGCTTTTCCACTCATGATCATATTAAATAATCCTTTTTATAGGTCAATGCTCATTGTATGATGATGTTCGATCTTAGGCGGGCCATGGCAATACCGTATTTGTCCCACCCACTCTTCACTTCTATAAGATCATCCCCACTCTCAATGTAACAATCTTCAATACATGGACGCATTCATCCGAACGAGATTAAAAATGGTTAACGAGATTAAAAATGGTTCAAGCTTGGTTCTTTAATTTCACAAGCCGGGCCAGAATAAGATTTTATCCGAACAAAAATGAGCCAAGCTTGATTATCCAATATCTTTATAATGTTTGAGCAAAATTATTACTAAGAGATAAAATACTAACACATATCCTGATATCCAAGACATAATAAATGGCATCTATATCAAAATAAAATATCAAATACAGAAAAATACTCATCCAAACACCGATTTCCTACTCATTCCCCATCACCGTGTTAACTGTTGCATTATATTCAGGTTAGTGTTAAGAAACGTTCAACACAAACCCACTAATTTTGAGTTGGGTTGAGTCGCATTAACTTGTAGTGTAAAATAAAATTATCGCAACTACTAAAAAGTTTATGGCATGTTATTGGATGTTCATTGAGGAGGTAATGGAGCTTGTGGAGCTGACCTTATTGAGGGAAACACTTGATGGATTGTCGGACGTGAGTGGACTTTCAACCGAACAATGCAAAAGCCTGACAATTTTAGTTGAGCTAGTGGCCAACCCATCTAATATACTTCATGGATGATCCAACCTCGGGACTTGATACCATGGCCACTACTATAGTGATGAGAGCAGTGAGAAACATGGTTGATATAGGTAGAACTGTGGTGTGCACTATCCATCACCCAAGCATTGACATATTTGATGATAAAAAGGCGCTGCAAAAAAGAAAAGAAAAGAAAAGAAAACTCGAGGAATTGAAGTTTTTTTGTTTCTTTTCTTTTGTTTATATGTTTTTTTATAGATAGAGGAGAGGGAATGGTGATAGATAGAGATAAATTGGTCGGAGAACGGAGAAAGATTGCCGACAGAGATTCGGAGGGCAGGTTAGAACTGCACACTGTTCACATTGAAGCCTTCAGTTCTGCTTTTCTATCGATTAGATCCACGCCAAAATGAGTGCCTAATACAACAATAATCAATGGGTAAGCTAACTGAAACTGGTGATATAAAGCTCCTAAATAAAAATTCAAATATTAACACATATGACAGCAGAATAGCTTACATAAATCTAGGGATAGAAATAAGCTCTTGTGGTATCCATCCGCTGAAATGGTTGTTTGCTACATCTCAGTGAAAATTTAAGATGTAAGATATCTAAAAGGGGGTGGCCAATTGGAGTTATAAAAATTAAAATGATAATTTGTTTTTTTTTCTTAAAAAGGAGAGGATAGATAAGACAACTAGATTTAAATTAACAGGATTTATACTTCCAGATCAGTCAGAGGAAAAGCATCGAGGACATTCAGGGAGCCAGTTAATTGATTATTCTGCAAATGACTACAAGAAATGCAGATACTATGAGAAGTTCAAATGAACTAAACAAAAAAATCAGCAAGAAGTGCTTCTGTAAATATACTCACAGTGTAGAAAGATTCGATAAGAAACTGAACGAATTGGGCAGATCTCCACTAAAGTTGTTAAGGTAGAGATCCCTGCATTGGATGTTAATGTTAGATGTGATAATTTATGAATAGATTTTACACCAAATGAAAACGTTAGTAGGAGTGCCTGCATGGTTTATTCTACTATTGGTTCAAAACTTCAGGTAATAAGAGGTTATAGTTTCAACGATACTCATGGTATCAAATTAATAATCCATGTTAAACCTAACTAGCTCGGAGATAGATAAGAGGATAAACAATAGTCACAGGAAGCCTACAAGGATATGCATACACAAGGAGTATTCATGAATCCAACCTAGTGACGACCTAAGTTCATAAACTCAAGAAAAATCAGAGATATAAACCACAATATGAATGATGATCAATTGACACACTATGATATTTCAGTGACCCAACATTACACATTTCAAAATTATCTGGGGAGAACAGAGACAACAAAAGTTACAACATGAAAATAAACATGTATTTCATATTATCGTCAGATATCTTACAAGGTTGCGAGGGAAGTAAGATTAGTAAATATCTCTACAATTGATTGAGAGAGAGAATTATGGCTAGTATTCCTTAAATCAAGAACTACAAGGTTAAGCAACTCACTAAATAATTAAATTTGTTAAAACTGAAGAATGTATATAAATATGCTTTGACAAGTATCAATATCATTCATGGTTTGCCACTCACAGATAACTTAAAGAAGCCATGTTAGCAATCGAGTAAGGAAGATTCCCACTTAAGTTGTTATTTGCAAGATTCCTACGTGGGACACAAATAAGCAATGGCATTGATAAGTTAAATCAAAGGGCTCCTAAACAAAGAAAAAATCTCATAAAAACATTTAAACATTACAGTCTTGTAAGGTTTAGCGGTAGCTAATACGAAATTGAATCGTAAATGCGGTTGCCACTCAAATCTCTAACAAACCAAAAGATCAAGAAGAAATCAAGAGCTCCATTAGCTAAAAGCTATAAATAAAATACTATAATTGTAAGAGGGAAAAACCAATAATTCTCTCACAATGTTCTCAGCGACGAAAAGGACGCAAGCAAGTATCCCATTGTCCCAAATAAACAAACAGTAAAGTATTTACCTTAATCCTTCGCGGAAACCTTTTTGGAAGACTTTCTTGACTTTTTCTTTCCTGAAGCTTTCTCTTTGGGAGATGAATGCTCATCTTTCTCACTTTCCTTTGCAAGCTATAACTACTCTTTTCGATAAACTTCATGAAACATCATTCAAGTTGTAGCAACTCACTTCTTCTTCTCACCACCTCCTACAGATCTGTATAAAATAAGTCCCATGTATTAGCAGCCTTCTATTAACAATAACAGAAGTTCCATGCAAAAGAAGTTCCATGTGAATAATATTTAGACCAATTCTCTGATTCTAGAAAATCACCTTTTCCCTCCTCCTTTATCCGGGCTTGGGACTAGCAATACTCATATAAAATATTGGCATTGGCAGAGTTAAAAAGTTTTTACAATACATAATCCAGGTATAGATAACTTAAATAGTGTCCATAACAAAAGCATAGTAAAAATTCACTCCAAATCAAGTCCAAATCATAGTACAAATTCAGTCCAAATACTATAACAAAATCATACTACAAATCAAGTCCAAATCAAAAGCATGACAAATTAAATCCAATACAAAAATAAAATCATGGTCTTAACTCGTAATCTAAACATATTTAAGCCAATAATATATCCAAATCAAATATCCTCCCAAGACTAAATCGACGAAAGTGTCATTGCCACCTTGAGGAGAATCCAACCTAGCATCCGGCTTCATAACTTCCTCCACATATATTTTCTTTTTTCCGACTCCAACTCGCCTCCCGTGAAATATATCCTTTGTCGCATCCGTCACGACATACCCCTTTGCCAATTTTTCATTGTACCTATCAAGCAAGATGGCATTGGGGTTGACGGAGGGGGAAGGACGAGGAGCTGATCCAAAAACATTATCTAGATTTTTGGAAAGATTTATCTGCGGACAACTTGTATTAGATGCATGCTCACTTATTGGTGTTAGTTGTGAACCATTTTCCTTTTGAGCATTAATGGCCTGAACCAAACTTTTTATAGCATCCTTGACAAATCAGATCAAACAACAGTAAGACTTCTATAAATAGATAGATATGTTGATCAAATAAAATTATGTAACATACAAATACCTTCATAGATTGAATCTCTGTGTTATTTTCATTCAATTTTTTATTCATAGAATCAATGATCTCTTTCTTCAATGCAGTCGCACTATCATATAACTTCTTTCTTTGTTTGAGTTTTGCCTTTACCACCCCTAAACGCATCAACTGCCTCTTCGAAACAAGGGGGAAAACTGCACGAACTCTACCATTTTTCTCCTCTCCAAAAACTTCTGTCACCTCATCATTTTCTAAACATTAGCTCTTGCTACTACCCTCTCCACTCTCACTCTTCCTTTTTTCAACCACGTCCTTGAGTTTATCCTATCACAACATAGTTATAGATCTAAATAAGAAAACTCATTAATAAAAACAACGAAATATACATTAAAAAGTTTTACTTCTCATGTAAATACTCACATAGTAAATCTTAGCACTTTCCAAGACATTCCCATTTTTGTCCTCGTGTCCTGTAAACCATACATCTACTCTCTTTACTTCTTGTTCTGGGTTTGCTTCAACCTATAATTTAATTGGCACATGTTAGCAATTTAAATACCACATGTTATAAACAATAGTGATGATAAGAATTTATAGTTCTTATGATACATACCATTTCATACTCCACCGTAGCATAGGTGCGTCGCCCAAGTGTATGGGCATGTTCTAATTTGGTCCAACTCTTAGCATTTTTAATGTTTTGTGTCTTTTTTGTTGCTTTATTATCATTTTCACAAAACAATCTCCATATATCAGGGTCAACACCTTGCGGTATAATTCCAGCGATAGATAAAAAAACATCTCATATTATTTTTGTGTGTCCTAAATTTTTGTGGGAACCTCTTCTCCATCAATATGCGAGCCACCTCTGGTTCGACATCTAGCTCAAATTACCTTTTCAATTAACATCAATAAATAATAAAATAATGAATATCATATAACCAACGACTAGTCATTTTTATCTTTAAAATGAAGATATTACCATTAAAGCATTCCAAACGTCATCTTTATAGTTTTTTTTGGCACAGCTCTCCAATCTTCATAATTAATTATGATATAAAATCTAACAAAATCACCGACACGAGTACTCCACTTTCCACTCTACGGACCAACTACACTCCCATCAACTAGAACGGTGATCATCATTTTACCATTCGGGGTCATACATTCTAATTGTTTAGCCTTTTTTTCATTTTCTGCTTGTTTCTTTTTACTCGCACTTGAAGATGGTTGGTTCGAATCTACATCGGCTAATTCTTCTTGTAGCGGAACAAAGGTTTGTTGCATCTCATTTTCTAATGATGGTTGCCTCGAACCTCCTTCAACACTAGAAGCCATAATGTGCAAAACATGAATCTTAGGATCCCTGAAATGGCAAAATCCAACTGTTCGAAATCAACTGTTCAAAATCGTTACAAATCAACTGTAAATGTTCAAACATTTTAAAAACCATTTTGGTTTACATATTTTGTAAATGTTCAGACATTTTAAAAACCAACTATTCAAAATCATTAAAAAACAACTGTTCAGGCCAACTGTTCAGACATTTTAAAAAACACTTATGTGTCAAAGTCATACATTTCATAAATGTTCAGTGTACATTTTATAAAATGGTTTAACAAGATAAAATCAAATTGATATGAACAGATTGTTTAACAACTGTTAAAAGTAATTTCATAACCAACATACATTAAACTAATTGTTAGAACTAGATTCATACAGCCAACTATTAAAACTAAACTCATATCAATATCCATACAACCAACTGTCAAAATCGACTCTTGAAAACAAATTCATAACCAAGATTCATATAACCATGCATGAAAACTAAAATTCAAAACAAACAGTTTTCGAAATGAATATGAAAAAACTACTTGTGGCTTCATACAACCGACAAAATATTATATTATCAATGGGAAAAAACAAACAATTTTTGAAAGGAAATTCTAAATAAACTAAACAGAGTCGTAGTGCTTCAGTAAACTTTCTAAATGTGGTTGGTCTTCAAGAATAGACTGGAAGAATGTTGGGATCTCTAAATCGTCCACTTGACTCGTTAATCTCTTTGGTGAATGTATAACCACCCACCAAGTTGGATTTTTAATATCTTTAGAATAAAATACTCTATTAGACTCGAATGCGAGAATAACAGGCTCATCAAACTCATTGCAACGCTCTTAATCTTGTGAAAATTTACCATCACTAAATTAGAGTCCAGACAAAGCTTACAACCATTAGTCTTGTCCTCCACCCTCACCCAATCAAAATAAAAGACCACTCCTTAAATGCGGTATAGTCTAGCTCAATTATTTGTTTGATGACTCCATACCAGATAGTCCAAGTATTTGTGTGGTTCTTATCACTTTGTCTAGCTCGAAATTGCGTCCATGCCTTTAAACAAACACCACTATCCTGTGTAATAATCGTATCGTCATGACACTTAGGAGAGAATACAAAACCATTTACATGATACTTTTTGTATGTTTTAGCCTTGAATTGCGGTCCTTGAACTAATCGCCACAATATTTCTTTTGTCTTTGTCTCTCCTGATTTCACCAACTGTGTCCCATGAAAACAAATCATAATTACATCAATATATGTTTTTATCTCAAGAGGTTATGCAAAAAAGGCATTAAAATATTAGTGTATATAGAATCACCTTGTTTGATAACCAATGAATAAAAGAAGTTTGTTTCTCCACTTTTATCATTTCAATCCCCTTCCCTTTCGCATGAGACACGAATTTTAATGATGCTTCATACTCACTACAATATGTCATTTGATATACGTGATTATTAATCAAGATATTCATTAAGTTTTAATTGATAATATAAGAAAGAACTCTAACCTATAGTAATCCTGAAATCCATCGACATTAAGTCCAAATAACATCCATCGATGTATTTGTTGGAATTGTATTGATCTTAATGTTATAGTCTTATCACCAAGCAAAGTCCCTTCATCAGAGAACTCTCCATCCTCCTATAAAAAGGCTTCACGTGAGCGTTTATGATTTCCATCTAATGAATTTGGCATGTATTCCATGCAATATCTAACAGATTCGACTACAACATATGACTCTATAATGGAACCCTCAACATACCACTTATTACTAGGAATACCTTTGAAATATTTCATCTTCCTATTTGTATAAATCAATAAAAATTAATAACAACCAATGTTAACCTGAATTGTGCATGTTTTATTTTATTAAAAGATAAAAAATAACCTTTAGAATGGATACATCCAATGATTATTTGTTGGTTCACAAAACAAGGCTTCATCTGCTAGATGTACAGTGAGGTGAATGCTAATATCAAAAAGCGCTGGTGGAAAATATTTCTCCAACACGCAAAATGCTTTAACAACCATGCATTTGGCTCTTTGGATATCTTGTCAAATGAGGATCTTGGAGCACAACATGTTAAAAAACAAACTTAAATGTTGGACTGTCTTCTCAAATCTCGATGTTTTGGGAAGGCATGTTGGAGCAACATGGGTAACAAGTGTTCCATTATGACATGATAGTCGTGGGACTTCAATGAGTGTAGAGATGGGGGACTAAGACTTACAATATTGCTCAAGTTAGACGAAAAATTGGTAGGAAGCTTTAAGTCTTTCAAAATTTGGCAGAATTATCTCTTTTCCTCTTTATCCAAGATGAATGGTGTCATTGGTTTTATCTTTTTCCCCGTGCGCTCATCAACTTTAAGCCATTGATCGTTGCGCATACCCAGGTCCTTCATATCCAATCGGCCATTTTCAGTAACCTTTGTTTTATTAGCACCAAGAATTGTGTTTATTAAATGCTTTGCAATGTTCTTCTCAGTGTGCATCACATCGAGGACATGTCGAACTTGATGATGTCGCAAGTATTCCAAGTAAAAAAAATGGATTATTTATACCATGATTCTTTAACTTCAACATTGTTGCTTTTATCCACATTAGTGTCACTTCCATTCTCATTATCAGACTTACGCTTCTTAGAAGGAACTTTTGAGGCCTTGCCAGGTACATACTTGATTTTGCTCAACTTTTCCACAAGTGCATCTCCATTAATTCGAACCGGGAGAGATCTAAGTTCTTGTGATTTAAGTCCCAAACCTTTACTACTCCTAAATGGGTGATCTCTATCAAGAAACATACGATAGTTTGTGTAAACTATTTTCTTGTTGTTAACCAATCGAAGTGATGGTGTTTCATCACCACAAATAGGACATGCTTTGTATCCATGTGTTATACATCCACATAAGTTTCCATATGCGGGGAAATCATGAATCCCCCACATCAATATAGCTCTCAGTGTAAATTGTTCCATTTTGTGCATGTCAAAAGGTGGAACTCCCTCCCATAATTCCTTCAACTCATCTACCAACGGATGAAGAAAAACATCAATTTCTTGACCCGCGGCCTTGGGCCCAGGAATCAACAAAGACGATATTTGAAACTCACGCTTCAAGTACAAAGATGGTCCCACATTGTAGGCGCAGCCATAACTAGCCAACAACTATAACTACTAGATTGTATACAATGGGGATTGAACCCATATGTAGATATGGCAAGCCAAACATTGTTCCCTTCTTTAGCAAAATCAGGCCATTTATTTTTTAGCACTCTCCACTGAGCTGAATCACAAGGATGTCGTTGATTATACCATGAAGTTGTTGCTCGATGGTGCCACGTAATTTCATGTGCTATTCAAGGTATAACGTATAATCTCCTTAGCCTTTGAATCAAAGGGAAATGTCTCAATACTTTCATCGGTTCTTTGCATACACTTTTTCCTTTCCTTGTGGTCATTAAATATCTTGGTGTCCCATACTGAGGACATTCTTCTAAGTCTTCATTCTCTTTCAAGTACAAAATACAGTTATTCTCATATGCATGAATGTAGTTTGCTTTCATCCATAAGTCTGTCATCATTCTCTTCATTTGTGGATACTTTTCTGGTAAAGTGTTTTCTTTCGGACTCCACCTTTTTACAATCGACAAAAGAGCCATAACGCTATTTCAAGACCAACCAAACTACTTCTTTAAATTATGTAATTTCATAATTACAGAGAGAGTAGTCTCAGGACCATCACATGAAGGGTACAATTTCTCAGTCGCTAATCTATTGTACTCTTGATACTTCTCATTATTAACATGTGATTTTTCTGCCTGGTCAGGTTCATAATATTATTCGTGCACTTCCTAGCATGTGTCAACTAAGTCTCAAAGCTTTCATTCTCAATGCTCTCATTATTTTCAACATGTTCTTCATAATCAATAGGTTCTATAATGGGATTCAGGGAGTTCGAAGATCTTATTTTATCATGTAAAATCCATGTAGTATATGTCGAATCTATACTATGCCGAATCAAATGACTCCTGATATCTGACGCATTGAATCGCTTCTTATTTCGACACTTAACACACGGACTTGGAAATGTCGAGAGATGATGTCTATTGTTTGCAATTACAAAATCAAGGAAAGATGTTACTCCATTTATGTATACCTCACTTATTCTGTTCCTCTAAGTCATCCATCCTTTGTTTAATGTTAGGACATTCTGCACTACCAAAAAAATATCATTATTTTATATAAAAGGATAGTGTGCACCTTTGGACTTACATGGCACACTTTATCGAAATGATATAGTAGCATTGGTAACTCAAAATAAGTAAAGGTATAGTAAAGATATAGTAATGTTAGTAATCCTAAAATAAGTCTCTATGCAAGTCTTCCCTCTATATGAACACAAAATAACTCAAAAGCATTAGTGCATGGACAATTGTGTTTTAGAAAAATGCAATGGACATTGAATGGGAAAACAGATAATTTGCAATAAACAATCATAAACCGTTTCACGGAAAACTTATGAAATCAAGACTAGCCAAGATTCGTATTCTTAAAATAGGTTTATCACTCAAAACGGAGGGATAGGAGATTATCTAAGTATTTTTTTGTTTCCTCCAAAAAACCAGAGGGGACCAATTTACAGAATAATGGAATATATTAACAATTACTTAAAAAATCAAGAACACTAAAACATTTGTGACAGTTATAACAAATGTAGGTACATCAAATAGAATAATGACCTCTCAGCTTGTATATATAGTAAAAAAAATGAAGAATGGATATTTAGTATGAGACGCAAGAGTGCAAACAAATACTTCGTAACTGAAAAACACGAGGGGAAAATAAAAGAACTATATATGTTTTAGCTTCAACCAGTCTTTGTAATATATGCTTACACATGATTTTCTACTCGTATGCCTGACGCCCTCACCATCCCACATCGCACATAATCAACAATGACTATGTCCATTCCATTTTTAATTCACTCACCTACTACAACATTCAATGACTAATGTAATGAAATTACACTAACATGTTAAATAAAATATTTTATTTAACATTTAAGTGGGTCTATCTATATTTTTTCTACTCCTAGACTACTCATAAAATAATTGTAATGTTAAATAAAACAAATGTGTGTTTATTTGGAAAACCAAAATTTTTTACTTAGATTGTTTCTTATTAAATATCACTGCTCATAAAATAAATCAACATATACATACACACTTAAAACATCAGATATACATACACACTCATAACATATACTCATAACATATACATACACACTCATAACATCAGATATAAGAAAAAACATAAATAAAATCAAACAGTGACAAAAAAAACCTAACTTATCAAATCCAAAACATGTTTTTTTATATATATATATATATGTAACTTATGGTTACCTCAATCCGGTTAGGGTTACGTGGAGAAAAATTTGGAGAAGAATTGATTTGGAGCAGCTACCGATTTGGAAAAGAGAAGCTATCGATTTGGGATTTGGAGAAATTAATGAGGGACGATTTTCTATGGGTATGTTTTGGGCTTTTCGATTTGGGATCTCTATGGGTATGAACCGATTTGGAGCTTTTCGATTTGGGATTTACACGAACGGATTTGGAGCTTTCCCGATTTGGCACGTTATGTTTTGAGAAGAGCTTTCCCGCTTAAGTTCGAAGAGAGTCGTGACAATGTTTTGGTTTGGTGGGGAAAAATTAACCTTTTTCAAGAAAAAAATTACGTTTAAATTATTAACTAATACCACTAACACTTGGCTAAAATTAGTAACACTAATGTATTGTGAGAAATAGTAATGGTACAAAAGTGTTAGTAATACAAAAAAAGTGTGTTACTAAATGAGCGTTTTGATGTAGTGGATCTTAGGTCACGAGAGAAGAAGTTTAGGGAGAAATTGGAGCTTGTGGAGAAAGAGAGAGACAATCTCTGTGGTTTGATGGAGTCTTTGAAAAAGGTGATTTTAGTGTTTATGGAGTCTAGGAGTTTGCTCGAGATTAGGATTAATGAGTTGGAGGAGAGATTGAGAGACTCGTCTAGAGTTAAGTTTGATTTGGAGGCTAGGTCGGAGAAGTTAGATAAGATCTTAGGCACCGTCCAAATTAAGGGAGATAGCGGAGGTATAGGTTTTGGTGAGAGAGTTGTTCTCATTCCCCCCGCACGTGTGAGAAACACTAGGAAGGTTAGAAAAGGTCCACATATAGTAATCATTCCCACCATCGCTACACTTGCACATTTTGTGGTAGGAAAGGTCACCTTAGGCGTTATTGTTACGACCTTAGACAAGATCCTAGGAAGTTTAGGAATAAAGTTGCTCCAGTTCCCAAAACCCCCATGCGTCTTTATACACCTACTTGGGCTAGGAAATTGGATTTAGTGGCTTTTGGAATTAAACTTCATGATTCTCGTTTGGGTGCACTTGATTCTTCCAATGCTAAATCTAAAGGATGATAGTGTTGCCTTATTTGTCATATGCTAGTTTGCTTCATGATTTATTCATTGCTAGTATTATGACATGTGTATCATTTGGTATTATAGTTTTCATCTATTTGAGTCCTATTGAAAAATACAAAAAGATTTTGTTTTTGAGAAAACTTTTAAAAATCCAAAAATATTTTTCTTTTATTTGAGTCAAAATATTTTTAAAAAGCCAAAAAGATTTTCGGTTTTTATTTTTGAGTTTACGTGTTTGATGGGTCATATTGGTGTGCTTGAATCCCCCCCCCCCCCATCGTTTCATTATCCATGTGGCTAGGACATTTGGTCATTATTATCGATGCTTAGAATGATCTTAACCATTGTTTATATGGGGTTGTTTCAAAGTTTATATGCATTTTGATTCAACTTTGTATATATGCCAACATTGCACACATGCATGAGTTTATATGGATGTTTGGCTTATTTTGCATATTTGAATTTGGCCAGGCGTTGTTATCTCAATCTTGTCATCTCTGCTTAACTAGAATTAAGGAGAAGTGTTTATGTAAGAACCGTTTACCGTGAGGCTTTGTATTAATATCTATTTAAAAAATGATGAGTGATTCACGGAAAAGGGCTGCGAGAGTTCGAAATTGACTCTTCGTGAAAGCCACCGTTTAAAAGAGTCCAAAACAAAATGCAATATGCTAAGAAAAGCGCCAAATTAGTTTAGTTCATTCCAAAGAAAATATGATATTATTGAGGGAGTTTGGATGGATTAAAAATATAAATGGGTTTGCACAACTAATCCTAATGTTGAAACATTGCAATTTGACGCTATTGTTTGTAGAATCATCAAAATTCTTGATTTGTGTGCATGTAGTATATTTAGTTCATTAAGCTCACACTTTAATTGTCATATGGCCATGATAAAGTTTGATGATTTATTGCTATCAATTAGAGCTTCTTGATCATTTCAATGTGTTGGAATTGTGACTCATTTGTTGTAGTTTCACGCCCGTACATTCCATGTCCATGTTTAGGCACATCGGTACTATGTTTGCATGTAACTCACATTGTTATTTTTTATGAGTTTTTGTGTTTAGTGTTAAAAGCATACTGTTTTAGCACTGTTTAGCTGATGTCAGGCCCTTCCACTGATTTTTTTCTGGAATTTTTTTCACTCGGCAAAAATATATAATATTTCTGGGAAAATGTGAAAGTTTGGCAGGTCGCGCGAAGTCGTTCAAATGACATCTCCATGTCGCGCAAACGACATTTGTACTTCGTTCGAGCGACAACATCATTTCGTTTGAGCGACGTCCTTGTCTTGTTCGAACGACATACCAGATTCTTGCTTCTGATTAGTTTGCAGTCCATTGGTTTATTTGGTGATATATTTGGTACTGCTGGAAGAGTTTCTGGACTAACTGGTTCATATGAAGGTTTTATTGTTTCAAAATTGATCGTTTGCATATAGTCCGTTTATCACACCAGATTAAATTGTTATATTCTTTGTGTGATTCATTGGTTTACTAGCTACAGATTTGTCATCTCTTGATCATATTTAGCTGGTTGTTTCATGGTTATCTAGAATTTTCAATTCTCAAATTGATTCAAATTGGTATATTCTCATGCTAGATACTTTGATTGGTTTATCTTTTCATCGGATTATCTATTTGAGACAAAAGGGGGAGATATGTATGTGATGTAGGGGGATATTTGAGCATGTTTTGGTTTACATATTTTACAAATTTGTATTGCAAATTGGTAGTATAAATTTGGTATCATATTGTTGCTCAATTGTTTAACAAATGATTTTTCAGAGATTATTCATATTGGTATCTATTATCGTTTGGTATCATTTGAATATATATTGGTTTCATTTGTTCCTCCATACTTCACTTGGTATTTTTTTTGTTTGTTTCATGTGTGTAGGTATGCTTTAGCGATTCAAGATTTCAAGTCTACATCACATTAAGACAGTTCGTGCTGGCTGGTGATACATATTCTAGTCTGTATCCTGTATTTTTTATTTTAGGTTTATGGGATGGGATTTAGGCGTCATACGGCTTGACGGACCGGCTTAGGCATTTCACTGGTTTAGTTTTGTCCCGGAATAGTCAAAGGGGGAGATTTGTAAGGACATAAATTTCCAATTGAGTCCTTGTATTGTTTTGACTTAATTCTGTGAACAAAACTGTGTAATATGTCACAAGGAGAGTTTATTTTGTCGATCTCACTTGGTTTATGACGTATTGAAGAAATTGAAGACGTTGCGGCAAATCTTCAAAAAATAAATCATGACGAAGTTTAATTGGTGCAAGTTTATTCGTCTTCAAAGATAATTGCATTCCGAGATCACTCAGGTATGAATACGTATAATTAATGGTGCTCGAAATTGTTTCTATAAAATATAAGGATGTGTTTTTATAAAGAAAAATGTTTTAAAATATTTTTAAAAGTTTTTTAAGTGTTTACACTACGTTTTATTCTGATAAACTCGAAATAGAGTTTGACTAATGTGGATCTCTTTTAATAGATACGTTATAATCAAAAAGTCAAACTTACGTGCAGTCGTTCAAACGACATAAGCTCTCGTTCTAGCGAGATCCTTATGTCGTGCGAATGATTTGGCCTTATCGTTCGAGCGACACTATTTTCTAGGCGGAGTGTTAAATCTTATTTAAAGCGTGTTTTCATCAGAGTTTCGTAAGTGTGCATCTGGAAAAATAGTTTCCCATCTAGTACGTTATTTGCACATTCTAAGGTTTCAAAGCTTAAACACATCCGTAGATTTTGCAAAGATCCGAGTTATCATTCTTATATGTTTACGTGATCTTGTGGCACCAATAAGGTTTGTTCTACCATTGAACATCAGGGTTTTGGGGTGAAGAAAAGAGAAGGACTTGTTGTTCAACATCGTAGATGAATCAAAGTCATTTGGTGGACACCGAGACATACGTGGATGCGTGTGTTATGGACGGGTATCGTGGAAGATAGAATTTCTGCGTGGGCACTATTAAATAATGGTAGAAGATTAGAAGGAGCGTCAAGACCCGTGGGGATCGATTCATTGAGTAAGGTTAATCTGTCTTTGTAAAATCATTATTCATAGTGATTGTCTGACTTGGGCCGTCCGAGGTTGTTTTCCCGTATTTGGTTTTTTTCCTCGTACATCCGGCGTTGTGAGTATTATTTGCTTTACTTTACTTTCTTTAATCACTAGATGCATGTTTAGGATTAATCAAGATAAAATCGATTTAAAGTAAGAATTATTTTTTCACAACTTGGTTTGGTGCATAATTAAAAGTTGGATAATATTCGGAGAAAATTGGTTTTGTTTAAAACACACATATTGGATCCTTTCAATGCGTGATCATTTCCATAAGAGATGTGACACCACACATGTGGTCTGTGGCATATGAAACATGTGTGGTGTCGCATGTCAAATGATTATTTATTTAAAGATTAATTACTTTATCATAAATTGGCCAACCACTCAAAGAGTGACACGTGTCCAAGATCAACATTAATAAGACCACCTGAAATCGGACATCGTCCTTTATGGACAAGGGAAACCAAATAAATTGAGTTCAACTTGAATCACAACAACATCGAATTCGGTATTTAAAATAATGGATAAGGATAGGAAATTCCAAGGTATATTCTAACAAGTCAAGAAATCATTAGTAAAAGGATAAATGTCACTTGTTAACGACCGAAAAATATATCGAAATGAGATTAACTTAATAGATTCATGATACAACACAGTCATTTAGAATATAAATAGAAGTTATACCTTATAGGGTAGACCATTGAACATTTTCTTGTAGCCTTAGGAACTTAGGTCTTAGCTAGCACTCCCTAGAACCTAATTTTTCACCGTAACTAATAAAGTACATATCCTTCATGTTAACTCGAAAATAAAGAAGAAGGGGCGAATTAGGATTTTTATTTTATTTAACCTTTTACATTTTCAAACTATTTTGTTAATCTCGGATCAATGTTATGATTTTTCAAACTTATTTTGTCATATTAAAATTTTATCTTCGTTATTTCTTCAAAATGATTTGTGTCTTTATTGTCTAACTTCACATATACATCCGATTCATATTCACAATTAACATTCACATAATATAAGCCACCATCACACACATTACAGAAGTAAATCATGAATGTAAAGAGTAAAGGAAAGAGATATAGACCGAGGATTTTTATATGCTTCGGTGATCACCATTCACCTACGTACACGCTTAAGACAATACTCAAAAATCTTAAATATCGTGATCCTTTTACATATCAAGAAGGATTTGACCACGGTACAAACATCTTTGACTACAAATCTTCATTACGATAAAGGTTAATACCCCTTTTGGGGAAATACCTAAGCTCTAACCTCTATTCGCCTTCATAAATATTTACTCTCGATTTGCTTGTAACTCATTGCTTTTACAGCTCGCTAAAGACTAAGTCTTTCGCAGAATTCACTATTGACCCGGATTTGAGGGATCCTTATAAACTTGTACGTGTTTTAGTTTTGTGTACTTCAAAATCGAACACATTTATAATCAGTCACTCCTTAATGATTAAATAAATACAGTAATGATAGTATCATTCCTCCTTATTGAATAAATCCTCTAATAGTCCTTTTATTATTATAAAAACTCCTTCCTGTGTTAGTTTAGACTATGAAACTTTGTGCTTTGTTATGAATCCTGGTGAGGGGAATGTCATTGTTCAACATCAAATGTGGATAAGATATTTATTAAATTCATGGGATAACACAATCATTTAGAATATAAAGAAGTCAATCCTTATTAGGGGAGGTCACTAAACATATTTTTTTACCCCCAAATGTTAGGGTACTAAACTAAAATCACAAAGCTTTTGTAAGAGCATGAATTTCTTAAAATCTCCATATAATTAGATTGTCTTATCCCATTGCAAAATATTTTGAGTCATCTAAGTTAATCTGAAAAACTTCATGTCCAGAATTACAAAACTAGACTTATTCATCTTCATCCGAAGGTTTTTACATGCCATGACCAATGAGAATGCCACTTTAGGATAAAGGTAGTGGACTTAGAAAACTTAGATTCACCCTTGGTTTAACATAACTAAAATTATATTTTCTTAAATTAGAAAATATGGTAAAACTTGTGTGTGAGTTTATTGGATGAATTATCAAATGAGTTATGCAATATATTTTTCATACTAAAAAACTATTTTCTTAGAAATTACATCCTTATATGTATATTTTAAGTATGTGGGTTTTGAACAAACATACTTAGAGTGTTTGCCAAAATTATTTTCTAAATCTTGGATGTCAAATATTGGTAAATATTGGTAAAATTATTTTCTAAATCTTCGTCACTACAACGAACAATGCTCCACTGGTACTTTTCCTAAGTAAAAAATATTTGACTTCATAACGTACTTAAATTCATCGCAAGTTCTCTATGGTGACGCATTTCTATGTTACAGAGAAGCTCCAACGATGGCTCTAGATCTGGCGCAAAAAGTAAATATTTTCTAAAGATTTCTTTGAAAACGTGTAGATTTTCTTTGTAGCCAAATCTTTTATTGCGTTGGTGAAACAATCTATTTTGTGTGGACAAGGATGACTTATAGGATTTGATAGCTTATGGACACAAGTTTGAGATTCCTATTTAGTTCATCTTCTTCTCCAAACGAAGTACAGGTTGAGTTTAAGGTTTTTATTGTTTTATCAAGTTAAAGAAATCTTTTTTTTAGAAAAAAACTTTCTTTGTATATTTGAGACAACCATTTTCGTTATTCTATTTTAAATTTATTCAAAGTTTGATTACTTCTTCTCAATACTAGAACAAACATTTACAAATTATTTCTTGAGAAATTTTAAATATTTTTTATATCTCAAAAATACTTTGTGAGTTTATTCTGATTAGTCAAACACTTTTAAAACTTCCATCAACCTTTAGGAATATAAAATCTTGTTAAGTTAAAAATACATTATTGATTTTTCACTTGTTCTATTGGAATAAAAAGTTTTCTTCAACTATAAAAAAGATTTAAAGATCGATGCAAGCGTTGTATCATCAACGAAAATTGAAACCTGCAACGTGGTGAGTGGTCAGAGAGCAATCCGTACTTGCTCTTCCAACTAAAAGGTGGAAAAATTATGTTGTTGAGGTTGTGCATTTTTGAGTCTTGGATAATTTCAAGTTTGTAAATCATTTTACCTGATTGTAAATTTTTACCTATATAGCGAAAGGTGTCGATTTGACCCAAGGTTTTTCTCGTAATTCTCTTGCATAAATCCTCGTCTGAAGTGCTTGATTTACTTTTATGCATTTTGATTCCCTTTATATGATTCACGAACTTATATTATTAAGTTGAATCAATTTAAAAATACTTTTTTGTCTCTTAACGTTAGGATTAATTTTTGCCCGAATTTGGATTAAAGACAATCATTACCTTCATATGGTAATAATTTCTAATTCGGGTAGTTGCTATCTATGCACACAAATTTTCATTGTTATTATAGTTTTAGATGTGGATTAATTTATGTTATAAAATATTTTTTTCATGCTTAATTGAGAATTATTTATGGGCATAATGTTTTCATTTTTTATTACATTGTTGATGTCTTTTATTTTTTATATTAAATGATATGGTTATAACACCTCGTGTTTTTTAATATTTATTTTTTAGCATTTAAATTTCACATGTGTCATAATTTAAATAAAATGAGAAATGACAAGAACTAAATAAATCTTAATTAGAGAGAAAATGATTAATATTTATGTGAAAGGATATTTACTAGTGTCATAACAAAATAAAATTATGTCAAATGATATAACATTATAAGTGAGTAAAAAATGACGGGTTTTGATGGTATCTCATTCGTGACTCGCGTGTGGAGTCATGTTGGGAATGAGATGGAAATATTATGTTAGATGACTCAGATGGAGATTTCGAGTGCACTAATGATCTAAAATGGGTTGGAATAGTCAGAATTAGGCACGCAAGTGTTATAATCGGGTTTCGGGACTTTTTAGACTCGTCGGGACCCGCATAAGAGCGTTTGGGTTATTTTACAACTAACCAGTAACCTAATTTCAGGATTATGGTTATAAAAAGAGAAGGTGTATGGAAGGGGGCATCCATTCCACCATCTTAAGAGGACAAAATTGAGAGAGAAGAGAAGGGAGAAAGGAGAACCCAAGAAAGATTCAAAAAGGCAATCCGGGAAAGAAGTGGGACAATTCTGGGCTAGGATTTCGTACAAGAAGATCCACAGAGAAAGAATTCATATTCTCCAATAATATAAGGCAAGTCTTTAAACTTGCTTGATACTTTATATGTTTTTTAATTCATATTAGAGTTGGTGAATAAATATATGGATTTTGGGTGGGATTTACATGATAAAAATGGGATTTTTGTGAAGGATTTCATAGAACTTGATTTGATTATTATCCCATCCGAAATCCGAGATTGAATCCTAACAAAAACATGTGAGCTTTAATGAGTAAATTAAGGATTAGTGTAATCTTGGAATTTAATTAAGAAAACACATAATTATTGATTAAGATGTGGAATTCCATGATATAGATTGTGTTTAGAGGAATTCGAATATGAAAATGAGTAGAATCATATTTATAATTGATAGAAAGTGATAGTCTTGGGTTGAATTTGCAATATATATTGAATCGGTTGATGGGGAGATAATGAATCTCATATTGGGTGAACAAGGATACTACGCATAATCGATTCGATTCAGCCCTTAAGGGAGAATCGATTCGGTCTAGGAAGCCGAATTGATTTGGACCTACTATTCGGACCAACTTTGCTTGTTTGGGGTTTTTTTATTAGACCGTTTGGAGTCGAGAATGATTTAGGAGGTTGGTATATAAGAGTAGGGCTACTGTAAAATATTTAGGGATATTATTTTACCTTGGGTTAGTCAAGAATAAATTTTGGGGTACGGAGATATAGGTGTTTAGGATGAATGGCACTCGAAAATTAATTAAGGAAATCGGGTTGGGATTTCGGATAGAAATGGGGTACGGGCTGGATCAGAATATCTTAGTGTAAAAATTAATAACAAAAAGGTGTGAATTAATCATAAGTAAGTGACTACTTATGCATTTGGGAGTCGAGATTAGACCCGAGGATTTATAGGCTATTGCTACAAGTGACATATGCATGTTTATCCGGTTATGTATATATATACGGGTACATAAGTAGTATATATATGTGTTCTTGATATGTGTGAAACATACTTACTCTATGTATGCTATCATTAGAGGTGGCACGTAGTGGGGTGATCCACCCTAGCACTGACCCACCGGTGTTGGAGTGGTTCCCCGAGTCATCGGCCTGTCGCACGACCATTGTATGTGAGTTTAGATTATAGTGGGGTAATGTTGTATGGTTTTGATCCGTGGATGTATGACTATGGTTGCCTTCGATTATGCATTTATGAATTGGGTTCGATGGCGAGATTCTGACCCGACAGGCTAGGGGTGGTACATGATATATCTAGATCCTGATAGAATGTTAGAGATTTCATCCACGAGGTAAAGCTATGGGGATGCGAATATACGTATATAGCGAGTGATATACTTGTATTCGCATGAGATGTGATATAAATATACGAATATAAGCTTGATAATTATATATGAGTGAACAAATGAATGTGCGAACATATAATTAATAACTAGTGCAATTTTATGTGAACCAAAATGATAAAATTATGATTGAGGATTATAATGATTCAAGAGAATGTGAAAGATAAATTAGAATTCATAGTAAAATAAAGTATACGTGTATCACAAGGCAGCGTATGGGACTAAAATTGGTGTTGGTACTAGTTAGGCAGGGCAACATAACTAGGATATTTAAAATTCATGCGTTAGGTGTGCACTATAGATGAGGGGTGAGGATTATCTCATGAGAGTGCCACACTAATTAAAATATGAGAGATTGCATGGCGTATTTATCATTGTATTTTAAACACTTTGAAATTTTTTTTCAAAAGGTTTTGGGTTCTGACCCGTATCAAAATATTTTCAAAACTTTTAGGTGCCCAGTCACAGGGATGCCATATGTATTTATCCTTGCATTCTAGATAGGATCTTATTCAGTTGTTATTATGGAATGTCACCTATTATCAGACAGTTATTTATTCAGTTTTTAGTTTATTTCAGTTTTGATGGAATACTGTATTAGATTTTCACTGAGGATTATTCGGTCATTTGTCTTATTATGTTTATTTCAGCACTTAGTTATTATTCGTAGTGTATGTGTATTTAATTTATTTGAATTGTTTATTATATGAATGGAATTTTATTACAAAAATTTAATAAGTTTAAATTTGACACCAAGATTAATAGGGTATTAGTAATTAAATTGATTTTTTGATAATGATGCTAAGAATGAGCCAATCGAAATTCCTATTATATTTTAGTACACGGTTAGCCACCCAAAATTTTAATATGCAGGGTGTCATAGATGGTATCAGAGCATCACTTTCTAGTGTGCTTAGGATGTGTGCGATTTATTACAATTTCAGGGTAGCGTCCTTTAATATAGATCCCTATTATTAGGAGTGTTGCATTCATTTACGCATTTACATTCTTATACGAATATATTATATTACTGGTGAACTTATACAATTTCAGTCTGGTTTTAGATGCCACCCAGGAGAAGACAACAAGCCAGGGCCACCAGAAGGACTAATGTTGGAGAGGATCAGTTGGAGCCACAGGTACCACAGGGAACAGTAACAATCGCAAAGGTGATCACTATCGTTGCTTGCGAAGTTAATTCCACCATGACCACTATGGCATGACAGTTCTCACAGACTAAGCCGCAGAAGCTGATGGCACCGGTCATCTAGGCCCACCAGGGACCATCAGTGCAGGAGAGGTTATGGGAAGCCTTCCATAAAGGGAATCCACTAGTTTTCCAGGACAGTGCAGATGTGGTTGCTGCGAGTCAATGGAAAAATAAAATATAACATTATCTCCGCATGATTGAGTGCAGCGACACTAAGAAATAGATTTTGGTTATGTTTAAGTTAGTATAAACATCCTTACAATGGTGGGATTCAGTCATCACGTCCTAAGATATGGATACGATGATGATAAAAGAGTTCTAGGTGCGGTTTGATTACAAGTACTTTCATTCGGTGATTCAAACTAAGATATGAAAGAGGTTTACTGATGTAGCATAGAGGGCAAAATTATGGCTGAGTACGAGGATGAGTTCACCCATCTGCCAAACTTTGTACGTGACAAGGTTAACATGACAAAGAAGAAGATATTGAAATTATGGATGGACTTAATTGGAGGATTCGACAACACTTATTGGGTAATTCGACATTGAAGATGTATACTAAGGTCGTCATTGCCGCACTACTTCACTATTAGGACCACCACTTCCATGTAATGGGAGCTAAGAGAGAAGGAACGTATAACCATCCAAGCAAGATGGGAGGTAATGGTACTAGTGGAGCATTGTAGCAGCACTCTAGTAGACAACAGGAGTGGGATACCCTGCAAGGGGATCTAGCTAAGAGATTTCAGTTAGGGGGATTCGAACCAGGTAATAGTGGGTTTAGGAAGGGCCAGTACTATCAATAACGTGTTTCTCAGGGCTAATAGGGGAAAATAAATAATGGGGGTGGCCATCAGGCCAGAGGCCACCAAGGACAGTGACCATGGCAGCCCCAACATAGCTAGCAGGGCCAAAGGTAGGGGGATTTCACTGATCGATGATTTATTTATGGGGAGTCGATCCATATGAAGAGATCTTGATCACAATGAGCCAGGGGCAGTAACAGGGTACCCATTAGGGGTAATAAGAGCAGTTATAACCTGCAACACCTCCAACTCCAGCTGTCCCACCGCAGCAGGGGCAGTTACAGTATGGGCGTGTCTACAACCTCCAAAATGCTATGATTCGTCAGGCTTCGCAACCACCACCAACTGTTGAGGGTACATTTCCTATCCATGGGAATATGGGTTGAGTATTATTTAATGAGGGCATCACATTCTTTTATTTCTACTAGATTTTCACGTGCGGTCGGTTTATTAAAGATAGTCGACAGTATTATTATGTGTGTCGATTAACCTTTGGGTAGTGGGGACCATATTCATTCTATTTGTAGAGGAGTGGGGATAGGCGTCAGGATATTATTTTTAGTAGCCGACTTACTTGTATTAGACATGATTGTGTATGACATCATTCTGGGTATGGACTGGTTGGCTGGGTATAAGGCGATGGTGGATTATTTTAGAAGAACCGTCGTGATTTCCATTCTAGGGCAGGAGATTTTTTTGGTGGCGATGCATCTTACTGAGGGAGGGTCGAGCATGCAACTTTACTATATTGAGGAGGAGACCTCACAGGAGGTGGTTATATCATTAGACTCGATCCTCGTGGTTAGGTGGTTTACAGATGTGTTCTCGGAGATACTGAGTTTTTCGTCGAGTTGAGAGAATGAGTTTGTTATCGATTTAGTGCCTGGGATTAGGCTAATTGCACTTGCATCGTATCACATGGCCCCATTTGATATGCGGGAGTTGAGGGACCAAATTCAACAGCTCTTAGGGCAGGGATTTATTCGATAGAATACATCATTGTGGGGTGGTCCAATGCTGTTTGTGAAGAAAAAGGATGGGTCACTCATACTGTGTATTGATTACTAAGAGTAACAAGGTCAAGATTCAAAATAAATACATGTTGCCTCTAATCGATGACTTGTTCGATAAATTTAGAGTAGCAACTTACTTCTCAAATATAGACTTGAGATCAGGTTATCACCAGTTATGTATTAGGGAGTAGGATGTCCCTAACTGATACGGCATAGATCGTATGAGTTTAGGGTTATTTCATTGGGGCTAACCAATGCATCTATAGTATTCATGGATCTCATTAATAGGGTGTTCAAAGACTTCCTAGACGAGTTTGTGGTTGTTTTCATTGACAACATGCTGGTCTATTCTCGGACTAAGGGCGAGCATGTAGATCATTTGCGTATGATTATATAGAAATTACGGGACCATCATTTATACGTCAAGTTTGAGAAGTGTGGGTCCTGGTTGCATGAGGTGCAGTTCTTGGGTCATATTTTATCTAACAAAGATATTTTAAATGACCCGAGTAAAATTACAGCGGTGAAAGAGTGGGGTCAGCCCATGACATTGATAAATATTCATAGATTCTTGGGATTAGTAAGGTATTATCACCATTTTATTAAGGGGTTTTCGAAGATTAAGGGTCCGCTGACAAATTTGACTCGCAAGGGGGTGCCATTTATGTGGGATGATTACTGCCAGTTAGCTTTTGATGAGCTAAAGGACAAGTTGACTTCAGCACCTGTGCTTGCATTGTCTGGGGGAGAAGTGGAGTACTTTGTATTTACCGATGTATTCTTACAGGGACTTAGGGGTGTGCTAAAGTAGGATGATAGGGATATAGCTTATGGTTCTCGTAAGCTTAAGCCCCATAAGAAGAATTATCCCACGTAAGATTTAAAGCTAGCTGCGTTAGTTTTTACTTTGAGGAATTGGTGGAACTATCTCCTAGGGGAGAAATTTAGTTCGTTCACGGATCATAAGTCACTGTAGTGTCTATTCACTCATAAGGATATCAATATGCTATAAGTTATATGTCTAGTACCACCTGGGTAAGGCTAACGTGGTAGTAAACGCATTGTATCGATGACCTACAGGGAGTTATCGACAGTATGGAGAGAAAAATGGGGTGAGCTTCGACAGAATGATGTAGTTTCCAGGGCTTATATAGTAGTGTTGACTATCACACCCTAGATCATTATGAAGGTTATAAAGGCACATGCAACGAATAAGTTCTGTCAAGATAGGGTGCGTCAGTTACTCACGGAAGGGGTGGAGTCTTACTCGAACATTTCAAAGGGAGGCTTATGCTTTAACAGAAGGCTTATAGTCCCAGAGGATGGGTATTTATGACATGTTGTTATGACAGAGGCTCATGGATTAAGATTTACGGTACATCCCGACAGGGATAAGATGTATCAGGACATACACAGACAGTATTGGTGGGCTGGTATAAAGCGGGATATTATTAAGTTTGTCTTGAAAAAAGCCACTTCTTAGTTAGTGAAGGTAGACCATCATAGGCCAACCAGGATGTCGCAACCATTGGAGATTTAGGTTTGGAAAAGGGAGAGTATACCGATGGACTTAATTACTTAGTTACTGACATCACATAAGGGTCATGATTCCATACGGGTCATTGTGGATCGTTTGACCAAGGCGGCCCACTTTCTGTCAGTTTGGACATATTTTTTAACGGGATAGTACGCCTAGCTCTTTATAGCCGAGATAGTGAGGTTACATGGGGGTACTTGTTAACTTTGTGTCCAACCGGGACAAGATCTTTGTGTCCTATTTTTGGCAGAGTTTTCAGGAAGCGATGGGGAATGAGTTGCGGTTGAGTAAGACTGACCATCCACAGGCTGATGGGCAAACTGGGAGGGTTAATTAGATGCTAGAGGATATGCTCAGGAGGGTTAATCAGATGCTAGAGGATATGCTCAGGAAGTCGTAAGTGAGTAAACGCGAAAGAATTTAATAATATCTCAATCGATACATGTGTGATTAAATTAAAATAGGTTGAGATGGAAATATATTATTAAGTGACTCGGATGACTGATGATGATAGAAATAGCACCACCAGATCAAGGTGTAAGAGAGCTCAACCAGGTATAACAATGGAAGCAAGTAAGTAATACAGATATAGAAGGAGGTGAGGAGAAGAGGATAAACACACCAATATAAGTGGTTCAGCCTGTCTAGGCCTACGTCCACTGTGTAGATGAGTGACCTTCACTAATAAAATAAGGGCTCTAATGGCCTTTTGAAACAATGCACTCACTTTCTCTCTCTATTGTGTAGTTAAACAGAGCTTTCGCTAAGGTTTTCTACATCCATGCTTTACAAGGAAGTGAAAGGCAAGTATATATAGTGCTTGGGGGTGTATTGTACCCCCCAAGCATGCAATGAGCATGAGTGTGATGATCTAGCCAATCTCATATAGACACCTGGCTGTGTCACATGTAGATAATAATGACCAAATATTCCCTTATGTGAGGGAATGATTTAGTTATAATGGTTTTGTCCACGTGTTCCAAGTATTTCTTCTGCCTGCATATGCTCTGGCTTGTGATATCATTAACTGGAACCTCGGCCTATCCGGGGACAAGGTTGATAATTCTGATAGGTGCATTGATCCTCCAACCATGAGTATAACCTCGGCTGAATTAACTTAGACAAGGTTAGGTAAATAGTCCTAACTGTAGTGTCGACTGAAGCAGAGTACGAGAGTGGTCTTAGTTGAATCACTATAGGATTGTTAGTGACCTTGGAAGCTGCCCAGCCGAGGTTGATCCGTGTGGAGTCGACCTTACAAAGGATGACCTTCTTGCTGACTCGTGTGGGTCTCCTGATGACTCAGCCTCAAGGTAGGACAATGTTGTTTCTTAGAGTATGAGGGTACACTTTGGTCATATCAATAATGATTTCGAGTGCACGCTTGATCTAGAATGGGCCAAAATGGTAAAAAATTGAGTACCCGAGGGTTGTATTCGGGTCTCATATGAAAAGAAAAAAATGGAATTTCAATTATAAAGTGAATGATTTAGGACATGGGGAATAGTAATTTCACAAATCCAAAGGTCGGGAGAGTTATACTAAGAGTTAGAGAGAAGATGAAAATAATTGGTAAGAAAATTCAAGAGTTTAAAGGAGGAATTGAAGAAGTTTGTAAGAACACTATAGGATTGAAGAAGTGAAGATGAATTATTGAAGTACTAAGATACATATTCATCAAATCAGACTCTATGAATAATAAGGCAAGTAATTATCTTATTATTTAATTTGTGTATGTAATTTTAGTATATTATAGTTGGGAAATGATATTTTCGAGACGATTTCACATATATACAAACTATGGAATTTCAAGAAATAAATTATATTTTGGGAAATGAATTGTATTTGGTAAATGATAAATAATACATCTTTAAAGAATTAAGGTGGATTAAAATTCTGAAATTTGAGAATGATTATTAGAATGATAAATTCTTGACTTTGGTTATAATCCTATGAAATGATGATTAATCTTTTGAATTGATGTGATTACTAGATGTTAGAATCATATTAGAAATGTCCCTCATACTCTTTATGAATTGGGTAGTGTGTGATATTGGGTTGAGGACCATTAGGACTAAATTGGAGAAAAAAATAGGGATGAGGTTCGTTGACTGGAAATGCGAACCGATTCATGCTTAGACTGAACCGGTTCAGATCTTTGGAAAGCAGAACCGATTCACCTTGAAATCAAACCGGTTTGAAATTATGAAATTTCAGATTTGGGGCTATTTTATTTAATTCGGGTCAAATTAAATAATTAAGGGGATGAGACACCTAAAATTGATATTTTATACTTCTAGAAATTCAATTAAGTTAGTATGTGGGCCTTAAGTTAAAAAGGGACTTTTAGTTGAGATGTGAAATTTAAATATTTGAATATGAATATTTGTGATGGAAAATGCAAAAATTGGGCGATTATCTGAACCCAACAGCATTGGTCGCTTGTTAGATGGCAATTTCTTGACTTTGGCATTAGATCAAGGCTGTAATTTTCCAAATTGGATGCGATCATTTAAATTCTGGATCTGCTCAAGCTCAGCCAACAAACATTTTCTAAGATCGCCTAACTCGCTTAGGGAATATGCAGAGACATTAAAGTTCACATAGGGATGAAAGTTGTTACCCAAGAATAGTTATAAACCAACAAAAAATTAATTAACCCCAAAACCATAGCAATTAAAGCCTAAACAGGCCCTATTGAACCTGTAAATTCCAACTAAAGAATCTTAGAATATGATACGATTAAAATACATAATCAAATGAGAGTAAGTGAAAACATATATATACATCTGCCCTGATTTTTGCAGCATATGCACAAATGTTGTCTTCATAGCTTATCAACATTGCTAACAAAAAGTAACTCCATCACATTTCATAAAAATTGTCAAATTAAATCATTTAATATACCACATCCCAATTAGTAAAACAATATATATTCTATATACAAATGTAAAAGAAGCTATGACATGCAAAATTATAAACGTGAAATCCTGTGAAAAGTTACCTTCTATACAATGCCTATCTCCATTATAAAACCCAAATAAATCCTGAAACAAAAAAGACATGATTAATAAATGAGAGAAATCATATAATGATCTAGAAATGGACATGTACACAAACCAATGAATAAAGTCGCATAACTATTGTATCAACAAATTTCAGTACAAATATAGTCACACTAATATTGAAATATAACAATAATAATAAAAAAACACTACTTAGAGTCATTTACCTTTCATTAGAGAAATGGAGAACTGATGATATGATATGGTCTAAAATGATAAGAATTCTTGGTGTATCATCTGCAAAAAATGGAGTCACTTACCTTTTCTTGTTTGTAATAACTAAAGAAATGGAATCTCTTTTCCTGTTTTACAGATAAACTTTCCTTACAGAGTTATAGATAAACTCTCTTTACATTTTGTTGTTTGGGTGTTGTTGTATCCAAGATTGAATTCACGTATGACATAGGACTCTAATAAAACAATCCTTAAATCTGGCTTATAATGACTCCTTATACACATTTGTCATGAAATGAATATAATGAATCTAACATATAAAGACTGCTTGTATACATTTGATTTCACGGCCCAATGCTATATATATTCAGATTGTCTAACATCAACTCAATGCTATATAAAGTAAGATTGTTTAGCATCAGTTCAATACAATAAAAAATAAGAGTAAACCCCAATATAATAATGAGAGAATCTTTTGTGGTTGAGAAAGCCATTTGGCCATTATAATTTTCAACGGTAAGCTTTGTCATTAACACATAATTCAAAACTCTCACAATGTTCTTAAATGAAAATGGAGCTTATTGATGTATTTACAAACATTGTAAGGATCTCAAGCATGTCACGGTAGTGTTAATGAAGTTAAAAAGGGGAATTTGTAAAAATCTTTTAAAATTCACCAAAGCAAATTTCACAAACTAACAGTCGTATTTTGAATATAGTACAAAATAATATTTTCAATTAAGTGACATTAGAGAATAACTATAGTAAACTTAATGAATGTGGACAACGAATGTGATAATGGTAAGGTATTGTAAGATAATGGTAAAATGACACCGCTACATGGTAAAATGAACGTGGACAAAGTCAATATCAGTCACATAGCCATAGAGAATCCTGTAAAATATCTATTGGTCCCTGTTTTTAACAGTTCACTGTTTTTAGAATAACAGTTCACTAATATGGATGATAGAATATTATGAACTGGTATAGTTGATGACTGATGAGAATCCACATTTAACATTTTCCTTTTGATTTGGCAAAAGAAAACATTTTCCTTTTGAGAAAATAAGCATAAAGAGTATGATTGAAACAACATTCTAACTTCAAGTATTCACATTTTCACATCAAATGAAGAATTTGATTGAAAGAAAATAACAGATAATTTAGAAAAAGTTTGAGGACATAATTATCTTTTGGTACATTTATGCATCCTCACAATAAATTAAAGGTAAATATATTATAAAATGTTATTAGATACAAATGCAATAATTAAGAAAATAAATTTATTAAACTAAATTGGATGCCAACTGCTTTAATGATGTTTTATTCAGATAATTCCAAATAAATTTATTAACTGGACATGCCTTTGTATCAACGATAGTTTCTTTCAGTACTCCTTATTGCTTAAAAATCAACAATAGTTACTTAATGTGCTCTCCTGTTTGGCAGCTTTATCCTCAGGCTTGTACTTGAGAAGCATCTTGAACAGACATGTTGTGAGGTTTTTTTGAGAGTTTTGGTGAATTGGTTGAACAGTAGTGGGACCTTCAACCTTTGTTTGAGGATCCTTTTCTTCCTTGGAATGCGAACAACTTGGGGCCATTTAATGAATCTGTGGAGAGTTTTCTTAAGAGGCAAAGCCCCTCATATCCCAAATTTCCTTGGATGTTTCTTGAACAATGATTTCACTACCTTCTCCGTTTTCTTCTTAGTTGCCACTAGAATTTTTCCACCTTTCTTTGGACCCGTTGGGAGGGTGGGTGTTTTCGGCAGTAGGGTTTATTAAAAGGAGAAAGAGAAAACCTAAGTCTACCAAACACTTAAATTATTACAAACTACTCCTCACATTTCTTTGAAGACTGACATTATATCTGTAATAAGCATAAAGAATTTCTAACTTGTTATAAACAACAATATAGGGCAAAAAACACAATACTATTGCAAAATAAACAGGAATAACTATAATAAGCAAGTGCTTGAGTTACATAAACCATATAAATTGAGATCAATGAACTAAATGACATTCATCACCTATTATTATAAATTAACTCATTTGATCTTCTATTAACATCTTGTGTTATTTGGTGTAGTTTTCATGAAGATCAGATATATCATCCTTATAGTTCACCATAAAGACATATACAAACTTCGACTTCGTATGGCATACAGCTGAATAAAGAGTGAGGTTAGTCTTGAGAAGTTTCTTCTCTTTTAAAATTTTCAAAACATTGTACCGGGGCGCCACTCTATTCTCCAAGCTATATGCTAAAAACCTTTAGTACGCCGTCACTGCAATGACCGAACACTAAACTCTTATAATGTGAGTTTTCTAACCAAAATATAATCTAGGCCTGAATGACCCCAAAATAAATTACTCCTTACATTTCACTTTAATTCAAACCCATACTCGATCTCAACGCCCCTCACCCTCTTCTCGACTACTCTTTTCATGACACAAACATTTAGCCACCAATTAATCTCTTACCATGTACGTGATTTCTGGAAAGGCAACCCAAAACATATGAGCACATTATGAAAATTTATATTTATAGCTATAAATCAACAAATATTAGAATAATATTGAACAACATTTTCCAAAACCATTGCGAAACATCCAAACCCAAACCGCATACAAATAATAGAGTTTCAAAACTCAAAACAACCCCCAAATAATGAAAAGAAATTTATGATAGGGAACATAATGTAATACCCCGTGATTTTAATGACTTTTAAAATGAGTTATATTTTAAATTAAAGGATTAATTGAATTTTATTATTAATTAATTCATTTGGGTTTTATTAGAATTGTGGATATTATAAAATGTTTAATTCTGAATATTACTTAAAGATATTTTGGTAATATATGAATGAGATGCTATTGATATGGCGGTGTATTATTAATTCAGTAATTTGAATTCCTATTTGGACGCGGTATGGGACGTGTCGGGACTAAATTGTGAGATTAAAAAGGAAATTTATTTTCTATCGACCCTATAGTCATTTTGACTGCGTCATTGCTTCCGGAAGGTTCGAAATAGTCAGAAAAGTCTATTGGGACGTTGGTTTTGAGTCTCGGGTCATTTGGAAATGAAAAGATAACCCAAAAGGGCATTTTGGTCATTTTTATAGGGGGGTGAATAGTGATTTCAGATTTTGTTCTATTATAAGTATTTATAGATTAAGTATACGTGGGTTATTCATCTCCTCTACACAAAATAGAGAAGCCATATTCCTAGAGAGAGTGAAAGGTTGCTTGGGAAGGGAAAAGCCTACTTGGGAAGGAGAATAACTAAGAACCAAGAGTCACCACCACCACCAACCACCACCGGAGGTTGACCGGAGAAGGGAGAACCACCTGAGATATACTACATCAAAGGATCAGACCTTCAGTAGAGGCAAGTGTTTGATAATGGCAATCTAAGTTTGTATATTGTCCATATTAGAATAGTTAATAAAATAGATGATTTTTCATGTTTTGGAAGAAATAATGGAGTTGTAAATTGAATTTCTGGAAACTGAAAATATAGAGTAATCAAACTCATGTTGTAGGAAGTTATTTATCCACGAAATGATCATGAATATGTTGAAGAAATTCTAAAAACCATTGATGTGTTCTTGAAGATAATATGATGATAATTTTCTGGAAAAAGAGGAGATAAACATGCTTTTAATCCAATCTCTTAATGATTCTAGGATGTTTAGAACATTAGAAATCACTCATATATGTTGATATATCATGTAGTAGAGATTATAATTCATTTGGGATGTAAATATGAAGGTTTCAATGATAAAAAATGGCTAAACCCGTAGTTGCAAAAATGCAGAAAAACCAGGCTGTTACCTGAGTGATCGATCGATCGACCCCCTGCCTTCGATCGATCGACCTCCCCAGAATTTCAAAAGTTGTTTCTTTTAAATGTTGATTCTTATTCCAAACCTTTTGTGGATCTTTGGTGATTATTATTTGGATATTACGGGACTTGGAAAATATCAGTAAGCCCTTGATAAGATTTGAATTAATTTGATTGGGATTTAATTGATTAGAATAATGATACTTAATTTAAAGGAATTTCGGTTGCTAGATTCATTTGTTGAATTCTAAATGGGGATGTATGAGGATTAAAGATAGGACCAGTAGGGGTGATTTAATATAACACGTAGGTATCCTTAAGTTTACAAGAGGGTTTAATCCAAAGTGAAAGAAGATGTGTTTATAAGAGATTTGAAACTATCAGTTTTAACCTTAATTAAAGGGAGAGTTTAATTCGTAGTAATTCGGGAGATATGACGATTTGGACCAGTAGGGTATTAGTGACTTCTTACTGAGTATATGTTGAGGAAAAACCTATTCGAACATAGTGTATTGAGTGAGGCTCGGGGTTAATTAAATTAAGAATTAAAGATGCGATATTTTAATACGTGGGATTTAAAGAGATATGATGCCATATATGGGAATAATCTAAGGGTAATGTGAATACCTTGTTGATAGTATATTATAGGTATGATAGTGCCTATTTGATTGATTATTGATTTATGTGTATGACATACCTAGCTTACTTGCTATCGAAAGGGGGGGTTTGTGCGTGAGGGCAGTTATATCCTGATGAATCCATGGGATCTTTGATTTGTCGCTCGAGAACATAGGTCTGTGAAAGACTTATTGAGGAGTTGATAAGTCCGCTGACTGTGGGAACGTTGGTATGTGCGTGGCCCTTGGGTATGAGAACTATATTCGCCTCCAAATGTTTGTGTTATTGTTTGTGGTTCGTGGAATCCTTACGGAACCTTTAGTCCCCTATTCGGCGACCAGCGATGATGGGACTTGATAGAAGAGTAATGCATTGCGCCTCAACTGTGACTCGGGGTGCCGTATTATATATATATATATATATATATAATATTAAAGGAATAAATGGTTATATAGTGGTTAAATCATCTACTGTGTGCTAATTATAGATAACGGTAAATTGAGAAAGATGAAATTAAGTTAATGAAAGTTTATTCTTATAGAATTGAAAAGATTAATTCATATTAATGAGAAACGATTCATAAATGAATAATGTAAATAATAATAATGTGACGTATGGTATGGGACATACGGGGATTATGATATGGGAATGAAAGAATATTATGGAGACTAGAAAAGAGAAATCATTAACTAGGAGGTTAATTGGAAACGTTAAGTGTGCACTCTAGTTGAGAGGTGAGAATAGGAAGTGAGAGTGGTATGCTAACATGTACATAATAAATGCTTTATTGCACTTGTTAAATACTTGTTGTTTTAAAAATCATTTTTCACAATCGGGCTCTGACCCGTTTCCTTTCATATTTTCTTTTCTATTGTATCTTCTATATCAGGTGTACAGCAGCAGGGATGCCAACCTTAGTTAATCTTGACGAGCTATGGAGCTATGGAGTGTTTCTTAGACGCTTATCTTCTTTCGATTCACAGTGATCTTCTAGTTAGGGCATGTCTCCCAAAGGATTCAGTTATCTTTTTCTATCGGGGTCAAATACTATTGTATTTAGGTCTTTTTAATACATTTAATATTCTTGGGATTTCTGTAATGGATTTATATTATTTGGGAATGCTTATTCCAATTGCATTTAAATTCTTTTGTGCTATCTATTTGGTTATCAGTGTTGTAGAAAAATGTGTTGTGTTATTCTTAAACTGGAAATGGATTTTGTTATATTTAAAATTTGGAAAGTTTTTAACACCAGCTTAATTGAGTATTGGGTGAGTGGTAAATGTTTTCGACAGTGATGCTAAGAATGAGGCAACTGTATATTCTGTTTTAATTTGGTATGGGACTGGCCATTCGGTATTTAATTAGGCGGGGTGTTACAGGTGGTATTAGAGCAGCAGGTTCTAGTGTCCTTTAGGCTATGTACGACTTATTGTGTTTTCAGCTTAGCGTTCTTTGATGTAGAGCCCTATGAGTAGGATTATTTCATTTTTGTTTATGCCTGCGATCTTCAACTATTTTGTTATATCAAATACTGATAGTGTTCTCTCGTTTGAGATGCCTCCTCAACATGTACCTCAACCCGCCCCAGCTCAGGGTACGATGACTGTGACCGAAGTTGCTGCAATTGTCGCTCAAGCAGTCAATGCAGCTCTAGCTTCTATTCAGCAGGCTCCAGCACCGGTACCAGTTGTGCCACCCGCGCAAGGGAAAGTGTTTCCTACTGGATGGGAACGAGCGAGGGATGCCTTTCAGAAGGCTCACCCACCTGAGTTTCAGGGAGGATCAGATGTTGTGACTGCTAGCCAATGGAAGAAAGATATCCAACGGCACTTGAGAATGCTCAAATGTACTGAGGTTCAACGTCAAATACTAGCCACATTCAAGCTAGTAGGGGCCGCTTTTCAATGGTGGGAAGCTACGACCACGATGGAGGAGAGAGACACAATGACTATCCAAGACTTTTGGATACGGTTTGATGGAAAGTATTTTCCTTCTGCCATCCAGACAGAGATGAGGAGAAAATTACTTGATTTGAAGCAGGGAGAGAGGACGGTGGTGGAATATGAGGAAGAATTCACATGACTAACAAATTTAGTACCAGCGGAGGTACCACTGAGGAGAGGAGAATTTTAATGTTCACTGATGGGTTAAACTATAAGATTCGCCAGCATTTATTGGGTAATCTTTCACTACGTATGTATGCAGATGTTCTTAATGCTGCAATGCTTCACTGCCAGGATAACTTATTTCATACTCAGGGTGTCAAGTGGGGGTTTGGGTCAAGCCTGCAAGGCAAGACTACTTGGGGCAGTTCTAGTGGGACTCAGTCAGGGCAGAGTCATCAGCATCAGGGTGAGCAGGGTTCCCAGACAGGGGATTATGCTAAGCGTTTGCGATCTGGAGATTCTCGATTTGAGGATAGAGGTAACGGGCAAGGACAACAGGGCCATCAGGTCCAGAGACAGGCTCAGTAGGGCCAAAGGAAAGTAGGTAATTGCCAGCAAGGACGGGGTCAACAGGGGCAAAGTGGTGGAAAGTTTGCGGGAAGATGATTCATGTGCGGCAAGTATGGCCATAAATGCCAAGATTGTCCTGAGAAAGACAAATTCCCTCAGCAACAAAATACTCGACAGGAGCTACAGGTACCAGTGTTTCCACCAGCTGCTCTTACAGCTCCAGCTCCGGTGCTAGCACTACCTCCCATTCCAGCAGCACGCGCACAGCAGGGTCAGTACGGGCGTGTATATAACGTCCATCAGGCAGCAAATCAACAACCACCACCCGCGGATGACGGTATGTTTTCTATCTAAGGAGTTATAAGGTGTATAGTGATTTTTGTAGGGATTAATATTGTATTGGCAAATGGGTTCTTAGCCTATAGCATCGTTATTTACGTAGACTCACCAAGGGGTGTGGGACACCTATATTTTACATGTCATCACGTGGGTTTGATTCTTATCATGGGATTACTTACTTTAGGCATGTCCGAGAGTAAGGTGTCTAGCGGCGTGCATTGACTTGTGGTATGTAAGAGCGTATAGCCAGCATCTTGTCTTTAATAAGAGAGTAGATGAGTAGACTTTTATTTGAAATCGATAAAACCTGTAGAGAGGTTATATTATTGACTAAGGGCTTGAGGAGTTTCGATGACCGACTACTTTAGGTAGTAGTGTATCGGGGGGGTTCCTTGTTTGGATTTCGCTTGCGAGACACCCCATGCATGAAACTAATAACCGTTGGGAGTCGAGATAAGTTAGTTCTTTGGGATATGAGTTTATAACCTTTTGATAAATATTATAATGAAAGTGGTACGATGGGGTGTATGGGCGCCCTGGATGGTTGAATGATAGTATTTTTCAAAATTGTGAAATTATAAAGATCTTTTTTGTGAACTTAGATACGTGAATGGTATAGGGGAGATTGGGTAAAGTTTATATTCGATTCAGTTGGAACTATATGGTGAGGTAGGGCGTATATCATCAATAGGGATTTTTGATAATGTACTGTATGGGCGGTACGTCTTAGATTTCTTGCGATGTGAGATTTATACTCGGAGTTGACCTTACCGTTATCATTTATATTCCTGAATTTCGGGACGAAATTCTGTTGTAAGGGGGGAAGTATGTAATACCCCATGATTTTAATGACTTTTAAAATGAGTTATATTTTAAATTAATGGATTAGTTGAATTTTATTATTAATTAATTCATTTGGGTTCTATCCGAATTATGGATATTATAAAATGTTTCATTCTGAATATTACTTAAAGATATTTAGGTAATATATGAATGATATGGTATTGATATGGCGGTGTGTTAATAATTCAGTAATTTTAATTCTTAGTCGGACGTAGTATGGGACGTGTCAGGACTAAATTATGAGATTAAAAAGGAAATTTATTTTCTATCGACCCTATAGTCATTTTGACTGCGTCGTTGCGTTCGGAAGATTCGAAATAGCCAGAAAAGTCTATTGGGACGTTGGTTTTGAGTCTCGGGTCATTTGGAAATGAAAAGACAACCCAAAAGGGCATTTTGGTCATTTTTATAGGGGGATGAATAATGATTTCAGATTTTGTCCTATTATAAGTATTGGTAGATTAAGTGTACGTGGGTTATTCATCTCCTCTACACAAAATAGAGAATTCATATTCCTAGAGAGAGTGAAAGGTTGCTTGGAAAGGGAAAATCCTACTTGGGAAGGAGAATAACTAAGAACTAAGAGTCACCACCACCAACAACCACCACCGGAGGTTGACTGGAGAAGGGAGAACCATCTGAGATATACCACACTAAAGGATCAGACCTTCAGTAGAGGCAAGTGTTTGATAATGGCAATCTAAGTTTGTATATTGTCCATGTTAGAATAGTTAATAAAAGAGATGATTTTTCATGTTTTGGAAGAAATAATGGAGTTGTAAATTGAATTTCTGGAAACTGAAAATATATAGTAATCAAACTCATGTTGTAGGAAGTTAGTTATCCACGAAATGATCATGAATCTGTTGAAGAAATTCTGAAAACCATTGATGTTTTCTTGAAGATAATATGATGATAATTTTCTGGAAAAAGAGGAGATAAACATGCTTTTAATCCAATCTCTTGATGATTCTAGGACGTTTAGAACATTAGAAATCATTCATATATGTTGATATATCATGTAGTAGAGATTATAAGTCATTTGGTATGTTAATATTAAGGTTTCAATGATAAAAAATGGCTAAACCCGTAGTTGAAAAATGCAGAAAAACTAGGCTGTTACCTGAGTGATCGATCGATCGACCCCCTGCCTTCGATCGATCGACCTCCCCAGAATTTCAAAAGTTGTTTATTTTAAATGTTGATTCTTATCCCAAACCTTTTGTGTATCTTTGGTGATTATTATTTGGATATTATGGGACTTGGAAAATATCAGTAAGCCCTTGATAAGATTTGAATTAATTTGATTGGGATTTAATTGATTAGAATAATGATAATTAATTTAAAGGAATTTCGGTTGCTAGATTCATTTGTTGAATTTTAAATGGGGATGTATGAGGATTAAAGATAGGACCAGTAGGGGTGATTTAATATAACACCTAGGTATCCTTAGGTTTACAAGAGGGTTTAATCCAAAGTAAGAGAAGATGTGTTTATAAGAGATTTGAAACTATCGGTTTTAACCTTAATTAAAGGGAGAGTTTAATTCGTAGTAATTCAGGAGATATGACGATATGGACCAGTAGGGTATTAGTGACTTCTTACTGAGTATATGTTGAGGAAAAAACTATTTGAACGTAGTGTATTGAGTGAGGCTCGGGGTTAATTAAATTAAGAATTAAAGATGTGATATTTTAATACGTGGGATTTAAAGAGATATGATGCTATGTATGGGAATAATCTAAGGGTAATGTGAATACCTTGTTGATAGTATATTATAGGCATGATAGTGTCTATTTGATTGGTTGTTGATTTATGTGTATGACATACCTAGCTTACTTGCTATCGACGGGGGGGGGGGGGGGGGGGGGGGGGGGTTGTGGACATACCTAGCTTACTTGCTATCGACGGGGGGGGGGGGGGGGGGGGGGGGGGGTTGTGCATGAGGGCAGTTATATCCTGGGAATCCATGGGATCTTTGATTTGTCGCTCGAGAACATAGGTCTGTGAAAGACTTATTGAGGAGTTGATAAGTCCGCTGACTGTGGGAACGTTGGTATGTGCGTGGCCCGTGGGTATGAGAACTATATTCGCCTCCAAATGTTTGTGTTATTGTTTGTGGTTCGTGGAATCCTTACGGAACCTTTAGTCCCCTATTCGGCGACCAGCGATGATGGGACTTGATAGAAGAGTAATGCATTGCGCCTCAACTGTGACTCGGGGTGCCGTATTATATATGAATATATATATATATATATATATATATATATATATATATATATATATATAATATTAAAGGAATAAATGGTTATATAGTGGTTAAATCATCTACTGTGTGCTAATTATAGATAACGGTAAATTGAGAAAGATGAAATTAAGTTAATGAAAGTTTATTCTTATAGAATTGAAAAGATTAATTCATATTAATGAGAAACGATTCATAAATGAATAATGTAAATAATAATAATGTGACGTATGGTATGGGACATACGGGGATTATGATATGGGAATGGAAGAATATTATGGAGACTAGAAAAGAGAAATCATTAACTAGGAGGTTAATAGGAAACGTTAAGTGTGCACTCTAGTTGAGAGGTGAGAATAGAAAGTGAGAGTGGGATGCTAACATGTACATAATAAATGCTTTATTGCACTTGTTAAATACTTGCTGTTTTAAAAATCATTTTTCACAATCGGGCTCTGACCAGTTTCCTTGCATATTTTCTTTTCTATTGTATCTTCTACATCAGGTGTCCAGCAGCAGGGACGCCAACCTTAGTTGATCTTTATGAGCTATGGAGCTATGGAGTGTTGATTAGACGCTTATCTTCTTATGATTCACAGTGATCTTCTAGTTAGGGCATGTCTCCCAAAGGATTCAGTTATCTTTTTCTATCGGGGTCAAATACTATTGTATTCGGGTATTTTTAATACATTTAATATTCTTGGGATTTCTGTAATGGATTTATATTATTTGGGAATGATTATTCCAATTGCATTTAAATTCTTTTGTGTTATCTATTTGGTTATCGGTGTTGTAGAAAAGTGTGTTGTGTTATTCTTAAACTGGAAATGGATTTTGTTAAATTAAAATTGGAAAGTTTTTAACACCAGCGTAATTGAGTATTGGGTGAGTTGTAAATGTTTTCGACAATGATGCTAAGAATGAGCCAACTGTATATTCTATTTTAATTTGGTATGGGACTGGCCACCCGGTATTTAATTAGGCGGGGTGTTACACATAACACACCATACATAATCACATACTAAATTTTCAGACTTATATGATTATACAAACATGTCATTGCGTTCACATATATAACAACATGTATCAAATTGTAAATAATCTCAAAACCTCTATCCACGCCCGTAGTCAACATATATAAACCTAACACCCAAATGAAAAAGAGTTTCATACGCATAAAACCTCCAAAATAATAATAAAAAAACATATATTAGGCATAAAATAAAGCCGCTTGTAATCAGAGTTTAGAACAATAAATTTTGCAACTTTAAAATCAAATTTTGAAATCTTCTCTAACGGCCCTGGAAAGAACAAAGTACATGAGTCACAGTAATATGCATAGCATAGTAAAAAGTTAACAAATTAATTCACATATTTCTATAGGGTACATAAACTTTAGGTAAATGTTGAACCGTTGTGCTCTTAATAAAAGATAATAGTAGTACTTGAAATTGACTTCCAATGATGAATGGAGAGGGTAAAAACGAATATCACGTTGTATTATGAGTAAATTACAAAAGGCTTTTAAATCCATGGTATGAAATATATGTGTAACGTTCCTAGAAAGTGCAATATAAATAAAATCATAAGAAAGATACAAAGCCTTCAAAACCAAATTGGTGGATAGAGAGAATAGGGATAAATGCATACTGGAAATATACTTATGATAGGAAAAACTTTGTGAGCCTTTACCTAAATAGTTCCAGAACTTTTACCTAGTACACCTAATAGTTCCAAAGATCTTATCAAAATATGAAACATTCAACAAATTTCAAATATAGTAAATTGATGTACTAAAGTAATGATGTAACCTAAAAGAACAATGAAATTTGAGGATGGTCTTCTCAAAAGGATTAGCCTCTCAAAGCGGGTGGTAATTTTAATCTTCAAAACATAGTAGACAAAATACTTAACCCAAATTAAAGGTAAGACAAAACACTAATAGAAAATCAAATACATAGCAAATATAATCATTAATTATGTACATTATATAAAGTGGAACTAAGAGAAGTAAGCCTTAGGTAAACCCAAAAATCAGTAACCAAATAATATAAACTAAAGAGAGGAATCAACAAAGAGTACCTAAAAGGTCCAGTTGTATCGTTAATAGTGCTTTATATACCCACTTGGTGTTGGTATCATCATTGCCGATGGTGTATCCAAAATTAAACACAAAAACTAAAGGCACGGTTGTAATGTTTTCTCTGGTTGTATCGAGTGAATGAAACGTTTTGTGTCTTCATTTTAGAGCTCCACTATCTCAACGACACACTGATATAGATATATCCAACATGAGAGAGAGGTATTAGATCACGTATGACGCCAATGCACTTAGGCAAGTGTGAACAAGGGTATAATCTGTAATATTCCTTTTCAAAAGAGAATAGGTCATAATTTGTCACCAATGCACTTAGGACCATTATATAATAGATCTGCAAATACACAAATAAAGCATAATTTGTACATATTCCAGTTGCTATTCCAACTACAAACGCAAAAGTGCACCTTTGAACATACAAACACAATGAAGAGACGTTGGATTTAAAGATTGGGACTCAACATGTTTCGAGGGGGTGGGGGGCAATGAAGAAGTCTAGGTTACAAAAACGTGTGATGGTGATTCTATGAGTTTAAATCATACCCTTGTCCTTTTGCATCCATAAGCCACAACCATTAATGAAATACCACGGTGAAAATCCTATTAAAATATTAAGCATCAATGATATATTGTGAGGGAGATATTACCTTAGTAAAGATGGGAGGAGAAACAAATATTGTGTAGAATCAAATATATTGCTGAACATAAAACCTCTTATTATTAATCAATAACAACAAAAATTTGTAATTAACAACAACAAATGAACAGAACATGAACCTACGATTCAATCAACAATAACAAAATGAATAGTTAGGATTCAATCAAAACAACAAAATGAACCAAATATATCCTGAACACAACATGAATCATCAACAACAATGGAGATGTAGATGGAAATCGAAGCTCAAAGATGGAGTTGAAGAACTGAAAAATGGAGATGGGGATCTCACTTTCGAGCAGAGAAAAATGGAGATGCGTGTTTTCGAGCAGAAAAAATGAAGAATCGTAAATTGGAGAGAGAGAAAGACAGGTCATCTAGGGTAAAGTCACTACTTTCTAGCAGAGAAAAAGAAATTACTCATTTAATCCTGATTTTGAATTAAAGTAAGAGTACAAAAACCATTAGTGATGAGGTAAAAAGGAGGGGGAAACTAAAAAATGAAAGGTGTAAAATGAAACAAAATAATCTCAATCCTCCATTTCTTGCTTTGTTGGCATCATCACAACCACTAATTAAGTTATCATCTTATGAAGTAGTAACAAAACTTCTACTCCTTATATATATATATATATATATATCGGTGTGAAAGATATAATTACATGGATATAATGACATAACCCTCTAAGTGTTATCATTGGAGGTTGCGCAAGTGAGTGACCATCCCTGGCTAGCGAATGCAGGGTTAGTATTATTCACATGTCATAATTGCCATGTATTTGCTTGACAAGGTTAAGTCCGAGGTGAGGTAATTGTGGGTACGATTATTACTCACTAACCGGGGTACTTATGACCGCCTCCAATCTTGTTTCTTATCTTTTTTATTGTAGTTCGGTGTGAGATTCCGACGCGGTATCTAGAATGATGAGATAATTCCTTGTATGATGATAGCATTAAAGATCCGCATCCAGGAAAGTTCTTATTGTTATTACGAATGGCGGTTATACATGTATAGTGAGTGATATATATATATATATATATATATATATATATATATATATATATATATATATATATATATATATATATATATATATATATCACTCACTATACATGTATATATATATATGTGTGTGTGTGTGTGCAAAAAAATATATACATGCATATTGAATTAAAATGTGAAAGTTAATAACTAGTGAAAGTTATTGTAGATGTTGTAGAATTTTGTTTAAACGCTTATATTTTTATATTCTAGTTCATAACTCTCTCTTTTCCTATTCAGGAAGGTTGCCTAAGACATTCGGTTTATTTCAGTTAATGTTATTTCATTTTGGTTACTATGGTATGGAGATTTATTCTTATGATTAAATCAGAACAATTTGACATGTAATAAATTTACAGTTTGGATTTATTTGTTATTGTGGATTTTATTTTAAGTTGTGTAGATAGTTATGGCTGATTATTATATTGTCGTGTCACATTAAATAAGATTAAAATTGAAACACAAAATAATTTTATAATAAGTGGTTAGTAATTAATTCAACTCGATAGTGATGCTGAGAATGAGCCAATGAGATTCCTATTTTATTTTAGTAGAGGGTTGGCCACCCTTTATTTGAATAAGCGAGGTGTCACATATGGTATCAGAGCCTCAGGTTCTAGATTCCTTTGAATTTGTGTGGACTTATTACGTTTTCTACCATAAGTTTCTTTAATGTAGAGCCCTAGGACTCTTGGTTCATATTTTGATATACGGTCTCCTGTTATTATGTATTATGGAAGTGAATATATGAGTTGAGTTAGGTTTCAGAAGACGAATAGGAGAAGGAGGAGCAATAAGGACCGTCAGGAGGACTAAAAGAAGATAGGCTTAGTAAGAGCTACTGATTATTTTGGAAATGGTGTCCGTAGTAGAAGTCACCATTATTATTGCTCATGAAAATAATGCTATTATGACCGCTAGAGCATAATAATTTCCCCAAATATCGTCACAGCAGATGGCGGTGCAAATTCAGACTCACCCAGTAAAGTCGATATGGGAGAGAGTTGGGAGGGCTTCTAAGAAGACACATCCACACAAGCTCGGGGAACAGTGAGAACATATATTAATTTGCTGATTGAAGGAGAAAATCAAAAGGAATTTGCGTATCTGGAATGTAGTGATACTCAAGATTAAATTTCAAGCCATTTTCTTAGGTCGTAGGAGCAGTGTTATAGTGATGGGAGCTAGTCACCACATCTGATAAGCTTTATACTATAAAGTATCGAGGAATTTGAGTGCGATTTGATCATAAATCCTTTCCTTTGAGGTTCAAACAAAGATGTGAAGGAATTTTTTATATTTATTACAAGAAGGCCGAATAGTAGCCGAGTATGAAGAAGAATGTGACTATTTAGCAAACTTCGTACCCAACAAGGTGATTACAGAGGATAATATGGCCCTTAAGTTTGATGATGGACTTGTGGGTAGGATAAGCAACATTTATAGAAATTCAGCTTAAATGACTGGTGACTTTGTCATCAATGTCATACTTTTACGCTTCCATGTAAAAGAAGCCAAGTGCATGGGAAAGTCTAGCCAGTAAAGTAAGATGGGATGTATCGGTGTTATGGGACGCCACTAAAGAATTACCCAATAAGGAGATATGTTAAATCAAGGAAATCCTGAATGAGGGACGGTGGATTTAGATAAGGTCAACAAGGCCAGTAATGTGTTCCATAAGTTTAGCAGAGCCACATGAACAATAGGAGTAGCATCGGGTCAAGGCTACAGTGCTAGAGAGAAGGCAACCCTAATATGGCCAGCAGGGACTGAGAGAGGGGGATTATGTAGGAAGGTGTTTTATATGTGGAGAGTAGGGCCGCATGTGTCAATATTGTTTACATAGGGTTAAGGGGACGGGAGTCGGGTGATTAATAGGGACAACAGTCACATCAGTTTGGGGGAGAGTTCAGATGAGATTATTAGGTACAAGAACCATTTAAACAGCAAGGGACATTGGAAATTGAAAGTATAAATTTTTTTCTATGGGCAGATGAATAGGTTCAATGTGATACGAGTTTATTATAGCATTCGGGTTAACACTAGATTTGTGCATGAAACGGGCTTAGTAAATGTATCGTTAGTATCACTATTGAGTGTATATGTTACCATTGGGTAGCAGGATTCTCTTTAGTTCCATCTGCTGGGGAGCGGGTGTGGACACTGGGAGGATATGTTTTTGGAGATATTCTCATTTTAGAGAGATGTTACGTGGGTATGATGTTAACCTAGGTATGGACTGGTTACCAATGGTGAGCAATGGTGGACTGTCATAGTAAGGTTATCATATTCGTTGTTCCAAGGTTGGATATGTTGTTTTTGCAATATTTGACCTGAAAGAGGGTCAAGTCACGTACATATTATATTGAAATGGAAACTTCGAATAATATTATTGCCTTATTATATTCAATTTCACTGCATAAGAACTACCCTGATGTGATTTAGTGGATAGCGGGTGTCGAGCGGATATATTTAGCTCGTTATTGATTTAGAGCTAGAGACTTAGTGATAGTGCGAGTGCAGTGTTATATGTCTCCTCTAGAGATGTGGAAGTGGAGGATTAGACCTATAAATTTGAGGATAGGATTTTGGGTGTTTCGTTAATGTATTGTGGGAAAAAAAGGTCTCGTTAACTGATATTTCCAAGTGATAAGGCATTAGGGGAATTTATTAGTTGGATTTCAGTTGTGTGACGTTCCGTATATGAACCTTATTAAATGTCAAAAGTTTGGAGACGTTGGATTCTATAGTATTGTGTTCGAATGGATCATTATATGAGTCTAGAAAATAATTTGAGTTGAGAGCTATTATATGATATAATGCTGGTGGAGGCAAGTAGTGCTATATATGAAACACTGGAAACGTTTTACACAACCACTAGATGGGTGGGACAATCTTAAGGATAATTAAATCACGATTAGTTGGGTGGTTGGGTGATAATGAATACCCATATGATATAGCCACGTCGAGCATGCGGAACCGAACTTCAGATAAAAATGTTAAGTCTATGATGTTTGTGCAGATATGAAAGAGATATTGGGTGTATGGGCACCCTGGTTAGTTTAATTTTCAGTATTTTTTGAGACAAGGACGAGGAATAAATGTGTTAAATCGTATGCTTGTGGGTAATAAAAGAAGAATTAGAAGGGCAAGATGGACTAAACTTTGAATTGATGAAAGAGAGATTCCGAATATATGTATAGAACAAGGCGATATATCACCTCGAGATGGGTTGAAAGACTATGGAGACACAAGCAAGAAATCTCTCTAGACAAGGGAGGATCTGTGAAAATACGCAGTTTTACTAAGTGAGAAGGACCAAAAAAATCGCAGTTTGGAGCAAACGCATGGGTCACAATTTTGAAGTATCCCATGAAAGGGAGTAAGATGTATCACATGATGTGGGATATTGAGATTGTGTATCGATGTGGAGTGAGACATAGTGAACTTGTATCCAGGTGCACCACTCGTTGATGGGAACATATGGGTCTGAGGCGATCCACCCGAGTTTTGCCGTAATTTGTGATTCCAGTGATGAAATGGATAGGCAAACTGATAAAGTTCATTATTGGGTTACTAATATCATGAATAGGTTAAGATTCCACTTTGGTTTGTGTTATTGGTTAACCGAGGCAGAATAATTGTTGCTAATTTGGGTGAGTTACATTATCGGGTAATGGACCCAACATTTCATTTGAGAAAGGAAATGAACCGACACAAGAGGTTGCCCAATAATTGTTGTGACTTGGGATGACATTGTTAAGTCCCACCTCCGATTGGGAGTATCAGGAGGCGGTGGGGGCGAAGTGCATTTTGAATAAGAAATATTACCCATAGATTGAGGAGTAAACGGGAAAAGTAATTAGGATGTGGAAGGATGAGAGAGATATGTATTCTCGACTTTGACATAATTGGGAGGAGTAATTAACACTGGTAGAGTTTAATGTAATGGCTTGTACATGTTAATATTATAAAGTATCTTTTTGAGGCTTGAGGCGGTAGGCCTTGTCGTCCGCCTTGTGGTTAGGTGGGGAAATAATCAGTCCCGTAAGCCGAACGTGATTTAGATTCGGCCAGTAGGGATTGAGATAATCGAAGTTATTTTCATCTAGTTCAGGAATGTCATAAGAGTTACGTCGTCACAAATCAAAGGGTTAAAGACTGACGTGAGTGGTGAAAAATTATTATGGGTGTCTCCTAGGAAGGTAGTTATGTGATTTGGGTAAGAAAGGAAGTTGGAACCTAGGGAAGTGGGGCCTGTTCCAACATTGAGATGATAGAATCAGTGGAGCATAGGCTCTTCTTACTGGAGAATTGTTAGCAAAGTTACAATAGTTTTGCATATCATTATATAGGTGATACCTTACGAATGTTAAAGTATAACAATTTGAAATGATTGGAATAGACTTATCGTTAATACAGGGCCGTAACAAGTCAATCTTTAGACATAATGACACTACTAATGGGTGAATAGTGGAAACACAAAAATATTATCATAAGTTGATTATGAGTACATTTGGATGCCATGTGTGCAAGGAACCAAAGATTTTAGTACCAGTCTTACCCGAATTTCGGGGGAAAAATTCCTTTTCAAGGGGGGTGGGGGTGGGGGTGGGGGTGGGGTAGTGTGTAATACCCCGTAGTTTTACATAAATATATTTAATTGTATATTTAAATTATGCGCATTTTATATAGATATATTTAATTGTACATTTAAATTATGCGTGTGGCACATAATTTAATTTATGAATTAATGGAAAATTGAATAAATATTAATTTAGAGTGGAATGAATTAATATTGATGTGATTATGTATTTACTACAGTGCTATAGTAAATAAAATTGAATTAAGTCATAAGTGAGTAAACGCGATTTTTTTTAATAACATCTCAATCGGGATATGTGTGATTAAATTAAAATAGGTTGAGATGGGAAAACATTATTAAGTTACTAGGGTGATGAGTTTTAGTGCAAGGTTGATCCAGAATGGGCCACAATAGTCAAAATTGAGTACCCGAGTGTTGTGTTCAAGTCTCAGAGTTTTTTTTTAACTTAATCGGGACTTATTTAAGTGACTTTTGGGCTCCTTAAAGGTATATAAAAAGCCAAAAATGAGATTTCAATTATAAAATGAAAGGTTTGGGGACTAGGGAAGAGTGATTTCACAAATCCAAAGGTTAGAAGAGTTATACTAAGAGTTAGAGAGAAAGTGAAAAGAATTGGGAAAAACATTCAAGAGTCTAAAAGTGGAATTGAAGAACTTTGTAAGAACACTCTAGGATTGAAGAAGTGAAGGGGAATTCTTGAGGATTAAGCGACATATTCATCAAATTTACGAATCATAAGGCAAGTGATTATCTTATTATTTAATTTGTATACGCAATTTTAGTCATATCATAGTTGGAAAATGATATGTCCGAGATGATTTCACATATACACAAACTATAGGATTTTGTGAAATAAATTATATTTTAAAAAATAAATTATATTTTGGGAAATAATTTATATTTTGGGAAATGAATTACATTGGCAAAATGATAAATGATACATCTTTAACGAATTAAGGTGGATTTAAATTATGAAATTTGAGGATGATTATTAGAATGATAAAATATTTGACTTTAGTTATAATCCCATGAAATGATGATAAATCTTTTGAATTAATGTGATTACTAGATGTTAGAATCATATTAGAAATGTCCCTTATACTCTTTATGAATTGGGTATTATATGATGTTGGGTTGAAGATCATTGAGAATGAATTGGGAAGAAAATAGGCATGAGGTTTGCTGACTGAAAAGGCGAACCGGTTCATGTTTAGACCGAACTGATTTGAATTTATGGAAAGCAAAACCGCTTCGCTTTGAAATAAAACCAGTTCAAAATTTTGGAATTTTCAAATTTAAGGCTATTTTATTTAATTATGGTCAAATTAAAAAATTAAGGGGATGATGAAACCTAAAGTTGATATTTATATTTCTTAAAATTCAATTAAGTTAGTATGTGAACCTTGCATTAAAAAGAGACTTTTGGTTGGAATGTGAAATTTAAATATTTGAGGAAAATAGTTGAATCGGAATAATTGTGATGGCAAATGCGAAAATTGAGATTTGGGTTAAGTGATGTATACACGTGTCCAGAATTAGTATAAAAAATAAATTAATTAATTAATTAAGTGAATAATTAATTAATTAATTGAGTATAAAATGGAGCATTGGGTCGAAATGCATTTCTGTATCATTTATGATAGGAGTAATTAAATCAATTATATATAAATATATACATGTGTGAAAATTATAAGGGGATGATGAATCCTAAAGTTGATATTTTATATTTCTAAAAATTCAATTAAGTTAATATGTGGACCTTGCATTAAAAAGAGACTTTCAGTTGGAATGTAACATTTAAATATTTGAGGAAAATAGTTGAATCTGAATAATTGTGATGGAAAATGCAAAAATTGGGATATGGGTTAAGTGATGTATACACGTGTCCATAATTAGTATAATAAATAAATAAACTAATAAATTAAGTGAATAATTAATCAGTTGAGTATAAAATGGAGCATTGGGTCAAAATGCATTTCTCTATCATTTGTGATAGGCGTAATTAAATCAATTATTTATAAAAATATACACGTGTGAAAACTGTAAGGGGATGATGAATCCGAAAGTTGATATTTTATATTTCTAAAAATTCAATTAAGTTAATATGTGGACCTTGCATCAAAGAGAGACTTTTAGTTGGAATGTAAAATTTAAATATTTGAGGAAAATAGTTGAATCTGAATAATTGTGATGGAAAATGCGAAAATTGGGATATGGGTTAAGTGATGTATACACGTGTCCAGAATTAGTATAAAAAATAAATGAATGAATTAATTAAGTGAATAATTAATTAATTTTGTATAAAATGGAGCATTGGGTGAAAATGCATTTCTGTGTCATTTGTGATAGGCGTAATTAAATCAATTATTTATGAATATATACATGTGCGAAAATTGTAAGGGGATGATGAAACCTAAAGTTGATATTTTATATTTCTAAAAATTCAATTAAGTTAGTATGTGGACCATGCATTAAAAAGAGACTTTTAGTTCGAAAGTAAAATTTAAATATTTGAGGAAAATAGTTGAGTCTGAATAATTGTGATGGAAAATACGAAAATTGGGATATGGGTTAAGTGATGTATACACGTGTACAGAATTAGTATAAAAAATTAATTAATTAAGTGAATAATTAATTAATTGAGTATAAAATGGAGCATTGGGTGAAAATGCATTTCTGTGTCATTTGTGATAGACGTAATTAAATTAATTTTTTATGAATATATACATGTGTGAAAATTGTAAGTGGATGATGAAACCTAAAGTTGATATTTTATATTTCTAAAAATTCAATTAAGTTAGTATGTGGACCTTGCATTAAAAATATACTTTTAGTTGGAATGTAAAATTTAAATATTTGAGGAAAATAGTTGAATCTGAATAATTATGATGGAAAATGTGAAAATTAGGATATGGGTTAAGTGATGTATACACGTGTCAAGAATTAGTATAAAAAATAATTGAATTAATTAGTTAAGTGAATAATTAAGTAATTGATTATAAAATGGAGCATTGGGTGAAAATGCATTTCTGTGTCATTTGTGATAGGCGCAATTAAATCAACTATTTATGAATATATACATGTGTGAAAATTGTATACATTTATATTATATCAGTGTGGAAGATATAATTATATGGATATAATTACATACCCCTCTAAGGGATATTATCGGAGGTTGTGCGAGTGAGTGATCTTCCCTGGTTAGCAAATGTAGGGTTAGTATTATTCACAGGTCATAATTGCCACGCATGTGCCTATTAAGGTTGAGTTTGAGGTGAGGTAATTATGGGTGTGGTTATTACTCACTAATCGGGGAACTTATGACCGCTTGCAATATCGTTTGTTGCTTTCTATCATAGTTTGGTGCGAGATTACGACGCGACGAATAGGATGATGAGGGTATTTCTTGGAAGATGATAGCATTAGAGACCTGCATCCGGGGAAGTTATTATTGTTATTACGAATGGGGGTTATACATGTATAGTGAGTGATATATATGTATGCATGATGTGAAAATAAAATATGTATATATATATATATATAGCAAGGTTCTAAAAAATGCGGGGCGTGATTGAGGCGTGGAGGCCAAGCCTTAAGCCTTAGAAGCCTAGGCGGGCCTTGACGTAAAAAGACGTGAAAAGGCGTTTAGGTCTTTTTAATATATTTTAATATTTTTTAACCATAACAAGGCTATTAAAATACTAAAATTGTACATATCATAAAAATATGTTTGAATATTTGCACATAAAAATACTATTTGATTATTTTGGATGAGATAATAGTTCGGTTTGTAAAAAAATATTTAAAAGGGGATATCGTTTCACTAAAGCATTGTTGTTTTTAGAGAAAAAGTACGCCTTAAGGGTTTTACCAAGCATAAGGCGTCAAAATTTTAAGGCGGGGCCTTTCTCCCAAGCCTTAAGCCTAGACGTGCCTAGACGGAGCCTAGGTGGATTTTTTAGAACAGTGATATATAGGCATATTGAATTAAAATGTGAAAGTTATTGGAAATGGTTTAATAGATTATAATTAAGAATTTTAATTAGCAAATGTGAAAGCTAAGTAAATAAATTACGCAGGATAAACTAGCGTATGGACTTTAAGGACACCTAGGAACTAGTTAGATGGGTAGCATAACTAGGTAATTAAAATGCATACGTTAGGTACGCCCTTTAGATGAGAGGTGAGTAATGTCTCATGAGAGACTGCGGTACCAATTTAGATATGAGTAAATGGATATACAATTATTTATGCATTTTAATTGTTTACAAAATATTTTCAAATGGTTTTGGGCTCAGACCTGCATCAAAATATATTTTCCAAACCTTTTAGTTGTCCAACTACAGGGATGCCAGGCGTGAACATTCCTAGGTACTAGATCTGCAACAACTTTGGATGTTGCAAAGGTTGGTTTAGACGCTTCTATTTCTATATTCTAGTTCAGGATTCCCTCTTTCCTATTCAGGCAGGTTGCCTAATAGAGTCGAATTATTTTAGTTGATTTTATTTCATTTTGGTTATTTTTGTATGGAGATTTCTTCCGATGATTTAATCGAAATAGTTTGGCATGTAATAAATTTACAGTTTTGATTTATTTATGGTTATAGATTTTATTTTAAGTTGTGTAGATAGTTATGGTTGATTATTATATTGTCGTGTCACGTTAACTAAGATTAGAATTGACACACAACTTAATTAAATAATAGGTGGCTAGTAATTAATTGAATTTGACAGTAATGCTAAGAATGAGTCAATGAGATTCATGTTTTATTTTAGTAGAGGTCTAGCCACCCGTTATTTAAATAAGCAGGGTGTCACAAGAAGCTATCATCGAGGTGTGTGGGGCCTTTTTCATTCATCAAGTGGATAGGTCCAATTTTGTATAGGCTCACCCTTCCAGAGCATCTAGAGTGGATTCACAATGTGTTTCATGTGTCGTCATTGAAAAAGTTTAAGAGGAGTGAGAGGGATTATTAGAACATTCCATTGGAGGAAATTGATTTGAGCCTGACATTTCGTATAAGGAGAGACTAGTTGCTATTTTGGATCTTAGTGAGCGTAAGATGCAGTCTAAGGTGGTGCCCTTGGTTCGTGTTCAGTGGGGGCATCATAATGCTGACGAGTCAATATGAAAGTGGAAGGATGATATGCGAGAGAAATATCATGGGATCTTTGTTCCAAGTACGTTCGAATTTCGGGGACGAAATTTCTTTATAAGGGGGAAGTATGTAACACCCCATATTTTTGAGTATTTATTTTTGAGCATTTAAATTTCATGTGTGCCGTAATTTAAATAAAATGATATATAATGATAATTAATAAATATTAATTAGTGATTAAAGGATTAATATTTATGTGATAAGAAATTTACTACTGTGGTAAGTAAATAAAATTATGTCAAATGATATTACGTCATAAGTGAGTAAAAACTAACAGGTTTTGACGGTATCTCATTTGGGGCACGTGTGTCGGGTCATATTGAGAATGAGATGGGAATATTATGTCAGGTGACTCGAATGGCGATTTCGAGTGCGCCGATGATTAAAAAAATGGGTCGGAATAGTTTGAATTAGGTACTCGGGAGTGGTTATCGAGTTCTTTGGACTTTTTAGACTAACTGAGACCCGCATAGAATCATTTGGGTCATTTTACAACTATCCAATCAATTAATTTTGAGGTTAAATAAGGTAAGGTGGATGGAAGGGGGGGGGGGGGGGGGAGCCATACCACCATCCCAAGAGGCCAAAATTTAGAAAGAATAAAGAAGAAGGGAGAACCCATGAAAGATTTAAAAAAGGCAATCTGGGAAAGAAGTGGAACAACTTTGGGTTAGAATTTCGTACAAGAAGATCCACAAAGAAATAATTCAGATTCTCTAATAATCTATGGCGAGTGTCTAAACTTGCTTTGATACTTTATGTGTGTTTTAATTCATATTAGAGTTGGTGAAAAAAATATGGATTTTTGGGTGGGATTTACATGATAAAAATGAGATTTTTGGGAATGATTTCATAGAAATTGATTTGATTATTACACCATATGAAATCTAAGAGTGGATCCTAATAAAAAGATGTGAGATTTATGAAGAAATTGAGGATTAGTGTAATCTTAGAATTTAATTAAGAAAATGCATAATTATTGATTAAAATGTCGAATCCCATGAATTAGATTGTGTTTGGATAAATTCGAATATGAAAATGAGTAGAATCATATTTAGAATTGATAAGAAATGAGATTCTTAGGTTGAATTTGTGATATATATTGAATTGGTTGATGGGAAGATGATGAATCTTGTATTTAGTGAACAAGGACATTGCCTGGAATTGAATCGATTCTGCCCTCAAGGGTGAATTGATTCGATAGGCAAATCAATTCATTCCAGGAAGTCGAATTGATTCGGACCTGCTGTTTGGACTAGATTTGTTTGTTTGGGATTTTTAATTGGACCAATTGGAGTTCGAATTGATTTAGGAGGTTCGTAAATGAGATTAAGACTTCTGGAAAATATTTAGGGATATTATTTTATCTTGTGTTAGTCGGGAATAAATTCCATGGTATGGAGATAGGGGTATTTAGGATGAACGACACTCAAAAATTAATTAAGGAAATCGGATTGGGATTTAAGATAGAACTGGGATACGGGATGGAGTAGAATAGGTTAGTGTCCATAATAATAACAAAAAAATGTGAATTAATTATAAGTAAGTGACTACTTATGCATTCGATAGTCCAGGTTAAACTCTAGTGCTACGAGTGACATAAGCACATTTAGCCACTTATATATATATATATATATATATATATATATATATATATATATATATATATATATATATATATATATATATATATATATATATATATATATATATATATATATAAGTGGCTAAATGTGCTTATGTCACTCGTAGCACTAGCCCATAAATCTAGCCCAGGTTAAACTCTGGGATTTATGGGCTAGTGCTACGAGTGACATAAGCACATTTAGCCACTTATATATATATTTGTGTGCTTGATATATGTGAAACATCCCTACTTTATGAATGCTATCGTTAGAGGTTGTATATATATATATATTTGTGTGCTTGATATATGTGAAACATCCCTACTTTATGAATGCTATCGTTAGAGGTTGCACGTGGTGGGAGATTCACCCTGGCATTGAACAGCAGGTGTTGGACTAGTTCCCCAGGTCATAGGTCTATCACACAACCATTATATGTGAGTTTAGATCCTATTGGGGTAATGTGGTATGGTTATGATCCACGAATGTATGACTATGACCGCCTCTACTTATGCATTTACAATTTCGGTTCGCTGGAGAGATTCCGACCTGACAGCCTAGGCGTGGTATATGATATACATGGAGCCTCATATCATGCTAGATAATGCATCTGCGAGGTAAAGCTCTAGGGATGCGGTTATACGTATATAGCGAGTGATATATATGTATATGTACGAGATGTGATATGAATATATATGAATATATATATATATATATATATATATATATATATATATATATATATATATATATATATATATATATAAGCGTGATAATTATATACGAGTGAACAAATGAATGTGCGTATATCGAATTAATAACTATTGTTAAGTTATGTGAACCGAAATGATAAAATTATAATTGAGGATTATAATGATTCAAGTGGATGTGTAGCGTACATATTATGCACATAAGTTTAGATCATCGGTTATTGCAAAATATATGTCAATCATTCATAATCTTAGAAGAAATTGGAAAAACCATTGATATGGTTATATCGCTATATTTTAGTATGTACGAGTACAGTATACTCATGTTCCCCACGACATTGAAATTGTTTTACAACTTTCTATAAAACACAAATTGAGTATAGTCTAAAAGGTCTTTGAAAATATTCATCAAAATCATATAAGATAATTCATGATATTATCCCGAGCTAATCACTTTGGATCAAGTCAAACTATCTAACGAACTTAGATTCACCCTTGGTTTAATGAGTTTTTATAATTCGAAAATCTTATGTTTGTAAAATTTCTTTTGAGTTTTCCAAATACAAGATGTTATATACTTCTCATATAAAAAACTCATGTTTTTAAAATCAATCTTTTTGTGTTTAGAACTTTTCTCATCGTTGTTTGAACAAGAGAAAATTCTTTGTTTTGTGAAAGTTGCAAAATAAGGCAATATATGTTTTAATCTGCAAAATAATTCGTTGGAAGATCATTGCAACGAATTAGGACTTTGCATCAGCAAAAAAATTTGGTTCACTGGTCGCGACTTTAGAAACTGTGTCACGGTAAATATTTGGTCCCTTCCGCATCCTCATTCCCTAGTTGTTGCATCAGCGAAACAAGACGTGAAGCCTTATGTCATTGGTTGCGATATATGGTTACCAACATAGAAAAACTGTAGTTAACAATATGACCTTGGTCTCTGATCTTTCATGTAAGCGGATAATGCATGAAATCCCATTCAATTTAACACCTTTTTTAGATCATTCCATATTTATTTCATTGGTAGTTATGCTGGTTACAATCTTTGTTGGCAATCAATAAAGATTGTTTCCAAGCCAATTAGGTTGACCCACTAGAGTGGTATCCCTACATTTCACCATACACAAGTTCTATACATTCTCTTACTTGCCTCATTCTTACATGTTGATTTTAGAGTGACCTTTTATAAGAAAAAAGTTATAAAAATATTCAACTTTCCAAAGAGTAATTTTCTTAGTTCATATCAGGTGTGTATTTCAAGGTTTGTGATTCATTATTGAATTCTTTAAAGTAAGATTTTTGCAATCAAGATAGTTTTGACAAATTATATCCAAATATAGTTTACTCTTGAGTATGGCCTTCTTTCAAGATTGAAAAACACACTTGTGAGTTTTTAGAGGAACTAAACATTTTACTACATCTTTTCAACCATAGGATATCCTCACACATCTTAGTTGTAGTCGATGGTTCCTCAGTGGTTACATTGCCTCAAAATAAAGTTATATTCAACTAGAAACAAAGATTTGTTGTTGTATGACAATGGACAAGTTCAAACCCTGTCGCGGCTGCCTAGCATTCTCTAGTTGTTAGTGTTATCTTTAAAGGATATGATGAGAAAGAGTTAATAGTAGGTGATTGCATTTTGTAAGTGTAATGCATTATATTCTATTTGTAATACTCTACTGTAGTAAATTTGTTGTTCATTCCTTTAGTGGATTTTTCCTTGTACATTTGGTGTCATGTGAATTGTTTAATCTTTTCGCATATTATAATCACTAGTCTTAATTTGAAGATAAAAATTGATTAGATTCTTATATTGGTAAAAAAATGTCACATAGACTTTTAGAATGATTTTAAACCATTAATTAATTTTAAAGAAAAATTATCCCTGAAATAGTAATTTAATTCTAATTTGTAGCTACCGTTGAGAGCTCTCACTCCCACAATATGTCATTTGATACGAGAGATGATATAATTTCAACTTATTGTTTTATTCTTTTTGATTATTCTTAACAAATTACTAGTCTATATGTGGCATATGACAAAAAGAACACAAAGTCCAAGTACATTGGTGATAACATAACAATGCTAAAAAAATAATTTAGACCGTTTGTGCATGGACACGTGGAAGAGCAAGGAATTTTGAGTTAGCTAATTTTCAAACAACAGGTGTGGTTATAAAGAAATTATATAAATACATGACGAATTAGTGATGTATGGATGCAGACATGCAATGACAAAACCTACATTGAGAAATTATATTTATATTTTTCACAAATCCTTTTTACTTAGTTAGAACATCTTCGAAGACTTGTTTTGTGAAGATTATGTAATCTTTATTTTATCATTTACCTTACACATTCTATTTAGATTATTCACCTAGTTATAATCTATTTTACTCAGATGATTTTACTTTAAATTTAGTTTTAGTTTAATTTACTCGTTTTACTCAAAATTTCTTTACTTGTCTTGCAAAATTCACCTTTGAAGTCATTTTATTTTTATTTTTTTTAATAAGTTAACTTATCGATCTACATTATTACCCTCTAGGAGTTCAATTCTTATCTTATTTAACATAGTCCCATACAAAGTCCTCTTAATTAAGTCATCGAACATAACACAGTTGCCTAATTTTTTAATCGATTGTAAATATTTACATTTACAAGGTTCGATCCTTTGTTTAGAAGATTATGCATAAAACTTCACATGCTCTTTGGAGTTTTCAAAAATAAAACACCCAAACATATTTTTTGCATTCCCAATGGGTCCTTTTTTATACTGTCAGTTATAAGTAATAAATGGAATAGAATGTATGTCTCTTACGTGAAAGGAAAAACAACTTTAGAATGTTCTAGTAGAAGAAGTTGGCTTAGAATAAGAAGGACCTAGCCCGAGTCAAATGGATGTCAATATGGCCCAAATTTTTATATTTATTACCTTTAGAATCACTTATACAATTAGTACCACAATTTATGTTAACCTTTGACCATTTTGGATATTTGATGCGTGATACAAGGTTTAAGATGTTTGTTATGTATGGAATTCTATTTAACCCAATATGGCTACATTTAACCCAAATATTCAAAGTGCCAATAGATTAGTTAGGAGGCAACCATATGATGTGAGAACTAGCATTCAGGTTCACCTCCCAGGGGCTTTGAACCAAGAATGACCATTAAATACTCACTAAAATGGCTTTTTAGGGCCAAAGGTGTAAGAAAGTTATCATATGCTTATATATGTTATCCTCAAGCTAGTTTTAGTGAAAATTAATTGAACCACCTATTAGGACATATATGCTATGAATAATCCTAATCAAGTAAGCAACCTTAAAAAAAACATTTGAAGTTATCCATATATATTGGTGGTATTAGTGATGATAACTTGGCTTTTTGTGTGTAGTCGTTGTTTAAAGCCAAGTCAATCAAAACCTTAAAATACCTACAAAATAATATCAAACTAAAGTGTAGAGTGGTAAGTAAGGGTATCAATCCACATCAAGAGGGTAAGCTAGAGACAAACTCAATTGTAATTGAATTTTTATTTTCTTTTTGGGATTTTTGATTTTTTTGATTTTTTTTAAGCTTTTCAAATGTTAAAATAAATTCTTTGTGAGGATGTGAAATAACACTAAACTAAATGAGAGATGAAAACAAGTGACTAAAAAGTGACTAAAAATAATGAACAAAGCCTAACATTAAAATAAGAGACAAAGTGAGGTAAAGAATAGTAAGAACAATCAAGGAGTGGGACTACACCACAAATTCTAGCTATTCTAATTAATTAATTTAATTATTTGAATTCTCCCAAATTAATATCAAAATTACAAATCAACTCTCGTTGCAAGTGTAATTTCAATAGTAATCTTTTAGAAAATTTAGTTTAACCCCTAACAACTCTAGAAAATAGATCTAAACTCCTTTCAATTAATCACCCGCTAGGATCGACCGATTAAAATTTATGTAAATCTAGAAAATGAACTTTAGAGTTGAAATTCAAGGAATAATACCACACTCAAGAAACCTCTATCTCTAGTTCGAATCTAAAATGGGTATTATAACTTAGAATTTTGATTTTCTCTCGAAAATAATTTACCCTCTCTCGAGGCGTAAATTTAAGGGTGATGGATTAAAATTAACATTCATAGGGAATTTTCAATTAATCAAACTAATTAAATCAAAATAACATCAAATAAGGGTTCACCCCACCCTTTGGAAGGAGATTTAGCCTAACATAATATCAAATATGATAAACAAACAATTAATAGGCAATTAAAATAAAAGTAGAGAAGGGAACAATCAAACCAAATCTCTTTGAGTGAAATTGAACTCCAATCCTTGAATTTGCAATTTACATCCCTCCAATTTGTGTGATCAAACCAAAATTACATCAGCAATTACACTCAAAAATGGATTCTCACTAATTTATTTTTCTCACTAATCTAAAAAAAATAAAACAAAATAAATTCTAACCTAAAAAAACTAAACTAAAAAATTGTGTTTCTCTCTCTAAAATTGATATGATAAAAGCCTCTTCGTGATGGATGAATTCAAGTACATCAATCGATTTTGAAATAATTTCTAAAAATGCAAAAATTCATTATAGATGGGTGGGGTGGAATTCATCCTAGAGATAAATTTCACTACACACCTCTATATTGAGATATTTGCTAAAAATGTAAATACTCTCTAAAGAGGCGTGTAGATAAATTTATCAGACAAAGCTTAAAAACAAAATTTGAGATCCTTTTGAAAATGGCCCAAGTCTTCAATTTATATGGTATGGATGCTAGGGATAAATTGGAGAGTTTATATTTTAGTTTGCATGGAAATGGTGAGAGGAGCATGGGGTGTGTGTACATGAGGTTTGAGAGGTGTGAGGTCACAAAAATCTGATTTGGGTGAGGTTATTTTGGGCATTGGAGAAAAATGAGTTAGTTGGGGTAATTTTGGGAAAAAGGGGTAAAAGAGGTTAAGTGCACATGTGGGTTAATTGGTTTAGTTTTAGTCTTTGTTGTATGGTTTTGAGAAGCACGATTTTGGACAAGGGGGATATGGGTTTGGTTTCCATGGAGGGATAAGGTTGGATGAAAATGGGTATGGAGATGGGTTGGATTTTGGGTTGGGGACAACGGGTTAAGGGTCGGCCGGGTTGGGTACAGTAGAGGTCGCCGGAAGTGGTGGGACGCCGCTTGGTTGAAGGAAGTCGAGGATTGTGAGGGTTAACGTCGGCGGTTTAAGGGACGGAGCAGGTCCAACTAAGCTCATCGAAACCTGTCCGCGGGTTGCTAGAGGGTCGCCGGAGCTAGTCGTGGGTCTACTCGGGTTCAATTTATCCGGGTTAGTCAGGTTCGGTATGGGTTTGTGATGGAGGTGGTTTGTAAGGTGGTTAATCATGGTGAAGTGTTGGGTGAGGGGTGAGTATTTGGTTAGTATTAAGTTGGTGGTTATGGAAGTTTGTGTGGAGTTGGGTTAATGGTGGGATTAAGAGAGAGAGAGAGAGAGGTGGGGGAAGAAGATGAAGATGTGTGGATTATGGTGTTTGTGAGTGTATGTTAGTAGGATGTTGGTGAGGGTTGTGTTGTGTGTATGATTTGTATGGAATTAGGGTGTGTGTGTCTTTGATTTGTACCCCTATAAAAATAACACAACCTAACTAAAAAAAATATAAAACTGATAAAATCTAATAAAATTCTAATCTAAAAATAGAAAGACGACAAATAAAATAAAAAAATAAAAATTAAGCTAAACTACATTAAACTAAAAATAAACATAAAAATAATAAAATCTATTAAAACTAAAAATATAATCCTAATATAATAAAAATAAAAAAAGATAAAATCTGATCATAGGTCCACCCTGGCTTGGTCCAGTGGTAAGGATGGGCTTCACTCTGATCATAGGTCATGAGTTCGATCCCTCCCCACGGATACCTACCCCTGTTGGAGGGCTTCCTCAGGGCTGTGTGGTTAGGCGCACGGTCGTGGGTTCGATCCTCCGTAGGGTTTACCAGTATTTAAGCGGGGCTCGTGTGTGAGGTGGACATGCGCAGTGCCCCCCCTGTTTAGCTTGCACGAGGGAGTCCAAAGGGCTCGTTCGTGTGGAGGTTCAGGGTTATCAAAAAAAAAAAAAAAAAAAAAAGATAAAATCTAATAAAACTAGAAAATAAAATCCTAAAAACTAATCCTAATAAAATAAAAACTAAAACTAAAAATAAAAAACACTAAAAAAATACAATTCATTCCTAAAAATCCTAAAAGAATAAATTCTAAAAATAAATAAAATCTATTATATTCCTAAAAATAAAAACTACGAATCAAATAAAAATAAAACCTTAAGTTTGCTAAAAATAAAGATTACAATTAAAAACTAATAATAATAAAAAAATAAATAGAAAATAAATTCTTGAAAATTCTAAATAAATCCTAAAAATAAAATGACTCAAAGTAAAATCTAAAAATAATAATAAAATACATAATAAACACACAGGAGTTTCGGGGTAGATTTAGGGACAAGTTTAGGCTCGGGGGAGGTTACGGGGCAAGGAAATTTACTCCATTTGATGCGCATTTGCTTTAAATTAAGCATTTGAACTCCGCAAATGGCAATCAACCTGCACATTGAACATTTAGGCGCATAAGGCCCAAATTGCTGAGAATTAGCAACTAAAATACATCTATTCGGGGTATAAAATGTACACTTTTGGGTGCTTATCAAGTGAAATTAAAGTTGCATATATTTTCCCCACTTTTTTCTCCTTTCAAAATTTGAATTCGGATCGTCACACTTATTGTGACCTTTCTAATGACTCCAATAACATTCAAAATTCTTTTTCTTAGAACTGGAATTATAACTTCCTCTATATTTCTCGAATTTCTTCTTCCCTTGAAAACCAATCAACGGTTTGCACCTCCTCACTATCCCTTTTTGTTCAAAAGTCACTAGTGGTAAGCGTCTTTATAGCATCTTCGAATGATATAAAATATTTTTCATACATCAACATATCACTAGGTGTTTATATGATTATCATAAAGAACTCAATAATAAAAATGATTTATCTTCATCCACAGTCTTCTCCCCATATTTAATGTAACATCCCATGTAATTTGGCGATAAAGTTGGTCAGGCCTCGTTGTTAACCTACGTCGGGTATTAAAATTAAATACCATTCTTAGCATGTGACATAAATATGAGACATTTTAACTTTTTCACATGAAATAATTTAAAATAATCCAATGAATATAAAACATCTAACACAATAAAATTTATCACCATGTTAAACACCAAATATTAAATCTCCAACTCCAATGTAAAAATACTCAAATAAAAATAATCCAACTATAAAATCTACAATAGATAAATTCAAAAAACTATAGAGTCGAGTGACTTATGAAATACATAATAATTGTCTCATAATAAAGCTATTGGAAAGGAAAATAAAATACTAATACAATATATATAAACTCCATGTGACACCTTGCCTAATTAAATATCGGGTGATCAGGCCTTTGCCAAATTAAATAAGATTTCCATCTGGTTCATTATTAGCATCATTATAGTAAACTTATTAATTACTAATCACCTAATGACTAATTAAGTCGATGTCAAATTTTATCTTTTAAATAACCAAGTTAATACAACAAGAGACTTGGTAGAACCATCACAATATAGAAGCGCCTGAACATATCACATATATCTGAAACAAGTGCTATCCGAATAAACATCGACTAGAAACAACCAAAACAAAATAAATCAGACATATAGAAAATATAGATGATACAATCTGAACTAAAATAAAATGTACAACTGCCATGAGCAACATGCTCGAAAGTACAACTGATATACTATCCCTATCTAGGAGTGAATAAGAGAATTGTCTAATGAAAGTCCTACAACACCCACATGTACCGCATCTACGTACCCTAGAATAAGATCAAAGATGGTGCCCCTGTGGTCGGACACCTAAAAGGGTTTTAAAAATATTTGATAGCAAGGGTTAGAACCCAAAAAAATTTAAAAATATTTGGCAACTGAATTAAAGTGCAGTAAATTAAAATTCAAGAATGCTCTTCATATTTAAGCTAGTGTCGCACTCTCTTGAGGAACGACTCGCCCCTCAACTAATGGGAACACCTACCGTTTTTTATATAACCCACCTAGTTATCTACCCCATAACTAGTTCTTATTATATAGTTCCTTCCTGTCGCCCTACTTTAGCCCGAGTATGTTTAATATATGATCTATAAGTTATTTCACATTAAATTAACTAATCATTATTTCCATTTGAGACCATGTAATGTTTTCACGAGTTATATAATAAAAACACAATTCACAACATGTGTTCTACCCGCATATAATTATCTACACCATATATATATATATATATATATATATATATATATATATATATATATATATATATATATATATATATATATATTACAACATTCACACACATGCCGTAAATATATAACCATCCTCCTGAGTACGCACTCACTTGATGTTCTCTATAATGGTATCAATCCAGGTATTCTCATCCACCCTGACACCCTGACATGGTTAGCTCCCCCGAATCAATGGATGCGGTCATAGTTCCCTATGAAAATGAGACCGAATCATACCCAAGACGTCTCACCTCTAAATACAGACATTATGACCTAGGGAATATACTCACCCTACTGCTCAAGCCACGGGATTCACCCACATCGCACCACCTCCTATGATAACACTATAGGGGTATGCTTTTACTAAATATCTAGTCACTGATATTTATGATAACATAACATAACATAATATATATATATATATATATATATATATACCGACTCAAATTTAATTAAACACACATTAATTAATTTGTTACCTTGGCGTCACTTAACCAATATTCCTAGACTTGTCCACTTTGTCCAAAATAAAATAATCAGAATTTATTATTCAAAATTCTTTTCAATAAGTCATGCACACTTGTTAATCTATGGTTCTTAAATCACTAAATTTAAACCTTCATTACTTCCCTAATTGCCCCATTAAAATTTCCAAACCAAAACCAATCCATAATTATAACCCTTAAAATCCCACACCAAAACCAAGGCCCATAACCGAAAATCCCCCAAAAGAGAACCCAATGCCAAAACAGGGGAAGAGAAAAGGCTACTAGAAAGCAATATTGTTCGAACGACTTGCCTGTCATTTGAACGACATTGTTCGTCACTCGAACAAAAACCAGGTCATTCGAACGACCCTGGTTTTCTCTCTCCTGCTTCGGCATTTGAATCTAATCCGCCATTGTTAGAATTTCTAAACATTCTACCCAAAATCTTATACAGCAACCATTAATAGTTTATACCAAACGCACGATTTCAAGATCCCCAAATATTAATTTACTAATCACACAAATTTAAGGCTTAATTATTAAACTTCTCAAATTCTCTACAAATTATAAATCTAAATTTATTAAAACCCATTTAGATATTAAACTAACCCAAAAAACAATACATTCATCTCACACCTACTATGATATGAATAGAAATCTGCAATTAATTAGGAGAAAGTTTAACCACTTGCCTTCTAGGGTTTGTAAGGTCTGAATGTCTTTGGTATAGATGATGAATTCATGAAGACTATCCACACTAGTTCTTGATTTAGGCTCCCAAGGTTTCTCTAAATGCCCCGAGACCCATTTATTATCCATGGGCACTCTTTTTTGACTATTTCAACCCATCCGGACTCAACCGTACACTCAGAGTTGCCATCCGAATAATTTTTCTAAAAGTTAATAATCACATATTAACTTAGTAAATTGTTACTTGGCTTAGTAAATTTAAATCCCATAAATATTAATCGTCTACTCATCAAATTAATATTTAAATAATATAAATAACAATTAATTCAATTAAAATACGACACGAAAGTAATTTAAAATTTACCAAATTAATTATTTATTAAATGCCAAAAATACGAGGTGTTACATACTTCCCTCCTTACAAGGAAATTTTGTCCCCAAAATTAGGTCGTACCTACGATGAATAACTCTGGATATTGCTCTCGCATGTCATCCTCCCGCTCCCAAGTAGACTCGTCAACACTGTGATGTCTCCATTGAACTCTAACTAATGGTACCACCTTAAACCGCAGCTTGCGCTCACTATGATCCATAATAGCTATGGGTATCTCCTCGTATGAGACGTCTGGTTGTAAGTCAATCTCCTCGAGTGGAACGTGTCAAAAATCCATCTTGCTCCTCCGGTGTTACTTCAGCGATATCATGTGGAAAACGTCATGTATCCATCAAAGTTTCTGTGGAAAACCCAGTCTATAAGCTACCGGTCCCACTCTGTCAATGATAGGGAAAGGTCCCACATACCTCGATGCTAGTTTTCATTTCTTGTTGAACCTCATCACTCCTTTCATGGGAGATACCCGAACCAACACCTGATCGCCAACCTCTAAATCAACATGTCTTTGATTGCCATCGGCATAACTCTTTTGCCTGTCATGGGCTATCCGAATAGGTCCCCGAATCAACTCTATCTTGGTAGACATCTTGTTAATCATCTTTGGCCTCAATAACTTGTTGTCCCCCACCTCTAACCAACAAGTGGGTGAACTACAAGGTCTCCCATAAAGGGCCTCGAATGGGGACACGCCGATAGTGAATTGGTACGTGTTGTTATACGCAAACTCTACCAATGGAAGATATTTCTCCCATCCTCCCCCAAAGTCCAGAATTCAAATCCTCAGTATATCCTCCAGTATCTGATTTACCCTTTCAGTTGGCCCGTCTGTCTGTGGATGATAGGTGGTGCTCAACCGCAAGTCTGTCCCCATAGCCTCCTGATATCTCTTCCAGAAGTGATATACAAATATCTTGTCTTTATTAGACACGATGTTAATTGGCACTTCATACAACTTAACTATCTATGCTATGAATAGCTGCGCATACCGCATCATCTCAAAATTCGTGCGAATCGACAAGAAATGGGCTACCTTGGTCAACTGATCCACTATCACCCATATGGAATCGTGACCTTTCTGCGACATCGGCAACCCCGTAATGAAATCTATAGAAATGCTCTCCCACTTCCACACGAGAATATTAAGCGGCTATAACATCCCTGAAGCCCTCTGGTGCTCCACTTTAATAAGATGACAAGTGGAACACTTCGAGACAAACTCTGTTATATCTCTCTTCATCCCCGACCACTAGTACTGCGTCCTCATGTCCTAGTACATCTTATCCCTGTCGAGATGTACATCAAATTTAGAGCCATGAGACTCAGTCAAAACGGCATACCTCAAATCCTTAACCTCTCGTACGACCAACCTCCCATTAAAATGTAGACCTCCCTCTGAGCTGATCGAGTAAGACTCTACTCCCTCTACTAGGAGATGTCTCACCATTTCTTAGCAAAATGGATCCTTTGCCTGTGCTCTTACCACCCGCATGACAATATCGGACGTGATCGCTAAAACTACCATACTTGCCCTGGCGACCTTATCATCGTGATGAAGTTCACTCCACTTTTCTTTCCAGACTTCTTCCAAGTCCTTCGTAGGTCGTCAGCCTCAACACGTCTGCCACCATGCTAGCCTTACCAATATGATACTGAATATCAAACTACTAGTCCTTCATAAATTCTAGCCACCTCCTCTGTCTCATGTTCAGATACTTCTGTGTGAAGAGATACTGAAGTGACTTGTGACCCGTTAATAATGTGAACTTCTCTCCTAAAAGATTGTACCTCCATATCCTCAAAGAAAAAATGACCGCTGCCAACTCAAGGTCGTGGGTAGGGTAATTCCTCTCATGGAGCTTAATCTTTCGAGATGCATAAGCTATAGCCCTCTCCTCCTGCTACAACACACCCCTAAGTCCATGCAAGGATGCATCCGTATAGACCCAATACTCCAGTCCTCCCCCAGGAAAGAAAGTATGGGTGATGGTATCAACTTGTCCTTTAGCTCATCGAAAGCTAACTGACACTGGTCGCTTGATACAAATGGCACCCCCTTGTGAGTTAAATTCTTCAATGGGCCTGCAATCTTTGAAAATACCTTAATAAAGCGGCGATAATATCATGATAACCCTAGAAAACTATGAATCTTGATCGGTGTCATGGTATATCCCCACTCCCTGACTGCCGATACCTTACTCGGACGAACAATAATACCTCGGTCTGATGCAGTATGGCCAAGCAAATGCACCTCCCGTAGCCAAAACCCACACTTCTTAAATTTTGTGTACAACTAGTGATACCATAATGTCTACAAAACCATACGTAGATGCTCTTTATGATCCTCCTTCGTACATGAGTATACCAAAATTTTATCTATGAACACGATGATGAACTGGTAGAGAAACTCTCTGAAAACCCTGTTCATGAGATCCATGATCACTATTGTCACATTGGTGAGCCCAAATGGCATCACTTGGGACTCGTAGGATCCATACCATGACATCCCCCTCCCGAATATGCAACTGATGATATCTCGATCTGAAATCAATCTTAGAGAAGTACGTTCCCCCTCCCAAATGATCGAATAGGTCATCGATTCTCGATAATGGATACTTATTCCGTATCATGGCTTTATTCATCTCCCTATAATTGATAAGCGGAGAGAACCATCCCTCTTCTTCACGAATAGCATAGGAGCACACTACGGCGATGTGCTTCGCCGAATGAAACCCTGACCCAAAAGCTACTGAATCTTCTCTCGTAACTCACATATCTTTGAAGGGGCTATGCAGTAATGTTATCGGTCAATAATCCTCGTACTCAGTGCTAAATCAATAACAAACTCAATCTCCCAATTGGGTGGCAACCCTAATATGTCCTGAAATATATCCTCAGAGTCCCTCACGACTGGAATCGAGTTTATCAGAATTACCACCCCCTGTGAGGTATCCTCCTCAATGTAATATAAATGAGTGGGCGACCCTCCCTTGGGAAGACGTATCGCCACCAAAAATATCTCCTATCATGGAATGGAAAACACTATGGCCCTATCAAAACATTCCACTGTCACCATGTATCCTGCTAACCAATCCATGCCTAGGATAACATCAGATCCATCCATATATAACACTAAGAGTTTGCTAATAAACTTAGTCTCCCAATCACAATATATACTCCTCTACAGATCAAGTGTATTAGTGACCCACCACCCATAGGTGACTCTACACACATAAGGAAACTATCAGCTGACTTTAACAACCCAATGACTCTAGAAAATATGGTCCTAATGAATTAATGAGCTACACCCGTATAAAAAAGAATCCTACCCTCATGCCCATGAATAGGAAATATACCCTCGACAGCTGGCAATGCCTGAGGTGTTGGTGGAATTGAAACATATCGGATGTTATACACACGCCCGTAGTGCAACTGCCCCTACTGCTCTGGGGCTAGTGGAGCTGGTGCTGCTAGGGGCATCTGTGCCTAGTGTCCCTACAAGGTACCCTTATGCTGGCCCCTACCTCTTTATGGGCACTCCCTCCTCAGATGGATCGATTGTCCGTAACTGAAATAATGCCTCTAAAAGTCTCTCTAATGCTGGACTTGATGGCCCTATTGAGGCTGTTCCTGATGTTGACCCTGTAGACTTCTCTATAGTTCCCTTGGCCCTAGCATCCTTGAGGAACCTGCTGTTTATTAGGGCCCTGCCTAAACCCCTAACCTTTGGGTCAAAATCTCTTAGCAGGATTCCTCTAATGGGTATCCTGCCTCTACTGGCTTCCTGTCTGCTATTCTCCATAAGCAACATCCCCCAATGCATTGCCCCGTTGGCTCGACTCACCTACCCTATTGCTTCCCTTCAGGTGGAAGCGATGGTTGTGGCAGTGTAACAAGGCTGTATTGATGACATCTGAATATGTCACCAAAGTAGGGTTCCTAATCAAATATTACCTGATCCTCTATGATAAACCATTAGTAAATTTTTCCTTATTCATCTCCTCGTTGCTCACCTCGTCTGGCACCAAATTAGCTAAACGGGTGAAATCCTCATCATATACCGCCACAGAACGGTCACCCTGAATCACCTCCGTAAATCTACTTCTCATCTCCGACTCAACTGCTGGAGGAAAGTACTTGCGATCGAAACGCACCCAAAACTCGAGGATGGTCATCGTATCTCTCTCTCCAATAGTGGTAGTAGACTCCTACGACTATAAGACTTCCCCAATCAACCTGAATGCGGATAAAATCTGTCTCTATACCTCGCTGTAGTCGATCATGCGCAGGTGGTGCTGCATCTCTCTCTTCAACTGATAGGCTAAAATCACCTCTGCACAACCCTGAAACTTCGGGGGATAGCCCTTTTGAAATACCTCCCTAACTTGCTACCACTCTGACGATTTCGGGTGGGCCTAAACAGGTGGGGCCACTAGTTTCTATGGCTGAGGCTAAGGAAAGTGCACTTCCATGGCTGTCATGGCGACATTGACTACCTGGTCCACAATATCAGTTGCCTGCTCTATATACGTAAACTATGGTGGGGTGTGTGGCTGTGGAATCTCGAGCTCCTGATAAGCCTCTCTCGCCCCGCCCTTAGCTGCTGCTCTGGCAGGTCTACCTCTCCTAGGCGATATCTAAAATTCAAAATGAGTTGTATTAGTTCACTGTTAATACAATTCTTAATAGCAGAAGTACGATATCTCATAAGCATAAAGATGAGTTAACACTCCTAATAGTAGGGCTCTATATCAAAAGAAAGATATGCTGAAGTTGTAGTAAGACGTACAGATCCTATGGACACTAAAGCCTAATGCTCTGATACCATTTGTGACACTCCGCCTAATTAAATACCGGGTGATCAGGCCTTTATCAACTTAAACAGGATTTCCATCTAGTTCATTCTTAACATCAGTGTCGCAAACTTATTAATTACTAACCACCTAATGACTAATTAAGCCGATGTCAAATTTTATCTTTTAAATAACCAAGTTAAGTACAACAAGAGACATAGTAGAACCATCACAATATAGAAGAGCCTGAACATATCACATATATCTGAAACAAGTGCTAGCCGCATAAACATCGACTAGAAACAACCAAACCAAAATAAAACCAGCACATAGAAAGTACAACTGATACAATCTAAACTGAAATAAAATGTACAACTGCCATGAGAAACATGCTCGAAAGTACAACTGAGATAATATCCCTATCTAGGAGTGAATAAGGTAAGCATCTAATGCAAGTCCTGCAGCACCCACATGTACCGCAACTACGTACCTTGGAATAAGATCAAGTCTGGTGCCCTTGTGGTCAGACACCTATAAGGGTTTTGAAAATATTTGATAGCAAGGGTTAGAACCCAAAACATTTTGAAAATATTTAGCAAGTGAATTAAATTATAGTAAATTAAAATGCAAGAATGCTCTTCATATTTAAGCTAGTGTCACCCTCTTTTGAGGACCGACTCAGCCCTCTACCCCGTAAGTAGTTCTTGTTATATAGTTTCCTCCTGTCACCCAACTCTAGCGCAAGTATGTCACACACATGCCATAAATATATTGCCATACTCTCGAGTAGTCACTCACCGGATGTTCTCTATAATGCTATCAATCTAGGTATTTTTATCCACCCGGACACCCTGACATGGCTAGCTCCCCGAATCACTGAAATAAAAACAAACGCAGTGGAGGCAGCTATAGTCCAGATGTCTCACCCCAGATGAGACCGAATCATACCCCAGATGTCTCACCCCTAAATACGGACGCTATGACCTGGGGACTATACTCACCTTGCTCCTCAAGCTAGGGGATTCACCCACATCGCGCAACCTCCTATGATAGCACTAGAGGGGTATGCTTTTACTAAATATCTAGTCACTGATATATATATATATACACACACACACACACACACACTAGCGTATGCCCGTGCCTGAAGGCATGATGAAAAATTTCCACATTACGTTATCGCGAAACAGGGAAAATTTTCCAAATTCATAATCACGAAACGACAAAAATTCGTGTATACGATAAATAATAAATGATTTATATATTATAAGTACAAATATTTAAAGCGTTGAATCTTGTAAATCTGAGTTATAAAGTTTATTTTACAACACGTGTAAATAATTGAAAAAATTTGGACAAAATTTCCTTTATTTTACGGACTATTCACCCTATTTAAGAAATAAAAAAATTCCAACCAAAAAATTAATAGCCCGTAACAACAATAATAATAGTCCATCCAAAACCCCATATAAAGACATAAATGTATTTAGTCTACAAAATATCCACGAGTTGAGAAGGTATAAATTTAGTCAACAAAATGTCATAAATGTATTTAGTCACTGTATTACAATAAACGATATAACCACATCCATTACTGGAAGTAGATATGGTTGAAGTAGCTTAGAGACTCCAACTATGGCTGTTTGGGGCAATTTACGAGAGACGAACAGATTATCGCTAGCTATCTTCCAATGGTGGATCCGTTTGTCATCAAGTAAGAGTTTCAAGATAGTTGGAGATGAAACTCTCTTTAAATTCCTGAACTCATCACAAGAAAACTTAAGTTCAGACCAAATAATAATCAAAATCGTATTCAAGCTTTTATCAAAGATTTACACAATATATTAAATCAAAGATGGTAGAGATGTAAACTATTAGATTTTCACATTATAAAGATGATAGAGGCACAAAGATTAAACTAAATCAAAGCTAAAAAGAACATGATTATTATAGTCATTACCTACGTATGAGGATCAATCCAAGACGGGAAAACTCCGAACCGAATAAGTATTATTCTAAGTGATTATTATAGTTGTTGCATAGGCATGGTTTGGACCATAACAGTGATGATTTTTCAGCGATGCTGATGTGTATTAAGACTGTATTAAGACATAGAGATCCACCAATATATTTCATATTCCTGAGGAATACGCTGTTAATGACTGTATTAAGAATATGAAACATGAAACAATGATGGGTATTAAGAACATAAAAAAGAGACATATTGAAAGAAGCAACTGAGAACCATTAGAGAATCAGGTATATGAACACTTACTAATCTTGTAAAATGTGTCTCCAAAGATAATGGGAGTTGGTTTAGGTAGAACTCAAATAGACCTAATGCGACACGCTCTGCAAAAATATCCTGCCCAATCATATCAGTCCCCCAAATAGTTCCTCTCCAATCATATTAGACCTAAAGAAAAATCTCCGTCATAAGGTTGCTGTTATACATATTATATATAACAACAAAGTTGTTATATATAATATGTATAACAACAGTTGCTATTTTACATATTATATATAACAACAACATAATAGATGTGTTGTTATATATATTATCTGTATTGGAGCATATAACAGCTGAGTCATACACATCATTGTTTAGTCGCGCGTCTATCGCACCATAATCCATCGAACATGCACCATCTTTCAATTGTTGAAAATGAGTTAAAAAAAAGTATACCTTACTTATCTAAAATCGAAAGCCCACATCTCTAGAATCGAAACAAAGTCAGCAAAAACAACAGTGTATCACTTATTTAAAATTTTAAAATAGGTCATATAAAAGTCAACTGCACATCAAACTAAATTCTTCAAATGCTCATCAAATTTTTTTCTAAAAACAGGTCAAATAAAAGTCATTTTCTATTTTTCAAGAATGAATACATCAAGGCGCATTGTATACTGAAAAAATCACCACGTCTAAATTCTTAACTCAGAATCTAGGATACCTTGTTCCTCTAAATAAAAATCACAATCAAGATATATGAATGAATTTTTTTAAAACACTTGATATTAATAAAGAAAATAAATTATATAGAAAGTTAGAGTATACTTGCTAAATCAAATTCGAAATTCCCAGCCATTTGAAGCTAAATAAAAAAATTAGAACCAAAATTTCATTAAAAACCCCACAGAGAGGGAGAGGCCTGCTATCTTAGTAACCCACTTACAGTTCATTAAGTTCGGGTTTGATTGGTCTTGGATTAAAATATGAAATGAAATTAAAAAAATAGTTATGTCCAAAGATTTAAATTAGACTCAGTTGTATTACCAACATAAAAAATATTCCAACCTATTGTCGTTAATGACGTGTTAATAAAGAAACCTTTATTTCAACCAAAAAATAAAGCTTAGTACCTATTCATTTTAGCAGTAGTACATGTTATGGGCACAACACCCATGTGCATATGAAATAATGTACACCATATAACTGGTCCAACGCGAAGATAATTTTAATGTCCTGAACAGATAACTGGTACAACACCATTTAACTGGTATACCTAGTGGGCAGAGCATACAAAATATTTAATAAAGGACATGATACATGAAATAGGGGATTACCTGCATTCTATGCATAGAAAAAATGCGATGAATGTATGGTCAATTCTATGCTGAAATCTGAAATGCATACGTTAGTTTATTGGAAAAGAGTAAAAAATGTAATATAGAAGTAATAAGAAAGAATACCTTAGTTTGCTATGAAAAAACTCTGAAATGCACTGTCCATCAAACCTTCAAATAAAACCCTATAGGTACCATATCCAATAGCTACCATAATTAAAAAATCCTCTGAAATGCGCGAACAGTCTAATGTAGTTGTAGATTTCTTGCAACACACAAAATAATTATGAAGTACATTCATATATCGACGTTATGGAAGGAAAATCTTGATTAGAAAGTTGACCCCTTAGAATTGGATCAAGTATCGACGTTACAACTGCCACAACTTTTGCATAACTGCCTCTGCATTTTCATACTTATTCATCATGTAAAAGCATACGTGATACTAATCAAAATCATAATAGAACTATTAAAATGACTATTAAAGAACATATCTATATTGGTTAAAATGCACAATAGAAGATCATATTATTCATTAGTATATATTTATCAAAGTTATTATGGACAAACGCCCAATAGCAGATCATATTGGCAGATCATAGTGGAACAATAGCAGATCATAGCAGATCATATCTATAAAAAAAAGCTCAAGTATTATGCGGGGCTGAAACTGGAGCAGATCATATTGGCAGGCAATCAAGTGACATATCTATATTGGTTCAAGTGGCTTATCGCAGCACCATGCCGCTACTGCTATAGTAGAATTCAATGTAGAATTCAAGGCACTATCTAAGAATTCAAGGATACCATAGAATTCAACAGTAGATATACCATGGGTCTACATACCAAATCCTATCTAAGATGAGCGTTGCTGGTGCACTATGTAACAGTAGAATTCAAGGCAAAAACTACATATAAGGTCTCATGCTGGTGAACTATGAACTTGTTTGTTTATGTGTTTGTGCTTTTCTGACCGCCCAAATGTTAAATTCACATATAAGGGATCATGCTTTTCTTAGCCCCCAAATGTTGAATTGAAACATTTATATTTACAACTCATTCAATTAAGAAGATATATGATACACGTAAAAGGACAAACATGGAGATAATAAGTAATTTCGAGATGTGCAAGAATTAGATTACTCATACCAAGCCTTCAATCTTAATGTTTGAGGCTCCTGTAATTTCAAGATGTTCAAGATATGTGATATGTGATACAAGTAACGTGACAAAGCATGATTAACTCATTCAATCTTAATGTTTGAGGTTATTGTAATTTCAAGATGTGCAAGAATTAAATAAACACTTAAAGTAAACACCTAAATGGATTTGTCGACATAAGCGCTTTCTCATGCCAAGCCTTCTAAATGAGGAATCTCTTTCTAAATGGGGAGAAGCAAAGCCTACTAATTGGTGACCTATAATAGAAAACCAAAAATAACATAGAAAAAATAACTAAGGAGACTAAACAGGTATATTACCATTTCTTAACATTCATTTAAGCATTTTGTTGAACATATATCCAACAACATCCTAACCTATATACTACATTACATGAGTTCATGAAGTTGAGACAATCATGTGTTGGTGCGCAGTATCAAATCAATGTCTCAAACTAAAGAGAATGTGTATACCTGATATGAATAGAAAACCTCATAAACAAATCTAGATCTGAAAAAGAAAAAAAGAAAAAACAAAAAATAATTAGATCCCCAAATATGAACATGAACATGAACATGAACATAAATAGATCTTAAACAAAATGAACATAATATGTACAAAGCCCTCAATATGAACCAACACCCGAAATAGTTAGCTCTAAGCGTGTGTGTGAGATATGCATTCTAAGAAGAAAAAAACACCTAGTCTAAATAATAAACATAAATATGAAATTAAAGTCAAGAATTTCAAGATCTCTTAATCAAGCTCCTGGTAAGGGAATGTCCAAAAAAATAAATAAGCACCCAAGATCTCTTACTCATAATCTTTCTCTCTAAGAGTTTCATCATTGAAACCACCTTGAAAGAGGGCTTGATAGGGCCATAAAACTATTAATTGTTCATCAAATTTAAGGATATTTAGACTTGGGTTCTTAATAATGGCCATAAGATGTGGGCATTGAGCGAAAACAAAGGTCTTAAGTTTGAACTTAAAAATCGTGCTATTTGATACGACAAAAGCATACCTAATACGCAAAAAATTTTTACAAAAGCATCCTAATTCTAATGTCATGGACATGAATAGATCTTAAAGCAAATGAACAAAATATGTACACAAAGTGCTAAATTAAAAAGCCCTAAATTTATCAACAAATAATAACCGAAATCATTACAATATGTAAATAATGTAAGCAAACCGACTAAGCATCCTAATCCTAATTTCAAAAATACACTATAAAAATAATTAGATCCCCAAATATAAACATAAACATGAACACAAATAGATCTTAAACCAAATGAACAAAATATGTACACAAAGTGCTAAATTAAGAAGCCCTAAATTTATATACAAATAATAGTCGTAATCTTTAGATAATAGCCAGAATCATTACAATATGTAAACAATGTAAGCAAACTGAGTTTGTAGAAAATGGGCATAAAAGCATTGAAGAATACGTGAGTTTGAAATTAAAGAGGAAAATCATTGAAATGATCGAACCCACGAAACCAAACACCTAAGTTTGTAATGAATAAGACAATACCTGAGCAAAGAAATGCAAAACATGAAATCCAAAACCTAAGAATGAATATAAGATATGAGTTTGTAATCAATAAAAGAATACCTGAGTAAAGAAATGCAAAACGGACGAAATCCAAAGCCAAGAAACCCCAAACCGAATATTGACAGGTGAGAAGTGAGCGACTGGGAGGTGAGCAAGTGATCGGGGTCTTAGAGGAGGTGAAGAGGGGTTGTAAGGGCCAGGTGTGAAGAAAAAGAGTGTAAGTTTGGGTTCTATACCGAAATGCCCCAATTTTTGAATTAAAATCAAAGTATGATAAGTAGAAAAAGAGGGGGAAATCAAATAATTGAGGGATAGGTTTGTAAAAAGAAAGTAGATCTAATCTCAACCATTAAAATATGTAAGGAGGTGGCATCGATCTGCACTGTTAAAAATGTGTATATTTTCAAAAACTAAGCTACTTTATTATATATATAGACACACAAACACATTAAATTTAATCCTAGCTATACCAATGACAAAACCCGTAGCACTAGCCCAAATTATACCCGAGTTTATCTATCGACTCAAATTTAATTAAACACGCATTGATTAATTTATTACCTTGTCTTCACTCAACCAATATACCCGGGCTTGCTCACTTGGTCAAAAATAAAATAATCAGAAATTATTATTCAAATTCTTTTCAATAAGTCTTACACACTTATTAATCTAAGGTTCTTAAATCACTCAATTTAAACCTTCATTTCCCTTTGGGATTACTTCCCTAATTGCCCCTTTAAAATTTCCAAACCAAAACCAATCCATAATTATAACCCTTAAAATCCCACACCAAAACCAAGGTTCGTAACCAAAAATCCCCGAAAACAAAACCCAACGCCAATATAGGGGAAGAGGAAAGGTTGCTGAAAATAAATCTCGTTCGAACGACATGCCTGTCGTTTGAACGACATTGTCCATCGCTCGAACAAAAACCAGATTATTCTAATGACCCCGATTTTCTCTCTCCTCCTTCGTCATCTAAATGTAATCCGCCATTGTTAACATTTGTAAACAATTTGCCCAAATCTTACACCTCAACCCTTAACAGTTTACACTAAACCCACGATTTCAAGATCCCCAAATCTTAATTTACTAATCACACAGATTTAAAGCTTAATAATTAAACTTCTCAAATCCTCTACAAATTATAAATCTAAATTTATTAAAACCCAATTTAGATATCAAACTAACCCAAAAAACAATACATTCATCTCACACCCACAACGATATGAATAGAAATTTGCAATTAATTAGGAGCAAGTTTGACCACTTTCCTTCTACGGTTTGTACGGTCTGAATGTCTTTGGTGTTGATGATGAATTGATGAAGAATGTCCACACTAGTTCTTGATTTAGGCTCCCAAGGTTTCTCTAAATGCCCCGAGACCCATTAACTACCCACGGGCATGCTTTTCTGACTATTTCAACCTATCCAGACTCAACCGTACACTCAGAATTTCCATCCGAATTATTTTTCTGAAAATAAATATTCACCTATTAACTTAGTAAATTGTTACCTCGCTTAGAAAATGTAAATCCTATAAATATTAATCGTCTACTCACCAGAGTAATATTTAAATAATATAAATACTAATTAATTTAATTAAGTAACGACACACAGGTAATTTAAAATTTATCGAATTAATTATTTAATAAAATCCCAAAATACGAGGTGTTACACGCCAGCTGCAAGTTCTCCATCTCCAAATACTATGCAACTATCCAACAACCTAACCTAAAATATTCGTCAATGAAATGAGTCGAAACCCATCGCAGGATTTCCATTTACTCTTCCCAATAGGATCCGTGAGTTCAATGATAATCATTATAAGAGATAAATATCAGAATAAAATAGTTCAAATCAAAGAGGAACATAATATGCAATTAAAGTAATATAATACTAACTACCCAAATAAACTAAGCCACCTCATTACCCAAGTCCAATTATGTTTATTTCAACATTTAATTCAGTCTCAATCCTTTAACTTAACTTATATCAATTTACCTTCTCAGTATCAATGAAATTATTATTAGAATACCATTATAACAAGACAACATTTTATTGGCCTTTCACATACTCTTGGCATGCTTAATGCCTTAACACATAACACCCACACCCATATAGCGAGGCGACCCATTTTTTGTTATCCCATAAATCTAAGGGTAAAAGTACATTTACTCCCATAAGCCCCAACGCCTCCGTGATACCAAACTATTAACACAAGCAATTTCTATGTAAATAATATTTTAATTTAGCATTAAATCCTTAAATTTAAAATTATACATATCCAATTCCCTTCTCATTACACCAACTTTATCATCTCATAATCGATTTCTACAAAATATCCACACAAGTTGCCCAAATTCATTATTTCAATTTAGGTAATAATTTATCAAAATAATTTATAAACCAATTCAAACATGCATAATAACAATGTTTAGTGAATCCATTCTACATCATATACATCAATTACATAATTTTATGCGTTAAAACATATTTTCAATTACATATTTTAATTTAACATGTGATTCGTCCGAATAACCCATAATAATAATGTACAACTATATAAGCATTCGATATTTAAAATCCTAAATCAAATTTTCCTTTTTAATAAAAGAATATTTATAATTTGGTTCACACTTTTTCTAATTAAATTGCTAACCATTTAAGAAAAATATATTTAAAGTCTTAAATCCAATTTTCATATTTAATAAAGAGCATATTTATAATTTGGTTCTCACTTTTCCTAATTAAATTGCTAATCATTTTTAAAAAAAAATATCTGTAACTGACGTTTAAGCAACATTTAAATCAAACAATACTTAAGGATAACAATAGTAATATTCTTGCCTAAAAATAATTCTTCTTTAAAATTTGAATATTTTGTTGCGTTCGTATCATTAAAATAAGAAAGTCTTGTTCTTGGACGATCTGGAGAAAAAGTGATATGAGCCTCCAAAATTTGAGTAAATGTTTTGAATTAATGAAGTTTTTGGTTTTTGAAAAGGGGGAGAGGGGAATTTGAGAGTTAATGCTTTTGGTTGAGGGAAAAGTGTTTAAAAATTAGCGAGTTCTCGTCCATTTTAAAGGAATCAAATAATAAAGTCCAATTACCACACAAACACAAACAAATAAACCCGCCAACATAACCTAAAGCAAATTAGATTAATCCGAATGGCCTAGGGTCGGGTCCTCCCCCTCAAAATCATTGTTTTCTCACCAATTTATTTAAATCAAACCCAATCCTTTTTAATTCGAATCTTATGTGATAATTTTTGTTAAGTCCAAGACACTAAATGATTTTTCGTTTCGCAAATTTCAAGTTAATTTCATCTTCCAAACTACGGGGTATTACATTTAAGAGATCAACAATTAAGTTATTGAAATCATTCATGAATCTACATTGCTCCATCCAAAATTTCTAAAGATTTTTCTTCATGTACGGTTAATTATTGAATGTTTTTGTCAAATAGAGCTTCTACAAGTTAATTCACAAAGTCCTTGCTAAAGTTTTCATTTGCACAATGTAAATAATTTATAGTGAAAAGAACAATCGAATAATGCTACAAACCTCCAATCATAATCTTTCCACTCATCTTCCTTCATATCTTTGTGTTTTATTCAACTTCATGTGCAACATGTCTTTCATCAGCAAATCTGGAGCTTGATTTTTCACAATCTTGAAATTTATCTTTTCATCAAATATATTGATATCAAACTTTGATGTGTTTGATCCTTTTGAATATTTAATATTTGTGTGGCCATTTCGGTTTGATTCCTGTTTTGCGACCCGATCTGAAAATTGGAGGGGAGATAAACTGAAGAAATCTCTCTCTTCGCGCGTGCAGGGATTCGAGGTTAAGGGAATCCTCTTTGAACCACTTACGTTGATCTTTGTGGGCTGCTATAGATATAAATAGGTCATCGTCAACAGGAGAAAAATGTAGAAATGGATTTGCCATCCTATTTTGCTCAAAATAAACAAAAGAAATGTAGTTGTCCAGAGAGAACGACATCAAACAAAATATTGATGCATACAAAACTAAATGAATCAAGGGTATGGGGACTAAGTTACATAATGGGAAGATGTTAGGCATCCATTCCTCCCCTTCAGTCTCTCATGGGCTATGCTAATATTCTATATATGTGTACATTGTGAATAATGAGAGGAAAAACCATCCGACCCGGGTCATGGGAAGGAAAATGTAGAATCATTGTAAGGAGTGATCAAAAGAATAACCTAAAAATATAATGTGAGTGTCCGTCAAATCACAAATCACTATGAAGAAGTGAATATTTATGTCGAGCGGAGAAAAAATATGTAGGAGTAGGCATATTTGCAATACTACTAAATGCAAGAAAACATAAAATGGATAAATGAGAAAAAAGGAATCGAATACCAAGACTGGATTGTGACGCCTACATAGCCCAAAGAGAATAAAAGTCCACATAGTTCAATAATGTGAAAGGTTGTTGTTTAACCCATAAATCCTAAGTTGGAACTTCCTATAGTTTGTTTTCGAAAAATGTTCACAAGTGTAAGGTGTGGAAAATGAGGAAATTCTAATTTAGGGTTTATCGAAAAACCCTCCTTTTTGGATTTTTTATATTTTATAAAAATAAGTTATATGTGTACTAAATAATAAAAAGTGAGATTAGTTTTGGATTAAAAATATATAAAAGATATATCAAAAGTGGAAAGAAAAGTAAATGACTACAACTAATTGAATGAGTTGTAAATGGATAAGAGTAGACCATCTAAAGGATTTCAATTATTATTTTGTAATGGTAGTGGTTGGATAGTGATGAGGTAAGAATGGAAAGTGGGGTGGAAATTGAATGAGAGTTACGTAAGGAAATGGAGAGAATGTTTGGAAAAATATAATTTCAGCGCACTGATTTCATGGAGAATGTTATTACTTCAAAAAGGTCCTCTTGGGAATGAGGTCATGGTCTCCTTACATAGTTAAAAAAGGTTTTAAGGGGTGTTGATCAACATGACCCCTATCCTACCTATCGGCACAACCCTACCTTGTTGGTCACAAAAAGTACAGCCTGTAGATAGGTAGGGGGTCTAGGGTGCCTGTAGGTAGTCTAGAATGGACTTTTTCAAAAAAATGGGCATATAATATCAATCATAAGTTTTTATCATACATGTATTGAATTGTTGGAAAGGGTATTCAGAGCCCAATAAGTATCCATTAAGACACTCTCAGGTTCAAGAGTTGATCAAAGTCAAATGGGGTCGAAAGCACCCGACAGCCTCTGGAAGGGGGTTCTCAGAATAAATAGGCAAGTACACACAAATCCTGAGGCCATTAGAGCATGGTATGGATCATTAGAAATGGGATTTAGAGCCTTAAGAGATTTTAATGCGCTTCACTCAATTTTGAGAGTTAATCGAGGTCAAGTAGGGCTCGAAAGCACTTCGTGGCCTCTAGATTAGGTCACGGAGTAAAGAGATGAGTATGCGCTAATCGTGAGGTTGATTTGAATAAGGTATGGACCGTTAGAAAGTGGATTCAGATCCATATGAGGTTCTAATAAGCTTTGCTTAGTTTGGAGAGTTGATCGAGGTCAAACTGGGCTCGGAGGCTCTTAGTGGCCTCTTGATTAGGTCATAGAGTAAAAAGGTGAGTACACACGAAGCGTGAGGTTGATTCATACACAGTATGGACCCTTCTAAAGGGGATTTAGAGCCCGATGAGGTTTTAGTGAGATTAGATCGGGTTTGAGAGTTAACTGAGGTTAAATGGGCTTCGAAAGCGCCTAGTGGCCTCAAGATTAGGTCTCAGAGTAAAAAGGTAAGTACGCTCGAATTGTGTGGAAAGGGAATTTAAAACCCTATGAGACTTTAATGAGCCTATATCAGGTTAGGGAGTTGACCAAGGTTAAACGGGGCTCAAAAGTGCTCTATGGCCTCTAGATCATGGTTTGTAGTAATAATGTATGTACATGCAAACTGTATGAATGATTCACATACAATATGGATTGATGGAAAGATGATTTAAATCCCAATGAGGATTAAATGAGATTCACTAAGGTTGGAGGATTGGTCGAGGGCAAATGGGCATGGAAGTTCCCGGTGGCCTCTAATTTAGGATTCAAAGTAGGACTTACGGTTTTATGGTAGGAGGAGTGTTAGGGACATATAAATGTGTTTAGGTGGTACCAGGATGGGGTGTATATAGATCATATCGATGGGAGATGTTGGAACACAGAGAGGTTATCAAAATATAGACACCTCATCAATGTTCAATGGTTGGGAACCTTACTGGGGTTTTGAAGATGGTTGAGGTTAATTATGTAGACTTAAAGAGTTGGGATGATCGATTTAGAGGGACGAGGTCTATTTTATGGACCTAAAGAGTTAGGATGACCAATTTTGTGAGTTGAGGTTGATTCTGCGGACCTAAGAGTTGTGATGACTGATTCAGGGGCTCGAGATTGATTCTGCGAACTTAGGTCAATTCTTTGGACCTAAAGAGTTGATACGACCAATTCGAAGGGTCGAGGTCAATTTTTTTGACTTAAAGAGTGGATATAACCAATTCAGAGGGGGTCGAGGCCAATTATACGGATGTAAAGAGTTGAAATAACTGATTTAGAGGGTCGAGATCGATTCTGAGGACCTAAAAGTTGCTAATGGGGAGCGTTCTTCAATGACTCCACTGGGGAGGGTATTATTATTGTGAGTCAAGTGAACTCGGATTGTTAGTTCTACTAGGGAGTATACTGGTAACGAGAGCTTTGTAAATGCTGATACATTTTGCTTCCGGTCCTGTTGGGAATTGATGATAATTTTTGAAAATGGTTTTGTGCGTTTTAATGAATTTTCTAAAAGACGTAGTGTACTTAACCTTGAGGGAACTCTTTGAGAATATTTGTGATTTTTTTGAGAAATTTTAGGATTTTTCTGGAAGTTTTGCAATAAAATTTTGATGGGACTATTGATAGGCATAGCCAGGGGGTGCCGATCGGCATATGGCATGGACTCCTGGGCTTCTTGGGGAAGGGGAATGTTCATCATTGGTTTTGGTCTTTTATGTAGTTTCAATACTCAGTTTGGAACTTTGAAACATTATTGGCTCTTATTAGGGAAACAAGTGGGGTTTTACCCTTGGCATTTGTCTTCGAGGGCTGCAGGGATTACGATGAAGCATGCCTAGATGCGTAGATTGTTATCATATGAGTTTGAGTATGCTTGGTATTTAGGGGGCTCGATATTGACCATGTTGTATGATTTTCTTTGCACTTGAGAAGAGACTCAAAAGGCAAAAAATGATGCATTTTTGTTTCATTATCTTGACTTGGGGGCTTATTCTACATGCACTTTAATTTTCTGCTGAGGTTTATTTTTAGAAAAAAGTAGGAAAATATGTTTTTTAGAAATTTTTTGAATGTGTTTTTGTCATATTTGAATATAGTAATGCCTTGAAAGATTGGTTGTAAAGAGTTTTCATTTGAAGGGACTTATTTCTAAATAAAAAGGGTTAGAAGAGAAAAATGAGGTTTTCCCTCAAATAAAGTGTGATTGAAATATTCCTGGCCTGCCTGTAGGCTTGTTAGTTCAAGTACACTATTTGTTAATCTTTTATGGAATCCTTATTGTAAGGACATAATTCTCATGTCCGTTATCTTACAGTTTTGTATGTCATACGCCGCTACATTCGGCTACATCTGGCACGTCTCTACACGATCGCTCACGACGGCCTCTATCCGAATTCCAAGCATCAAGCATTCAATAACTCCTAAATGTGTCCCTCATCTGCCACAACGATTTCACGTTCCTTGATTTTAGGCACAGAATGCAAGTGGAACGCAAGGGAAGTCAAAACAGTGAAACAAGGCTTGATAGGGAAGTTCAAGGGCATTTTTGTAATTTCACATCCATAGTTCGGAGGTCTGGTCAACTGGAAAGTTGAAGAGCTCTCCGCAACGAAGATACTGGAAGAAACGACACCTCAATCTGAGCTATGGTGAAGAAGTTATGACCTTTTGAAGTTGGAGAAAATTCCTTAAAGAATGCTGTTTTTTAACCCCATACCAGAATGGTACCACCAAACCGGTTCGGTGTACCCCGGAACCGGTTCGGTGTACCTGTACGCTGATAAGATTTTTAGAGTTTTAAAAAAGAGAAACTCTTCATCTGTTTTTCCTATAAATACCAACTTCGGGGGAGCTGTTTTGCAAGACTTTAGGAGACGAATTTGAGAGTCCAAATACATCTAGTCTTCATATTTTTGAGTCCCAAGACTCATGGTTTGATTCACACATCCTTGCCTAACCTTTGTGAATCCTTTAGCAACCCAAGAACACAACTTTGTTTTGTTCAACCCTTGTGGAGGAGACCGTTCTTCTTCTTCATTGCAGCCCTACTGGAAAGGGATAATTCCAGCCGCGACTACAAAATCCGATACCCGAGGGTAATTCTTAGTCAACTTGTATTTTCATTTTAATACGATTGTAAGCCGTTTTCTTACAAATTATAGTGAAAATAAATGGTTTTGCCCCTGAGGGGGATTTTTCCTTAATTGCATGTGTTTGAATGTTCTTGCGTAGATTATCTATTTATTCAATCACATACTGCTGCATGTTTAGGGGTTGTTTGTGTTAAAAAGGGTTTTATATATAACTTGATCATTTGAACGCGAGCACACACACTCTTCAAATTGGTATCAGAGTAGGTTACGCTAACCTATCGCGTATTCCTTTTTCCGCAAAATTTTTCTAAGATATCAATTTTCTGAAAAAATTAATTTTTGAAAAAGTGCGTGTTCAAATGGAGAAATCATATTATAAAATGCCTATTTTTGACGGGACAAATTATGCTTATTGGAAAGCCCGTATGAGGTCGGCTTTAAAAGCCATTGATGAACGTGTCTGGATTTTGGTTGAACGAGGGTGGACTCCTCCCACCGTGACTGTTGATAATGTGACCAACTTGAAACCTGACATTTCTTGGTCTGATGAAGAAATTAAATGGTCATCTTTTAATTCTAAGGGTCTAAGTGCTATTTCTGGGTCTATCACACCTGATGAGTTCAAACGCATAATGACGTGTACCACGTCAAAAGAGGCATAGGATGTTTTACAACTCACCCATGAAGGAACTAATGCTGTGAAAGAGTCTAAGTTGCAAAACTTGACAACTCAATTTGAAACAATCACCATGCATGATTCTGAATGCTTTGATGAATTTTATGCTAGACTTTCTGACATTGTGAATACTAGTTTTAATCTTGGTGAACATATTCCGAATGCTAGAGTTGTTAAAAAGATTCTTCGTTCTTTGCCTAAGCGTTTTATCCCTAATGTCACTGTGCTAAATTCTATGGGTAATTTAAATACGCTAAAATTGGAAGAACTTGTAGGAGATTTGCAAACTTATGAAATTGATATGTTCCCTAAAAATTCTAAATCTAAAGATAAGGGAATTACTCTTAAATCCCAAGAGAGAAGGAGTGAGGGGTCTGCTAGAAAGAGGGTAGAGTCATCTAGAAAGAGAGAGACTGACACGTCAGATTCTGAGTGCGATTTTGACTTAGATGATTTGGCTCTTTTCGCAAAAAATTTCAAGAGGATTCTCAAATTTAAGAAAAATGGCAATTTTAAAGATAAAAAGAAATTTGAGAAAAATAAGTTTGAAAAGAAAAATGGAAAAGATTCCAAAAATCCTCTTCTGAAAGAAAGTGAGAGATGTTTTGAGTGCGATGGTAGGGGTCATAGAGCTTTTGAGTGTGCCAATCGTCTGAATAGAGAGAAAGGGAAAGCTGTCCTTAATGCTACCCTTAGTGACGATAGTGAGATCGAGACGGTGGATTCTGGAGATGAGTCACCGCATGAGTGTAACTTCACCGCATTCATGGCCAGTCAAGTGAGCACTCCTAGTTCTCCTCACGACGTTGAGGATGATGCTTCACAGGGACACCTCGACAGTGAGATCGATGTGAGTGAGGGGGATGATGACACAAGTGAGAGCGAGAGTGATATACAACGCGCCTACGCTGAGTTATATTCTGAGTCCTTTAAAACTAAAAAGCGTAACAAAGCGTTAGTTCTTAAGATCACCTACTTAGAGGAAGATTTAAAGAAAGCGAGAGAAAGAGAGTTCTCCACCTGCACCGCCCTGAGAGAGAGAGAGAATCTACATGTGTCGAGAATGTGAATTTGTTTAGAGAGAGAGAGAGTGTTTTAGAGAAAGAGAGAGGGGACTTGACTAAACAAGTGGCTAGTCTTACGAGTCAGCTCCATTCCTCCGTGGAGACTCGAAAGAAACTTAAAGCCATTGTTGCTCAGCGGACTCATGATCTTGAGAAAGCACGGGAAGTCAAGGTACAAATCGAGGACAGATCTGGAAAGATGCTCCTCGGCCCCGCTTTAGGTTTTGGTAATCGACAAGGAATTGGTTATGATGGTGCCTCCACATCCTAAATTTCACCTGGACCAGTTCCTGAATTTACTACAACTCCTTATGGTCACCGTAAAAAACCTCGAAGGAGAGTTCAACCAAGAAAAGCAAACCAAGGTCCTCCTTTGACTGTGCTCTTTTGTACTTATTGCAAAAGAAAAGGCCACCTTAGGGAAACTTGCTATAGCATGGGTCGGACACGACGTACTACTGCTCCACCACGTCATACTGATAAATTTTCTAGTCTGAGAGAGCGAGTTGATTTCTTAGCTGCCACGACTCAGAGTTTGATGAAATAATTCCGAAGGATGTCTTCACCGTTAGTGAATGCTTCTCACATTCCAGCTAAAACTAACAACAACAAAGGCAAACAAAAGGTCATATCGACTTGGGTACCCAAGAAAGATAAAAAGGATTTTGTTGTTCATGTTGCTCTCAAAGCACATAATACCTCTCAGTGGTATTTTGATAGTGGGTGCTCCAGACACATGACATGTGATGCCTCATTTTTTACTACTCTTGAGGACTATCAAGATGGCAGAGTCACCTTTGGAGATGGGAGTAAGTCTAGCATTATAGGACGAGGTACTATTGAGTTACCTAGTTTTCCTAAGCTAGAAAATGTTTTGTACGTCAAAGGTTTGAAAGCAAACCTTCTCAGCATTATCCAGCTGTGCGACACTGACCTTGCAGTAAAGTTTGACCGGGACGCGTGTAAAGTCTACAATCAAACCGGTAAACTATTGATGCAAGGGGTGAGGACCGAGGATAATTGCTATGGGACTGAGCCCACATCCTCACTTGTCTGCAACAGCGCCACGATCACTCCTATGGATCTGTGGCACCAACGTCTAGGTCACGTGAACGTTAGAGATCTTAATCGTTTATCTAAAAAGGACCTAGTACGTGGCTTACCATCTCTTGGAAAGTCAACTTCAACCGTTTGTGGACCCTGTCAGTTGGGAAAACAAATTCGTAGTCCTCATAGGAAGTTACATTCCATTACCACCTCTCGTGTTCTGGAGTTGATTCACATGGATCTTATGGGTCCCACTCGTACTGAGAGTCTAGGTGGTAAGAGGTACATCCTCATGATGGTAGATGATTTCTCCAGGTACTCCATTGTAGGTTTTCTGAGAGAGAAATCCGATGCTGTAGATTTTTTAACGACCAAGTGCCGTGTCCTGCAAAATCAACACGGTGTCACTATTAATAGAATACTTAGTGACAACGGCACTGAATTTAAGGAAGCAAAGGTGGATTTGTACTGTGATAGCCTTGGGATCAAACATGAGTTTTCTGCTGTGAGAACTCCTCAGCAAAATGGGATTGTTGAGAGAAAGAATAGAACGATCCAAGAGATGGCTAGATCTATGCTTCTGGGTCGTAAAGTTTCTAGGAGATTTTGGGCAGAGGCAGTGTCTACTGCATGCCACACGATGAATAGGGTTTATTTGCGTCCACACACACTACAGACACCTTATGAGTTGTGGACCGGCAAGAAGCCCAACCTGGCGTATTTCCGTGTTTTTGGGAGTAAATGCTACATCCTACGGGATAGAGAGCAATTAGGAAAGTTCGACTCCCGGAGCGACGAGGGAATATTTCTAGGATATTCATCGAATAGTAGAGCGTACCGAGTATTTAACCTGAAGAGCTCTAGGATTATGGAATCAATAAACGTTACCGTGCAAGATGACGAACCTTTGACGGTTATTGATCCTAACCTTCAGTGTGAGGATGAGGAGTGTTCTGACAGTGATTTACCTGTTCCTCTCTCACACTCTGTGGACCCTACTCCTGAGTTAGGGGACACACCTGCTTGGGTTCGCAAGAGTCATGACCCTTCTGCCATTGTTGGTGATCCCACTTTAGGGGTCAAGACTCGTGCTCAGCTAGAGAACGTTGTTAGCCATCTTTGCTACACGTCTTAAGTCGAGCCCAAGAACCATAAAGAAGCACTCAAGGATGAACACTGGATATCTGCTATGCATGATGAGTTGCTTCAGTTTAAAAAGAATAATGTCTGGGAATTAGTCCCCCGACCTAGTGAGACTAATGTGATAGGTACCCGGTGGATTTTCAAGAACAAAATGGATGAATATGGTACCATAATCAGAAATAAGGCTAGGTTGGTCGCTCAAGGCTACACACAGATAGAGGGTGTAGACTTTGGGGAGACATTTGATCCTGTTGCGAGGCTTGAGTCCGTCCGTCTTCTGATCACCATCGCATGTCATCTGCGCTTCAAGGTGTATCAGATGGATGTCAAGAGTGCCTTTCTGAATGGCATTCTACAAGAGGAGGTTTATATCGAACAACCAAAAGGGTTTGAAGACCCTCAGCACCCTGAGCACGTCTACTATCTGAGGAAAGCCTTGTATGGTTTGAAGCAAGCACCCCGTGCTTGGTACGAGAGGCTTACTTCCTATCTCTTAGCTCGTGGCTTCAAGAGAGGGGGAGTAGATATGACGTTGTTCGTCAGGAGAGATGACGGTGCTATTTTGGTTGCCCAGGTCTATGTGGACGACATAGTCTTTGGATCCACTTGCTCCCAACATGCTCACCACTTTGAGGAGGAGATGAAAAGTGAGTTTGAGATGAGCATGGTTGGTGAGCTTACATTCTTCCTTGGTCTCCAGGTTCGTCAGCTAGAGGATGGGATGTTCATCTCCCAATCCAAGTACGCTAGAGACTTAGTGAAGAAATTTGGTTTAGACTCCGCTAAGCATGCTCGTACACCTATGAGTACCACTACCAAGCTTAGTAAGGACACTTTAGGCAAGGACGTAGAGCAAACCTTATATCGGAGTATGATAGGTAGTCTTCTCTATTTGACTGCTAGTCGTCCCGACATCGCCTTTAGTGTTGGAGTCTGTGCGCGATATCAGGCATCCCCAAAAGAGTCACATTTACTTGCTCTAAAACGTATTATTAAATACGTAAGTGGGACTCTCTCATACGGGATTTGGTATTCCTTTGATACCGATGACCGTCTGTCCGCCTATTCGGATGCCGATTGGGCTGGGGATGTAGATGGATGTAGGAGCACTTCTGGTGGGTTTTTCTATTTTGGTTCTGCTCTTGTCTCCTGGCTGAGCAAGAAGCAAAATTCCATCTCTTTGTCCACTGCGGAGGCTGAGTACATAACCGCCGGGAGTTGTTGCACACAACTCTTGTGGATGAAGCAAATGCTGGAGGATTATGGGATATCACAGGACACCATGACCATTTCCTGTGATAACACGAGCGCGATACACATATCCCGTAATCCAGTTCAGCATTCACGCACAAAACACATCAGGATACGTGAGCACTTTATACGTCAGCTTGTTGAGGAGAAAGTCGTATCCCTGAGTTTTGTTCCTACTGACCGTCAGTTAGCCGATATTTTCACGAAACCTCTAGATGCCCTTAGATTTGAGAGTCTTAGGAAGTCTTTGGGGATTTGCACAGTTGACTGAGGGGTTGGTCTATGTCTAGAATAGGATGCTTCTTCATGTTCATATCATATGCTTCCTATTACTAGTTTGTTTTATATGTACCATTGCTTAGTTGTACAGTTTTTATTTATTCTTTTTTCTTTGTATATTTCTTGTGAAAAATACAAAAAGATTTTCCTTTTGATAAAATTTTTGAAAAAGACCAAAAAGATTTTATTTTATTTTTGCTACTTTTATGGATGAGCATTTAAGATAGCCAAGTCACAACTTCATTCCATATCTCCATGTGACTGTTTGATAGATATTTGAGAGGCTACATCATTTCATTCATGTGCTTTACATTGATTGGAGTCTTTGAGATGTAATTAGTGATATCTTCCTACATGTTTGACTCCTATATCCTTTATTGCACACATGCACGGCTATATTTGATTATTGCACTTATCTATCTCATGTTGGCTTGCGTGTTTTCATCTCAATCCTGTCTATACAATGTACAAATATGCGATAAAACTTGACAAGATTGGAATGCATGTAAAAACCGTTTTGGTGAGACTGTGTGTTTTTGTATAACGGGGAGGGGCTGCGAAAGGTAATCATCTATCCTTTGCGCAAAAGCCACCGTTAAAAAGGACCTAAAAAATGGAGGAATTTTAATATCCGAGGTCCAAAGAGGTTAAAAGAGCCCGAAAAAAATTTATAGGCAATAAAAAGATATTCATGCCAAATATGGGCCACTTAGGTTTCACCATCAATTCTCCAAAGTTTTAGAATTTAGAATGCCTCTATTCAATATAATATCTGAGGGAGTTTGGTTGGAGAATATAAACGGGTTTGCACTTCCTTGAAAGTCCTGAAAAAGCATAAAATCATTTTGGACGTTATTGGTGTGAAAATCATTTTGAGCTTTGATTTGTTTATTTGATTGAGTCAATATCTTATACTGTCACTCTTTTACACCAAAGGAAGCATTTGAGTTCATTCGCTAGGAATATCCAATATTCATCGTGCACATATGTCATGTTTGTATGCATTGATTTTCCTATCGAATTTGATCACACCACTTCATTTACGCTATCATTGACTTGGTTGCTTTGTGTTCATTTATGGTGTGATTTTATCCGTGTGACACCCCGCACTTGCTTAATTGATTTATTTCTCTCATTTGTCTATTTGGGGACATCATAAAAACGGGGGAGAATGAATTATCTTATTATGGGGGACTTTTTTAAAATTTGAGTTTGTTCATAAATTGATATATATATGTTTATCTCATCATTTCAAACTCGATATGTCACTTGGTATTTTGCTTTATCTCATGTGTGTAGGTATGAAGATTGCAGATCTATATGTTGCACACCCAGATGAGAAAAGTTTTGAGATTCCTGAAGAATTGAAGAACAAACGATGAAGACTATTCATTTGTACCTTTTCCAGTTTTGGGTTCATGGGAGGGTAGATTTGTATAGGCAATTTTGTTACTTGATAATTCGGATTTTTATGTATGTACCGGCATAGACATAGGGGGAGATTTGTAAGGACATAATTCTCATGTCCGTTATCTTACAGTTTTGTATGTCATACGCCGCTACATTCGGCTACATCTGGCACGTCTCTACACGATCGCTCACGATGGCCTCTATCCGAATTCCAAGCATCAAGCATTCAACAACTCCTAAATGTGTCCCTCATCTGCCACAATTATTTCACGTTCCTTGATTTTAGGCACAGAATGCAAGTGGAACGCAAGGGAAGTCAAAACAGTGAAACAAGGCTTGATAGGGAAGTTCAAGGGCATTTTCGTAATTTCACATCCATATTTCGGAGGTCTGGTCAACTGGAAAGTTGAAGAGCTCGCCGCAACGAAAATACTGGAAGAAACGGCACCTCAATCCGAGCTACAGTGAAGAAGTTATGACCTTTTGAAGTTGGAGAAAATTCCTTGAAGAATGCTGTTTTTTAACCCCATACCAGAATGGTACCACCAAACCGGTTCGATGTACCCCAGAACCGGTTCGGTGTACCTGTACGCTGATAAGATTTTTAGAGTTTTAGAAAAGCATAACTCTTCATCTGTTTTTCCTATAAATACCAACTTCGGGGGAGCTGTTTTGCAAGACTTTAGGAGACGAATTTGAGAGTCCAAATACATCTAGTCTTCATATTTTTGAGTCCCAAGACTCATGGTTTGATTCACACATCCTTGCCAAACCTTTGTGAATCCTTTAGCAACCCAAGAACACAACTTTGGTTTGTTCAACCCTTGTGGAGGAGACCGTTCTTCTTCTTCATTGCAGCCCTACTGGAAAGGGATAATTCCAGCCGCGACTACAGAATCCGATACCCTTAGTCAACTTGTATTTTCATTGTAATCCGATTGTAAGCCGTTTTCTTACAAATTATAGTGAAAATAAATGGTTTTGCCCCTGAGGGGGATTTTTCCTTAATTGCATGTGTTTGAATGTATTTGCGTAGATTATCTATTTATTCAATCACATACTGCTGCATGTTTAGGGGTTGTTTATGTTAAAAAGGGTTTTATATATAACTTGATCATTTGAACGCGAGCACACACACTCTTCACTTATTGAATTCTTGGTGTTCAGATTTCGCAAGAACCATTGTTGGTTTGGTTGGTCTATGGGTGAGGAGATAGAAAGCTTGATGTCAAGTGTAGCTATTCTCCTTTTTTGCATTATGTTAATCTAGTGTATCGAAGAGATTATACTGATAATGGCTTCGCTGGTGTTCTATACCTGTGATTGAATGCGAGGATTCTTTTTGTGATAGATGACATGATGGCTAACCCTCAGGTAGGCACGATAGTGTTGTCGATGTCTTACCACTATAGTCTAGCTGTTGTAATAATGACGAAGACTTTGAATGGTTTGGATGTCTAGAAGTAGGTTTGAGCTAACTTCTTATAGAGGATCCCTATCATGCTATTCACGTGGTTATCTAAGAGACTGCTCCTAATAGACCCTCCTGAGTACCCTCTGTCGGGAACTCCCTGTGACAACCCGCTCACCAAAACCAGGGGTGGCCAACCCGATACTCCAGTAATAAAGGGAATCATAGATGGATCATTCTCAGCATCACACTAATACAATAAGTATATGGGATAACCACCCTATATTTCAGGAAAACGGGTTGCCGAAAATTTAATTTTATAAGTTAAAGAAAGAATTTAAACAACCCAATTTGAAAAGAAAGTGGAAACCCAAAAGAACTTATATTACAACAACCACAAGTATACAATAAGGGGATCGAATATGCTATAAGTCAACAGTCTATACAAACCATATAGAACAAGTTCATTAAGTTACATAGTACATTTCATTAAACAATTACAAAAGATTGGGCCACACGCTCAAGTAAATACCCGATCGTAACTAGAATACCAAAATGAAGGCGTCTACACATAATATCCCGTAATATCCGCAAAGTATCACGACTCCCCAAAAACACCGGAATAGGAAAGTCAGAACGGGTGTCCTTGTGGCGGAGCACCTGAGCGGATACACGATTCATGCACAACAAGAAATATGAACGGGTCAGGGCCTGGTTTTATATGATCACTTGTTTACAAACAAAGAAAATTATTGACCTATCTCCCATAGAAGATTCAAAACTCGTGAAAGTACTCTCCATAGATTTAATAAACTCTGTAGACTGAGCAAAACTTCTAGAAATGAACGAGTATGCCGCACCCATGTCAAACTATATACGACCCATATGCCCCCGAATGAGAAACTTACCCTCAATCGTTGGCGGCGCGGGCGGAGCCGGAGGAAGCATAGCATCCTGAATGTGATAGACACACCCATACTGTAGCTATCCCTGTTGTGGAGGGACAATTGGGTTAGGTACTTGCGGTGGTAACTGAGCCTGTGGCTGTTGTGGGATCTTAGAAAGCTATCCCCTAATCAACTGAGGACACGCCCTCTTAAAATGGCCCGGCTCTCCACACTAAAAACATCGATTCGTTAGATTCTCTTGGTTTTGACCCCGATTGTTTCTAAACTGCCCGAAACCTTGGCCCGGATGGCCTCTACCTCCATTTCCACCTCTACCTACTTGTTGCGGTTACGGTCCACCTTGACCTTTCTTATTATTATTGCCACCCACAATAAACCCACCAAAACATTGTCGTTTAGATAAGTCCCCTTACTGGGGATCCCTTTGTTTTTATTTATTTCCCGAAGATTGGGGAGAAGGAAATGCTCCTCCTCCAGTCCCATTTTCGCCAGGTTTTCCCCTTGTCCTAACACTGTAGCCTTCTTACTACTCTGAATATACAATTGGTGTTCTTGGCAATGAAGCAATGCCGCATTCATCACATCTCCAAATGTCTGCAAGGCTGGATTACCCAACAAATGTTGCCGGATCCTCCAGTTCAAACCGCCCATGAACTTTGATATTTTCCTCTCTTCCAGAGTCACTTCGTCCGGTACAAAACTTGATAACCGAGTGAACTCCTCTTCATATTCTGCAACTGATCTCTCACCTTGCACCACATCCTGAAGCTTCCTTCTCATCACCCTTTGAACTGTAGGTGGTAGGTACTTCCAATCAAACAAAACCCAGAAATCATTGATATTCATAGCATCCCTATGCTCTGGTGTAGTCATAGACTCCCACCAATGTAACGTAGATCCAACGAGTTTGAAAGTAGCAAGGGTTTGTTTCCTTTCCTCACTACACTCCACCATTCGAAGATGGCGCTGCATATCCTTTTTCCACTGATTTGCTCTTATGAAATCAGAACCTCCTTCAAATTTCGGGGGATGGCCCTTTAAAAAGGACTCTCTAACTCTTTCCCACAGAGAAGGTCCAGTAGGAGCTTGTACATCCTGAGCCCTTGCCTGCTGGGCTTGAGGGAATTGCTGAACCACTGCGGTCATAGCAGTATTAACTGCTTGGGCAACGATGTTTTCTACATTAGTAGAATTTATAGTTCCCTGTTGTGGTGAGGGAGGACCTACTTCCTCTTCTACAGCTATATTCATTCTAGCGGGGCGACCTCTCTTAGGCGGCATCTGAGATGAATAAATAATAGAGTTAGAATACTATTTAAAACAATCTAATTTTGCAGAAGATCGCATACATAGGCAACCAGACAGCCCTATCATTAAGCTTTATATCAAAGAACGCTATGGTAGAACGTGAAAAGTCTGCATAGATCCTAAAGACTCTAGAACCTGATGCTCTGATACCATCTGTGACAACCCACTCACTAAAATAAGGGGTGGCTAGCCCGATACTCCAATAATAAAGGGAATCATAGATGGATCATTCTCAGTATCACAATAATATAATAAGTATACGGGATAAACACCTTATATTTAAGGATAACGGGTTGCCGAAAATTTAATTTTATAAGTTAAAGAAAGAATTTAAACAACCCAATTTGAAAAGAAAGTGGAAACCCAAAAGAACTTATATTACAACAACCACAAGTATACAATAAGGGGACCGAATATGCCGTCGGTCAACAGTCTATACAAACCATGTAGAACAAGTTCATTAAGTTACATAGTACATTTCATTAGACAATTATAAAATCTTGGGCCACACGCCCGAGTAAATGACCCGATCATAACTAGAATACAAAAATGAAGGCGTCTACACAAAATATCCCGTAATATTCGCAAAGTATCACGGCTCCCCAAAAACATCGGAATAAGAAAGTCAGAACGGGCATCCTTGCGGCAGAGCACCTGAGCAGATAGAAGATTCATGCACAACAAGAAATATGAATGGGTCAGGGCCTGGTTTTATATGATCACCAGATGGATAAAGAGTATGACAGTTATGAACAGATAATCGCGATAGATATATATGAGAATCTACCTACACAATTTTAAAGCATGAAATAAGGCAATTTAAGTGATCATAAGTTTAATTCAGTTATGCAAGAGGATATGAATGATCAACATTAATTAAAAGCCTTTATCCTTTTTACACTATTTCATTACATTGTCCCGTTACTTATCAGGTAACATAATCACAATTATATGGTCTTTGTAGAATTTATCATAATTCAAGTCCCACTTGAATAAGAATAGTTATATTCATATACATACAACGATTCTAAGATCGCCCGTTCGGGTTTCCCCACTGTGCGCACCCCTAAATGACTATCATCTTCTAGGGTCTATCAACAAAGACAACCTGGGCACCTAACGCAACGTTGGGAAGTGGCAATATTCCTGCGAGTGAGTCATAACCACACCCGAAATTACCTCACTAGCACAATAAATATACATAATAACCGGTCATATGGCCGAGGACTATATTCTCCCTCATTCACTAGCCAGGGGACATTACCTCATGCGCGTACTTCCCTTATGATAGCATTTAGAGAGATGTGTTTAAGCAAATTATTATTTACCATCTTCATTTTCCATTTCCATAGGTAGGTTCCATTTTATCCGAAACCATAATCATTTACATTTTAGTAAATACATCATATTTTATTCGGAGCCATACGTAATTCATATCATCATTACGACCTCAAAGGATGAGTAAATTATCAACTTATTCCCCAAACATTCTAGGGTTTTATAATGAACCACCAAGACTATCATACCTCGATTGAGACTCTAAAGTCTCCAAATATGACCTTACAACTCCTAGACTCCTAATAATTAACAAAAGGAAAGAAACGTCCTAACATCAATTAGTACACCCCCGGAATAAGCCCCATCTAATGCATTTCTAGTCTAAGATAGTGACTATATCATTTTAGGACTCTAGGACACTAAGTTTACTTCATACAAGAAGATTCCTAGGTCCTAAGACTAATAGAAAAGGATAAAAATTGAGTTAAAAAAAATAACTCAAAACAGCCTGATTTCGAATCAATTCGCCCTAGGGCCGAATCGATTCGCCCCAAGGAGCGAATCGATTTGCCCAAAAGAGAATCGATTCGGATGACAATTCCAACTTTCTGCTTCAACCGAATCGGTTCGGCCTTAACCCAAATTGATTCGGCTTTGCAGACCTGTAGGATGACCCCTTAGCGAATCGATTCGCCTTAGGGCCGAATCGATTCGCCCCTACGAATTTGCCAAGAATGGGTTACGGGTTATGAACCATAGATTTTACCCAAAACCAATTTTTACTCTATTTTTACACACATCAACCACCATTAATCTACCCAAATCCATCCTACATGATTATCAACTACTATACTCCATAATATTATCAAATTGAACTATGATTAGGGCTAAAACACCACAAAATCCATAAAACCCATATTTTCTCATTTAATTCAAATACACAACAATCACACAATTTACTCATCTTAAATCACATATTAGCAAGTAGAAAACTTGCCTTGAGGTTGAAATCTCAGATTCTTAGAAGATGGAAGCAAGATCAAATCCCAAATCTTCAATCTCTCTCTTTTCCCCTCTTTTCTCCACAACTCTCTTCTTCTCTCTAGGTTAGTAAATACACTTAAGAGAAATAAATGAGGTGCAAGACTAAATCGTGGCTTTAGTCTTAGTTCCCAACTTAATTTCTTAATACCACATTAAAATAACTCACAACTACACATTTAAGTTAAAACCAGTCAAAAGTGCCCGAAACATAAAAATACAAAATGGCACTCATTTCGACTATCTCGCACATTTTAGGACTAACTACGCCCTCTAAACTGGCATTCGACAATTTTATAAACGATTTTAACTTCCGATTTCATTTACAACCCTAATGTCAATTTAAAACGTATGACACTATAAAACGCAACATGATGATATTTACTTACACATACCGTAAATATGCAACAATCCAGTAAATATTAACTTTCAACTCATGGAATTAATATCTACTCCATATTTCAACATTTTATATAATTACTTCACGCAGTAAATTAATATAAAATAAGTTCTCAAAAGCGAGGGTTGTTACACTCCCAATTTGTTTTCTTGGACTTTATTCAGCTATAGCCTGATAGTAGAGAACATGATGAATTGTCTTATAGAGCACAGGGCCAGAAGTATTCGTTATGCTATATTGTGGTAGGATAATTTTCACCTCGTCTTGCAATCGGGTGATTACTGGATGTGGTTGGTGGTCCTTCGCCAAGCCTATTTTTATCTTCTATGGTAGATTTTACACCAAGCGTTAGGGGAGAAAATCGTTACTCCATGCATAACTAACTTCTTTCACATGGAGTACTTGACTGAGTCATTATGAATGATATTGGGGCCTTTGTGGCAGAACCGTTGACTATCTACCCATCCTCCTCAGACAATTAGGGAGGTTGGATTCATATTCAAGGATTATCTTGTAAGGACATTGTCCGTCACATTTTATTATGTCATATACCGCTACAAGGCATCAAAGAATCAAGGATACTAACATTTTCAAACTCTGAATCCATTATGGGAGAAGTTTCTATAAATGCTGAACAGAAGAGAACCGAACTGAAGTGAGGAGAAAATGAACAAATCCTACACCTGGAAAATGTTCTGTGAAGAATTGACAAAATGGAACCAAAACGAACCAGGGAAATAACAAACCGATCCCATGCTCAAGGAAGTCTCTATAAAGGATGTACAAAATGGAACCGAACTGAACCCCTTAGCCGGATCGATTCTGGTCACGATAAAATAAAAAAACGGTTGCGTACAGTTAGTTTTAAGAAAGGAAAATCTTTTAACTCCTTTCTTTTGAAGACTTACGTCTCTTTATTGGTTATCTCCTTAACCTAATCTTTTATATAAAAAGGGCATGCACGTACAGTTTTTTGAGGGAGAAGAGTTTTCCAAACTTGTAGAGTTTTGTTTGGATTTTGGTACTGCCAAGAATCTTATCGATAATATCACTTGGGCAGATTGTTTTCTTCTCTCATTTAAGGGTTCAAATATTTTTTATTTTAATTCACAAAATCCCAATTATTTTTATGTGAATCGTTTTTGTGGAACCCAAGAACATATTTTGTGTTTGTTCATACTTTGTGGGGAGAGCTCTACAAGCGACAGCTGCGTTCTATTGTGGAGGGAGTTTCTACGAAGTTTTTGGGCTGCGATCCTTGTCGTATAGCTGCGTCTGAACCACTGCAGATTTCTAGCCGTTGCTTTGAAGGTTTGATGAAGACACCGTGCGTTACACTTGTGGGAGATTATGAGGTTGTATGTAAGTCAATGGTCTTGTAAATTTTTCAAAGTTCTAGAAATAAAAGGTTTTGTCCTTCGGGGATTTTACCTGAATATTTGTGTCACATGCTTTATATTTATTGGGTTGATTTAGATGCATGTTTAGGGGCTGACTTTATTTGGTTTAAAAGTAGACTGTAATTAAATAAGGTTTACTTGGAAACTTGCAAATTTAATTTAATCAATTATCACACATTAGCACTTTTCAAATTGGTATCAAAGCAGGTTACGCTAATCTATAGCGTATTCCTTTTTTCTACAAAATCGTGTGATATTGATTTTTTTAAATTAGTTTTGTGAAAAAATCACAATTTTTCCTATGGGGCACTTATATAATCAGATGCCTATTTTTGACGGGTCTAATTATGCCTATTGGAAAGCTCGTATGAAGTCTATTTTAAAATCTATTGACGAGCATGTTTGGTTGCATTGTAAAAATGGATGGACTCCTCCCACAGTCACCATTAATAACATCACCTCTTTAAAACCCGTGTAAGCCTAGACTGAAGATGATTATAAAATGTTTAATTTTAATTCCCGTGGTCTGAGTGCTATTTCTGGAGCTGTCACTCCTAATGAGTTTCGCCGAATTATGATGCGCACCACGTCTAAAGAAGCATGGGATGTTTTGAAATCGGCACATGAGGGTACGAATGCGGTTAAAGAATCAAAGTTACAAAATTTGGCAACCCAATTTGAGACTATCACCATGTCTGAGTCTGAACGCTTTGATGATTTTTATGCACGTTTGTCGGATATTGTCAACACTAGTTTTAATTTGGGTGAGGTGATTGACAACATGCGTGTCATTAAAAAGATTTTGAGATCTCTCCCAAAATGCTTTATTCCTAAATTCACTATTTTGAACTCTTTGGGAAATTTGAAATCACTTAAGTTGGAAGAACTTGTAGGAGATCTTCAAACCTATGAGATTGACATGTTTTCAAAAACCATTAAGGCTAAGGATCATGACGTTGCTTTAAAAACTCATTTTTAGAAAAAGAAAGAAAATATTTGTGAGTCTAATTTTGGGGAAGATTTTGATATGGCCTTGTTTGCGAATTTTTTTAAAAAGTTTCTCAAAATGAATAAAGAAAATTCTTCCAATAAATGAGATATTTTGAGTCAAATAAAAAGAAAGTGGAGGCCAAAGATAGTGATAAGGAGGATGAGATCAGGTGCTTTGAGTGTGAGGGCAAAGGGCACATAGCTAAAGAGTGTCCTACTAGGATAAGGAGAAAGGTCAAAGAGACTGCTATGCCCGCCACACTTAGTGATAGTGAGGGTGATGAGGGAGATGAGTTCGATAAAGTTTTAGCACATGGTATGGTTGTCTCTTTTTCTAGTCGTGTGATCACACCCACTTTATCTCACGAGAGTGAACACGAGAACGATGATAGTGATTTGTGTTCTTCAAGTAAGGAAGAAAGAGAGGAGGAGAGTGGAGATGAAAGTGAGCTCCAAAAATCTTTTAGAGATTTGTACACCAAAACCTTAAAAACAAAAAAATATCATGGGATTTATGTCGTCGAGTGTTTGATTTGGAGAGAGAGAAGGAGGTTTTGAGAAGGGAAAAATTTGATTTGATCGACACAGTGTCTAGTCTGACGACATGTGTATCCCAACTCGAGAGTGATCTCGAACATGCCAGGGAGGTCAATATCAATTTTAGAACGCACGTAAGAAGGTTGAAAAGGTGGTTCTTAATCCCGATTTGGGTAGAGTTGATGGGCTAGGAAAAGGTCATGACTGCTCTTCCACTTCTTTTGTCGCACCCGAGCAGATTCCCACTTTAGTGACAGATTCACATGGCTCGAAAATTAACCCACCTAGGCATCCGTTTACTGTTAGGACAACACGTCCTAGAGTTTTTGAGAGATTTGTTCCTAGTACTATTTATGTTTGTTCACATTGTAAGAGGAGAGGTCACCTTAGGGAATTTTGTTTTAAGTTGGGTTATGTGTCACGTTTTGCTTCTACACGTGTTTTTGACACATGCACCCACACATGATATTTTACATGCTCCTGGAGATTACATGAGAGAGTTTGCACATTTAGGTGAGCAAGTTAAGTTTTTAATCAAAACTTCATAAGATTTGGTGGAGGTTTTTCATAAGTTGTCACCACCTTTGGAAAACCCCTCCGCACCTAACGATTGAGGTTTGACGTGTTTACTAGCATAGTATATTTTTCATGCTGTCATTATTTGCCTATTGCTAGTATGTATCATTTTTGTATGTTTTATTTTTTTTTGAAATATTATGAAAAATGCAAAAAGATTTTATTTTGATAATTTTTTTGAAAAATCGAAAAAGATTTTTTGTATTTTGTTTGCACCGTTTATGGATGGGCACTTAGGATGACCGAGCCACAACATCATTCCATTTTTTTCATGTGACTCTTTGATAGTGTTTTGAGACAATATATCATGTCATCTTTGTGATTTATAATGTTTGGAGTCATTAAGATGTAATTAAGTGTTACTTCCTACATGTTTGACTCATGATTTCCTTTATTGCACACATGCACGGATTTGTTTGATTATTGTGCTTGTCTTATCACATGTTGGTTGGGTGTTTTCACTTCAATCATGTCCTTTAAAACGAACCAAACGCGGTAAATTTTGATAAGGAAATTATGCATATAAAAACCGTTTTGTGAGTTTTTGTGCTTTGTTTGAAAAAGGGGAAGGGCTGCGAAAAGTTAATTTTGCCTTTGTGAATACTAAGCCACCGTTATATTGGACCTAAAAATTTGAGGAATTTTATCATCCGGGGTCCAAAGAGGTTTAAAAGAGCCCGAAAAAACTTAAAGGCAATAAAAAGAAATTCATGCCAAATTATGGGCCATTTAGGTTTTTGCACAAATTCTCCAAAGTTTGAGAATTTAGTTTATACACCTCTAAAAGAAAATATATACGAGGGAGTTTGGGTGGAGAATTAAAATGGGTTTGCACGTCCTTAAAAATCTTTAAAAAGCACTAAATAGTTTTGGATGTTATTGGGGTGGAAATCACTTTGACTTTGATTTGTTGATATTCATAAGTCGATGTCATCTAAATTCAATAAAATTTGCACCTAAGGATACTTTTGATGTTCATTCGTTAGGAGTACACATATGCATCGTGCACATATGATTGATTGAGGTGATTGACCTATCGAATGTGTTCATACCCATTCATTCCATTTCCATGACTTGGTTGTTTGAGCCTAATTCCATGGTGTATGTTTGTATATCTTTTTTATATGAAATTTAAAAAAAAAAATCAAAAATAGAAGTTTCTTTCTTTGTGACATTCTTCATTTGCATTTATTTCTGCTTCTGATATCTGTCTATTTGGGGACATTATAAAAATGGGGAGAAAGAATTATCATATTATTGGGGAGTTTTTGAGATTTGAAATTTGACGTATGCTTTTACCATAAATTGGTATTCACGTGTTTATCTCATTTCAATCTCGATATGTCACTTGGTATTTGCTTTATCTCATGTGTGTAGGCACTTTATTGATGCACACCCTGATGAGAAAAGTTTTGAAGATGTGAAGAACAAACGATGAAGACTTATTCATTTTTACCGTTCCAGTTTTTGGGTTCATGGGAGGGTAGATTTGTATAGGCAATTTGGTATTTGATAATTCAGATTATTTTTATGTATGTACCGGCATAGACATAGGGGGAGATTTGTAAGGACATTGTCCGTCAAATTTTATTATGTCATATACCACTATAAGGCATCAAAGAATCAAGGATGATAACATCTTCAAACTCCGGATCCATCATGGGAGAAGTTTCTGTAAATGCTGAACAGAAAAGAACCGAACCGAAGTGAGGAGAAAATGAACCGATCCTACACCTAGAAAACGTTATGTGAAGAATTGACAAAATGAAACAGAACCAAAGCAGGGAAATAACGAACCGATCCCATGCTCAAGGAAGTCTCTTTAAAGGTTGTACAAGACGAAACCGAACCGAACCCCTTAGCCGGATCGGTTTTGGTCGCCATAAAATAAAAAGGAGGGTGTGTATAGTTAGTTTTAATAAAGGCAAATCTTTTAACTCCTTTCTTTTGAAGCCTTACGTCTCTTTATTGGTTATCTCCTTAACCAAATCTTTTATATAAAAAGGGTGTGCACGTACAGTTTTTTGATGGATAAGAGTTTTCCAAACTTGTAGAGTTTTGTTTGGATTTTGGTACTGCCAAGAATCTTATCGATAATATCACTTGGGCAGATTATTTTCTTCTCTCATTTAAGGGTTCAAATATTTTTTATTTTAATTCACAAAATCGTAATTATTTTTATGTGAATCATTTTTGTGGAACCCAAGAACATATTTTGTGTTTGTTCATACTTTGTGGGGAGAGCTCTACAACCGACAACTGCGTGCTATTGTGGAGGGAGTTTCTATGGAGTTTTTGGGTTTCGGTCCTTGTGGTATAGCTACGCGTGAACCACTGCAGATTTCTAGCCATTGCTTTGAAGGTTTAATGAAGACACCGTGCGTTACACTTGTGGGCGATTATCAGGTTGTATGTAAGTCATTGGTCTTGTAAATTTTTTAAAGTTCTAGAAATAAAAGGTTTTGTCCTTCGAGGATTTTTCCTGAATACTTGTGTCACATGCTTTATATTTGATGGGTTGATTTAAATGCATGTTTAGGGGCTGACTTTATTTGGTTTGAAAGTAGACTCTAATTAAATAAGGTTTACATAGAAACTTGGGAATTTAATTTAATTAATTATCACGCAGTCGTACTTTTCATATCTGATGTGTTTGTGGAAGCTGGTGGTTGTAAAGATTCTTGCTGAGGAGACTGGTCAGAGATAGATTGTGATGTTCGACACTTTGGAGGAAGGTGTTGTGGTTTTATCCAGGATGATAAAGGCTTATCGTCGCACGGAGCAAATTTAATGTCATAACCAGGAGTGGGATTCTTGGGGCCCTTCAGGGACAAGCAATGATAATAAAGTGGTTACCTCGGGTAGTTGAAAAATGGTCTTGAGTATGAGGGGGTGCGAAAGATTGTGAGAAGGTTCTATATGTTATGAGATCTTTATGTGAAGGTTGTTTTAGGTTTGGAGGTGATTGTTGATGAGCACCCAAAAATGTATATTTTATACCCCAAATAGACTGTTTTTAGTTTCTAATTCTCGGTAAAATAGGTCTTGTGCTCGTATATGGCTATCTTGTAGGTCAAATGCCTCTTACAAAGTTCAAAGCATTAAATCAAGGCAAAATGCGGTTAAAGGAGCTAAACCCCAATTCCCGTAGCCTCACCCTATCCCCCAACCTTAGCATAAACCGAGTCTATACCTATCCCGAGCCTTGCGTGTGTGTCTAGTTTGTATTTTTATTATTTTTTAGATTTTTATTTTGAGTCACTTTTAATTTTTAGGATTTATTTTAGATTTTATTTAGAAATTTGTATATATTTTTAGGATTTATTTGTGTAAGCTAATTTTAATATTTCTTTTTATTTAGGTGTAAGTATTATTTTTATTTTCAATTTTCAATTTTTTTAATTTAATTTAATTTTATTTATTAGAATCAGTTTTTAGGAGTTTATTTTTAGTTTTGTTAGATTTTATATTTATAGGACTTTAGTTTTTATTTTTATTAGATTTTTGGTTTTTGGTTTTTAGGTTTTAGTTTTTATTTTATTAATTTTATTATTTGAGTTTTATTTTATAGATTAGGAATTTAATTTTAATAGATTTAATTTTATTAGATTTTATTTTTTTTACGATTTTAATTAGTTTATTTTTCATTTTTCCAATGTGTACAAACTTAGAACCCCCCTAACATCCATACACCCTACCACACAAACAACCCCCAACTCATCATCTTCTCCACCCAACACTCTCTCTCCTCTTAGTACCAAATACCCACGATTTTATCCCCATCATCTTCTCCCACCTCTCACCTCTAACCACCATTAACCCAATACACACCTCCATTACCTATAACCACAAACCGACTGCAAAATTGATCGAACCAATGACCCAAGCTCCGGTGAGCTCAAATGGGATGACACACGGTTCCAACCCATCGTCGCCGATCTCTGCCATATCTGGTGACTAGACCACCATTGACAACCCCCGACTACCCTCATCCCCCCTTACACCTTGAACTCGGACCTACAAAACTAGTGGCAACCCAAGTCTGATTCTCCATTTGAACCCAAACCCAGAATCCACAACCCAGAACCCATCAGCCTCCTTGTTCGAACCCGATCACGACCCGAGCTCCTGGCCGAATCAACTCATTGCAAACCCGAACCTATTTCGGCCCCAACCTTGGTTCAAAGACCCATTTGAAGCCCATATCTCCCAAAGACCCTAAATGATTCTGCCAAAGTCCCAACAAAAACCCATTTACCCCATATGTGTTTTAACCCTCATATTACCCATTTCCAAAAGAGTCCTGACATGCTTACCGATCCATATTACCGGTCTTTTACCGGAACCCCTTTTTTCCTTTTTTTATTCCTTTTTTTTTCAGTTTCTTATTCTTTATTTTTTTTTAAAAAGTTTTTATACATAAAAAAATAGATTTTTATTAAAAAAAAAACAGTTTTTTTTAGTAGTTTTTAACTATTTTTGTAAACTGTTCATAAAATGATTTTATGAAAAAATTAAAATCAACGACACACAAATCCGACTAAATCTGTGCGCGACACTGAAGTGTCGCATCTGTATGGGTTCATTTTTAAGTCCCGATGGGACTCACACCATAGGACCCTTCAAAACAAACCAATCACGACACAACACGTCAGTGAGATGCATAAGAGCAACCCTTATGGGTATGCTAAAGCGGTATATATACGGTATATACGGATGCTATGGGTAAGGTAAAAGGGTATATATAACCATTCGTAGGGCAAAAAATAACAAAGATACAATTGCACTAGTTGGGTTTTTGTGGGACCCATACCCAAAACGGAACATCTTGTTCCGCGCAAGGAAGGAGAAAAAGAAAAAAAAAAACAACAAAATAGCTTAAGCGGAACATCATGTTCCGCGCAAGCCTTATCATATTTTCCTTATTTTCGTTTTTGACCCCCAAATTTTTTAAATAGTTCAACGGCTATATCCAACGGTTAATTTTTTTTTTATATAAATACGAACACAATCTTCATTTTCATTTTCTTTACCCATAAATAATTTTGAAAAATTTATATTTGGTTAAAAATATTTGTGGGGTAGTTGAGGTAATAAATAGGGGAAAAACGTAATATGTTAAAATATTTGGGATAGAATTTTCACCCCAAAAACGATGTCGTTTAACTCTCTTTTTGATTGCCTATTGTATATTTGCCCTTTTTCGTTTTTACCCGTAGCAAATTTTGTCATTTTTGTCAACTGTTTTTACCCTAGTAGAATCTAAATTTGAACTACCCATAAGGGATGCTCTAAGAGAATATTGGAGGGGGAGGGGGGAGTGTCGCTGGCGCGGAACTTTAAAAATAAGAGAATATTTGTCAGGGTGACACACTGAAATGACGTGTCGCGATTGGTTAGTGCCGCCGGCGCGGACCCACATCATTAACGCAATTGACATCGCGATTGGTTAGTGCCGCTGGGGCGGACCCACGTTCTCAGCTCCATGTTTAACAAATAATTTTAATAAAAAATTATCAGAAAATAAAAGTTAGTTTAATATAAAAAAATTAAATTTTTTTTCCACATTTTTAAACAGTTTAAGAAATAAAAAATAATGGGTGGCACTGGCGCGGAGCTTTAAAAATAATAAAATATTGAGTAAATGGGTATTTGAGGACTCAATGAGTTGACATCCAGTAAAAAAAAAGGACGGACCTTTAAACAGTTTTAAGAAATACAAAAATTGTTTTAAATGTTGTAAAATAAAAAAAAAAATAACTTTAAAAATAGAGGGTGCCGCTGACGCGGACCTTAAAAATAAGAGAATATTAGGCAAATGGGTGTTTGAGACATTAAATGAATTAAAAATAATATAAAAAAATAATTTCTTATTATATTAGTTTTTTAAGTCGAACTTTAAAAAAAAACTATTCTAATAAGAAATTAATTTTTAAGTCAAACTTTTAAACAAAAATTGGTTTAAAACTAAGGGGTGCCGCTGGCGCGAACCTTTAAAAATAAGAGAATATTGTGTAAATGGGTGATTAGGTACTAAATGAGTTAAAAATATTATAAAAAACAAAAATACTAATTAAAAATAACAAAAAAAAAAACTATTTTCAGAAAATAAAAAAAAACTATTTTTTATATTAATAGGAAAACTATTTTTAAATAAAAACTGTTTTTTTATATAAACAGTTGTTAAAATAAAAGAATAAGAAACTAAAAAAAAAAAGAGGAAAAGGGGAGATCCGGTAATATTCCGGTAAAAGCATCCGGTACATATCTCATTAAACAAAAATTAATTTAAAAAATAAGGGGTGCCGCTGACGCGAACCTTTAAAAATAAGAGAATATTGGGTAAATAGGTGTTCGAGGGTCTAAATGAGTTAAAAATAATATAAAAAAAACATACCGCGCCATATTCAACACACAGTTTGATTAATATCGTTAGCCCGGATCCACATCGAATAAATGATGTAGGTGTGCAAATGTAGGGCCGCACCAACAATACTAATCAATCGCGATATCATCTCAATAAACATAATTTTTTTTATTTATGAAAGAAATATTTTTTAATTTAATTTTAATAAAAAACTGTTTAGTTAATATAAAAAAAACTTTTTTTTTATATCAATAGGAAAACTGTTTTTTTTATATATAAAATACTGTTTCTATTTTAATGAAAAACTGTTTATTTAATATAAAAAAAAAACTTTTTTTTATATCAATAGGAAAACTGTTTTTTTATATATAAAAAACTGTTTTTATTTCAATTGTTAAGAACAAAATAATAGAAACTTAAAAAAAAAAGAAAAAAGAAAAGAATAAGGATGATTCGGTAATTGTCCGGTAAAACCATCCGGTGCATATATAGTTTTCCTTTCCAAAAAAACCTCTAACTCACCTTGACATCCCACAACAATTCCCGATGCTACCTCTGACACACCTTTTCCAATCACAGCCATAAACGACACCAAATCCTACAAAATCCTATTTTCCTACCAAGGCCCATTATCTAATTTACCTTAGCTTCATGCCTTGGATAAAAGGAAGACTCATGCTCATTTAAAAGGGAAGACTACAGGGGAGAAATGTGGGGAGAAAAATTTGGACAATAGAGTTTTTTTTAAAGCCCATTTTTTTTAGTTGTAGATTGTACAAACAATGTTAGTTCTTCTTTTATCATTTTTTTAGAGTGACTTGAGTGTGAGGGAGAATATATTGTGAGACAAAAATTTTGGAGTTTTGGCATATCTTTGAGTGTTGTAAAATTCAGATTTGTTGATGCAATTATTGTTCATGTTTGGAAAATTATTATTATGTTTAATGAGACTTGGTACAATTATTTTTTCTCATTCCATTTTATTTTGTATGCCTCTTATTGTGTCATTATTGCATTTTATATGTAATAATACCAAAATTAGAGGCTAAATACCAAGGTTCTAAAAAACGCGGGGCGTGATCGAGGCGTAGAGGCCAAGCCTTAAGCCTTAGAAGCCTAGGCGGGCCTTGGCGTAAAAAGGCGTGAAAATGCGTTTAGGTCTTTTTAATATATTTTAATATTTTTTAACCATAACAAGGCTATTAAAATACTAAAATTGTACATATCATAAAAATATGTCTAAATATTTGCAAATAAAAATACTATTTGATTATTTTGGATGAGATAATAATCCGATTTGCAAAAAGATCTTTAAAAGGCGATATCCTTTCACTAAATCATTGTTGTTTTTAGAGAAAAAGTACTCCTTAAGGGTTTTACCAAGCATAAGGCGTCAAAATCTTAAGGCGAGGCGTTCCTCCCAAGCCTCAAGCCTAGGCGTGCCTAGGCGGATTTTTTAGAACAGTGCTAAATACCCTATTCAAGGGGTAAAATGAAACCCTTAACTTAATTATATTTATTTTCAGTTTGTTTATTTATTATTCCCCTTTGAATATTAATATCAAAATTTTGCAACAAATATTTACGCCTCGAGAGAGGGTGAATTATTTTTGAGAGAAAATCGTAAATTCTAATTATAATATTTATTCATTAATTAAACCAGAGATATGCAATTTTTGAATGATATTGTAGTTTGAATTTCTCAACTCTTAAAGTTATTTTTTTATGATTTAAATGCTTTTAGTAAACTTTACTTAGCTAGTGATTTTTTAGTAGATGTTTAAATCTAATTTTTGTGAGTATGTGAAATATATATATTAATCTTCTAAAAGGAATATATGTAACTTTACATTTGCAACGAGATTTGATTTATGAATTTATATATGTTTTGAGGTATTTCAAATAGACAAACTAATTAATGAAAATAAATAGGTTAAGTGGTGAAGTTTAATCCCTTGAATTATCTCATAATTGTTTTTCTCCTCATATTTTGCTCACTTTAACATTTTCTTTATTTATTAGTGTAGTTTTAATTTTGGTTCATAATTAGTAGCATAAATATCCCTTCAAAAATTATTTTGAAAATCATACATTGTCTTCACTTTGCTCTTGTCCACATTAAGGAGTGCAGATTGACCCCTTGCCAATATATAATTTTAGTGTATTTGTAGTTACCAAAAAAGATTTTTGATTGACCATCTTTACTCTACAACGACATATACCCAAAAGGCGTAATATCAATTGTTATTTTCTGAAACTGATAATGATATAGGTTTTTGGGGTTTTGATGTTTTTATGAGGCTTGTGGTCTATTTTTCATTCCCATTACCGATATATCATGTAATGGTTGTACTCCTATTTTTAATAAAAAGAATAAAGATTTCAACGTATTTTCTTGTTCCATTGATGAATTCTATTGTTTGAACTATCTATATTAATCGCTAAGGTATACATAATCCTTCTGTTTGTTTAAATGATGATGGAGACCATCATTCTCGAAGGGTAGCATTTGTGAGCGAGAAAGGCCCGTGACCATGTGTGTCTTATGGATTGCCTACGTACTTCCATGGGGTTATAAAATTGTGAGCTTCTCTTTTTGAAAAAAAAGGATTTTTTAGAGGATCAGGTCCTACGTAGTTCCGAGTAGATAGGAGGGAATGTTTTTTTAAAATACAAGGGGGTGAGAATAATCATAGCTCGACGGGGGTTTGAACTAGGGTAAAATTTCTTGAGATGGTCCAAATTGACTGAATGCACCATTTTTACTCCATCTAGATCTGCGAGCATAGCGGTGCCACCAGATAAAAAAAAATTACAATGTAAGGGCCACTCCAATTGGGCTTGAATTTTCCTCTCTAATCCCTAACGAGTTCTACGATTTCCTAGAGGGCAAGATCTCCTTCTTGGACACCGCAATCCTTGACCTTTTTGTTGAATGACTGTGAAATATGATAATGCTACCCTTGTATGTGACATAAGGCTTTCAACCTCCTTTCGTCCAAGAGTATAAGTTCATCGTAGTGGTTTTAAAGGCAATCTTCTTCACTGACCAAACTTTTGATCATAACCCGTAAAGAAGGTATTTCAAGTTTGACAGCAAATACTGCCTTTATGTTATATACCAGAGAGTAGGGAGTATCCCCATGCGTGTTCTGATGGAGTTACAGTAGCTCCGGAGGGCATTTGAGATCTGATCGGTCCAATCTTTGCAGCTTTTGATCATATTGCTAATGATGGTCTTGAGGCTTTTTTGGCATCTTCGAAAGCCCCATAGGTTTGATATCGGTAAAGAGAGGACTTATGCCTTTGAATTACGTACTCGTCAACTAGTTATGTGACCTCAACCTCGAAATGGAGCCCATTGTCTAACATCAACTCGCGGGGAACTCCATGGCGGCATATGATGTTCTTTCTGATGAATTTAGCAACTTTCTTTGCATTCAATACCATATTTGACTAAACTTCAACCTATTTTATGAAGTAGTTAATGGCTAACAAGATAAATTGATGCCCATTTGAAGCATTGGGAGTGACTTTACCGATGATGTTTTTGCCCTAGGTGGAGAAGGGTCAGGGAGAAGTAACATATTGTATAACTCTCGAGGAGGCAAGGGTTGAAGGTTGGTAAATCACTAGCATTTGAGGCATATTCAAACACAAGCAATGATGCCTTGAACCATGGTGGTCTAGTAATACCCTTGATGGATGATCTTCTTGGCAAGCATATGACCATTCATGTGGGGCCTACATTCCCCACTATGGATCTTCTTCATCATGTCTTGAATCCCCTCCCTATTATTCAATACAAGTGGGTTCCATCAAAATTTCTCTTGAATAGTGCCTTGTCGCATATAGTGTACTGAACAACAAATTTTTGAAGGGTCGCACGGTCTTTATTATCAGCGTATTAGGGATACCTAAAAAGTTTGAGGAGATGTCAAATGTCGTAATACCACAGTCCTTCCATGTCCAGATATTCTTCTATAGTGAGCTCAATGTGGTAGGCCATTGTTATTCGCTCAGGCATGTCAACCACATAGGCCAAGGTCTCAAGTGCGTTAAGTAGGCTATTCCTCGAGCGAAAGAGGTAGTAGAAGGTGACATCCTCGAAGTGGGAGGCTAACTTTTCTAAGTGAGCATGGAAGGGTAGGAACTTCACATATTTGACTTTCTATTTCCTAAGAATCTGCCCCACGATGAGGGCAAAGTCCCCACAGAAATCCTTACGTTTGATTCTTTTCTCAAGGGAGATCTTCATCCCTCTAGTGCATGCTTCGTATTCTGTCATGTTGCTACTGCAAGGTAAATGTAAATCAATGGAAATGGAAGTGTGAGAATCATCGGGGGTAATTAAAAGTATCCCAATAACACACCTTTTCTTATGCGGCATCAATGATAGTTAAGTATAGGAGGAGGGCGAGACCTTATTGCGGAGGCAAGAGTACTGATGACCGGGTGAGATATCATTTTATCTGATCAAAATACTTTGGACACACCTTGTTCAAAGCATTAGTTATATCCTTTTGGAGAAATTTGAATATGGGCTCATAAATAGAGGTCAGTTGGCTGATGAACCGACTGATGTATTGGAGCTTACCCAGGAATCCACGCACTTCTTTCTTCATCCGGGGTGGTGGCATCTCGAGTATGGATTTTAATTTGGTAGAGTATGCCTCAATCCCCTTTTCACTAACCATGAAATTGAGGAGTTTACACTAAGATGCATTTCTATGAGTTGAGTCGCATCTAGTATTGTCGGAGTCGCTCGAAGAATTTGCTCAAGGCTGGAATATAACCTTTTCGAGTTTTGGATTTGATGATAAGGTCATCAATATAGACTTTGACACCCTTGTGGATAAAGTTATGTAAATAGTTATAGCATCCCTATAGTATGTAGCCTCGGCATTCTTGAGACAAAACGGTATGATTGTGTAACAAAAGCTTCCTTGCGGGGTGATGAAGGCAGTCTTTTCCTAATGGTCCGGATGCATATTAATTTTGGTTATACATAGTGAAACCATAAACAAATGATTTAAGGGAGTGATTGGTAGTGTAGACACCACATTCTAAGACCCCCTAAGTCTCTCCTGAAGTCCCTAACACCTCCCTATTTCACTACAAACCCTAGGTCATACTCCGAGTACCGATTTAGAGGCCATCAGGCATTCTCGGGACCCATTTAACTCCGATCAACTCCATTGTCTGAGCGAAATCTCATTGAATCTTCCAAGGGATCTGAATCCCCTTTCCAACGGTCTACCCCGTGCGCGAATCAGCATAATAATTTGGACGAACGGACCATTTTACCACCAAAAATTGATCTAAAGGCCACTGAGTGCTCTCGGGCCCCTATTTGACCCCAGTCAACATCATCGTCAGAGATAAAAGAACTTTGAATCTTTAAATGGCATTAAAACCCGATTCCAATAGTCCACCCCAAGAGCAAAATGACATAATCGTTCAGAAGAACGATCCATTTCCCCCCAAAAAATTAATTCTGAGGTAACCGAGCGCTCTCGGGCTCCATTTGACCATGGTCAATTCTTCAGCTTGAAGGATACTAAATGAATCTTTTAAGAGCATTGAATACCCTTTCCAACAGTCCTCCCTATGCGTGAATCAACCTTGCAGTACAGACGAATGACCTATTTTACTTCGAAAGGTCACCGAGAGCTTTTGGGCCCCGGATAACCAAATTCAACTTTCCAAACTGAGTGAAGCTCTTTATAATGTCTAATTATCTCGCATAAACTTTCCAGTGATCTGCCCTATGCACAATTCTGACTTACTGTTTGGATGAACGATCCATTACCGTCCGATGATCTCCTGTCAAAAGGACCGACGAGTTCTTTCGAACCTCATTTAACCCAAAGTCAACTCCTAAATCAGGAGTAGCCAAATGACTCTTTATGGTCTCTGAATTACCTTCCTAACAGTATATATGGTGCGCGATTTGAATTTACAGATTGCATTATATGACTATTTTTTCAAAAAATCCGCATGAAACTGCCAATTAGCATGTCCATTTCCCGGCCTATCGGTAGTGTGTCTCAGGTTACTTATCGATTGGAAGGGCTAGGTCTATGCCGATCGTAACCCTTACCCTATAAATAGAGGGAATGATCTCACTCTCAAGGAATACCTCAGATCCATCAGTGTTAGTGATCTCAGCAACACTCTCTTATAATGAACGAAGTTTCCTTGTGTGAAGTTCCTTTCCATCTATCTTTGGCATTATTTTCATATCCAATTTATCAAAATCTCATTCTCTCTCACACAACATTCATATCAACATTCAAGGGAGTTCATCAAGGATCAAGATCAAACCTCGATTCTTTAAAGAAGGTCTAAAATCCTTCTCTCTCTTTAAGTTTTTTTTTATTTTCGTATTAGTTACATAAATTCTTAATCTATCCTTTACTTTAGTTCATACACATTAATACTTCATCCTTTTTTTTCGCATTTGCATCCTTTTCATCTATACATTATTTTAAGATATATTAAATTTGTGATCCATATTAGTGTTTTATCCAACACATATTATCGTTTCATCATAATGATCAATATTTTGATAAACGCATACATCGTATTTTCTAGATATTATTTTGGGAACATTCCTATGGATGACCTCACTCTATCTTTTTCATTATATGAGTTGGGTAATTACTATCTCCATTTATATATACAAGCGCACACACTTCACGGAGAAATTAAGGAAAATGGTAACACAAGTCCATGAGAGACCGAAAGGGTGGGATGGGTGCCTAACACCTTCCCATTCCGTAATTTAACCCTCGAACCTCTGAATTATTGATTTCATAAGCATCAGTTAGTCTTTGATGCTTCTCTCTTGAGGCAGCAACATGTTCTTTTGCCTGTTTTGTGTAAAATAGGTTAGCGGCTCCTAGAAGAAGAGGGTGCGAGACCTTTCCTCCCCCCCCCCCCCCCCCCCGAAAAGGGAGAGAGGCGTAGGGATAACCACATTGACGACTTCGCTGGGGATCTTCTTAAGAGGGCTAGACTCAATTTTCATGGGTGTTATTGGTTTCTCTTGTGTGCATATGCACCTACATGTATGTTCCTTTTTTTTCTCCTCTGTTATTCCTTATACATATCTACCTCATGCTTATATCACTATTCACCCACACACTTGTAGATATTCTCAATGTGCACTCCAGACTACTTACACGTATGATCACTTATATCCATATGTTGCACACACCACTTAGAATATCCATGCTTAGGTGTCACTAACACACACCTCCACTTATCACACATATATATATCCATTCTCACTCACACTCGTCACACACCACTTGTAGTTAATCTATGATTAGGCTCACTACCACACACTCCCTTGTAGATATTCACACACAACTCACTCTCACATATCCATGCTTAGTATAATCTTCATGCTCCATGATAGATATACTTTTTTATACTTGTACATTCTTTCCAATTAATATAGTGCTCATTATGCCAAATAAAATACTCTCTCCATAATATAATAATCAAGAATCATGCGTTTTGCAGACCACGTCACCAAAGAGCACGGCTATTAACCAAATTTTGTTCTGTAACTGGGGGGTCGCATTGTGATGGGCACTGGTCTGGTAGGTCGCAGTTAGCTTATGTAATATTACTTTCACCTTCCATTGGCCAAGTATATTCGACGTATATCGAACGGTTACCCCCGCATCGTACTGCTTGACCGAAGTCATGATGGGAGGTATATAGCAGGGAACTCATTCACGTATGTTAAGTATATCAAATTTTCTCTCACGTGTACTGTCCCAATGAGGTATATAGTGAGGCAATTCACAAAAACTCAGGTATATCAAATGTCTTGTCCATACATACCGATACCCTCAAACCAAGACGTATATCATGGAAGTCATGCCAAAGGGGGGAACCCTTCCAATTAACCCAACAACTGCATACCCTCATATAGGTGTCCAACCTAGGGCACTCATATTTAGTTTGCTGCTTACTACCCGAAACTCTACTGAAATGATGGGTCGGCATGCCGCCCAAATTTTCGTGTGATTTCATCTTTTTTGAAACGGGACCTTGTCCATGAACCTCGCAACAAGTTCAGCCATGTTTTACATATTTTCCAAACCCAATTTTCCTTGGCTCGGGTCCCGCCCGACATTTATTTTTGCATTTAGGTAAACCTAATACAAGTGAGAGCATAATAATAATAATAATAATAATAATAATAATAATAATAATAATAATAATAATAATAATAATAATAATAATAATAATAATAATAATAATAATAATAATAATAATAATAATAATAATCATCATAATAATAATAATAATCATGTTGATATCCTTCTCTCGTTTTTCCTCTTTCTTTACCAGAAGTGTCAAATTTTTTTTTTACCGAAAGCATTTTCCTTCCTTTTATCATAAACGTCAAAAGCATTTTTCCTCACTTTTGCCCAAAAATATTTTGTCCTCCTCTTTTCCAAAAATGTCAAAAGAATTTTTGTCCTATAATAAAAGACTTCCCTTCTTCTCTTCTGAAAATAAATTCGAATCATTTATCCTTCTCAAGTCGATCGCTTACCCAACCCTTGGTATGGCTCCCTATTGGATTTGATCTTCCTTCGAACTGCCCCGAGGCTCTGTCAGTTCCCTCGCTACTTCCTTGAAGTTTGGAATCCACCTTCACCCGCTTTTCATGGAGAACGACGGCCAAGTACCGAATGTGTAGCTTGATTTGATGACGGTTCTAGCCCAATGCACTGCCAAGATTGATAACCTTTAAATCGAGGTTCATGAGATGTAGAGAAATTGGTTCCCTATTCTTGAAGAACCCAAGGTCCTCTTCCTTCGTTCTCTAGGTACGCCTGTACCTAACCCTATTTGGGTCCCCGAGAAATATCATCATGCTCCATGTTTCCCTCCTGCTAATGGGCCACAGCCAGCTCAGCTCCCTATGACGAATCTTGACCAGCCAGGGGCTAACCTACCCGTGACCGTTGATCTGAAGGAAGAAGAATTGAATAAGGTCAAGGAAGACGTTAGGATGTTGACCAAGAAGTTTAACTATGTCTAAATATCCATGAACTACATGGATTGCACCCATATGTCTCCCTATCCTAAAGCAAGGCTGTGAGAAAAGTTAAAGATGCGTAACATTGAGAAGTTCGGGGGTACTCGACCCTCAATTTTTCATCTCCGAAGTTACCACCGAGCCACGACTCTCCTACATGCCTCCGAGGAAATAATGGATAAAATATTCCAACATAATTTGAAGGACAATGCTCTTCACTGGTTCTTATCTCTCGAGGAGTCCAGGATTCACAGTTGGGAGGATTTTGCCTATGAATTTATTTTACAGTACAAGTATAACTAAGAGTTAGAGGTTACCCATCGTGATTTAGAACTTCTCAAACAGAATCCTAGGTAATGGGTTAGTAACTTCATGGCAAGGTGGAGATAAAAGTGTCCACTATGACTAATAGGCTTTCCGAAGAGGAACAAGTTAGTATTGTGAAGAAGAACTTCTTACCCCATGCCCGAGCAATGATGGGAGAACAATACTACCCCAATATTCGAGCCCTTAAGGAAGCAGGAGTGGATATTGAAGAAAGTATTGCCAAGATAGAAGTTTAGCCGAAGAAAGTATTCGGACAATTCACTTCAGAAAGTACGAGAAGCCTGCAAATACCACATTTTCAACCATCAATAACATCTCTAAGACCGCCACTTCATGGGCACCAGAAAGTCTCCCTAAACCAGTCAAAAAGGAATGTACTGAGCTTCATGCTTCCCTCTCCAAACTTTACCAAGATCTTTTAATCCAAAATCTTATCAAGCCATTGGACTCTCGTCCATTACCTAAACCACTTCCCAAAAATTTCAAACCTGATGCCCATTGCGATTGATCAGTGTTTCCACCTCCAAAATGTAATCCAAGGTTTGATTAATCAGGGTATCATGACCCCACCATCCAATCCTAAACAAAACGTTTCCCATAATCCACTCCCAAATCATGCAAATGCTAACTTCCTATAAGAAGATAAAAAATTTGATCCATCTACCCAGATTGTACCTAGTAAATCGCCCATAACACCCATATATTCCCCTAAACCCCTCAAAGTTTTCCCATATTTTCTCTTACATCCTACCTATTTTGTTGATCAAGATTTGTCACTCCTTATAAGAGCATTCATTGATGTTCGTACCCGTTTCGAAGGGAAAGATATGGAATTATCAACAGTATTGAACTAACTTCTAGAGTTCGGGCAGAAATTTCCCTTAGAGATGACCATTAACTGCCAGAGATTCAGTACACTGTTCTTGGAAGCTCAAAAATGGGCTTGGGAGTCAGATAATTGTGTGGTACCTACCAATGAAGTCAACTAAGATGATATCGTCCAAATCATGGGAGACTTATTCTGACATATCGATAAAATTTGTAGTACATTAGAGCTAATTGATTCTTTGAAACTATAAGGGTGACTGGTCCCTCCTATTTCTACATCTCCCCATCTAGTGGGAGGATTTATAAAAAGAGGTCGTTGAGGTTGTAGACTGGATTAACTTTTCATGGAAAGATGATGTCATTTTCACCGAATAGGGAGACGAATTCGATAGTTCAGATGAAGAACAAAATCCAAAAAAGACTAGCCTAGTAGTCAGTATGTGTGGAATGATATCCTTTTAGGAGCTGCTAGGATATATTAAAAAGGTGGCTGAACAACCCGAGATAGATTAAGAAAAGGAGTTTATATGTTTTTCTTCTTATGTGAACCGTATGACTAGATCAGGGAGGCATTACCAGGTTTTGAACTTGCAATCATCAGTGATCGACAAGAGAAAAGGTGTTGAGAAACTTACGATGCCAGAAATGACCCTCAAGGAGAGCAAGATCGTCGATCAGTTGAAGAAAACCCAAGCTAACATCACTCTATGGGGACTCTTTATATCTTTCCAGCTACACCGAAATGCCTTGATTAAACTACTTACTGGGCCCAAAGTCCTTCCTTCCACCACGCCAAAAGAAGTAGTGAATCTGGTCGGATCTCTAACATTAACTAGAATTCTCTCCTTCTCCTAAGAAGAAATCCCTAAGTTTTGACCAAATCACAACTATGCTCTTAATATCTCCGTCAAAGTCATGAAAAAGACCGTTACACTTTCACTTGTCGATAATGGATCATCTCTTAATTTTTTCCATTGAGAACCCTCAATTGCTTGGGACTGAAAGTAAACGACCTTGCTCCAACTTCTATCATGGTATGCTCTTATGATTATACTCGTCGGGAAATGATGGAATCTATAAAGATTACAATAGGGGCCGTCCTTATAAATCCCACTACTGAATTCCAAGTCATTGGTATCCATGCTTGTTTCAACCTTTTGCTTGGATGACGATGGCTCCATAGTATCAAGGATGTGTCTTCTTCCCTCCATCAGAAACTGAAGTTATTTGGCAAAGGGCAAGTCATAACCATGTTGGGTGATGATGATAATACTGAGAATACAAGCACCAATAATTCGATACTAGAGATATATCATGGGGCAAATGACATGCTTCTATCGAGTTTTTGAGTCGAACTACTTTCACTCCAGGCAGGGTATGATTTCAAAGATAAAGTATGTCTAGAACACAATCCTCATGGAAACATCAATGTGACATATATTTCCAAAAACATACACTTCATGCCCAAACTAGGGCTGGGAATACGTCAATAGGGAATAATAGAACCTATAGTTTTGAATAAGGCCCTTCCTCCTTGTGGCTTGGGATACAAACCATCAACAGAGGAACTCAAAATTCTCCACCAACCTCGATTGAAGAGAAGGCTAAAAAGTGCTAAGACTATCACAGGAGATTCCTTGAATGGAAGATTCATCAATGAGGGTGAACATTTTCCTTTTTATGGCTTTATTGAACCGTGGTATTATCATGTGGATAAGAAGATGAATCTAAGAATGGAGATATTCTTTGAAGACAGTTACTCATGGGTCAAAAGTTCCCAGCATCATGTTCAACCACTCATTGAGAAGACTATAGCGTTACATAGATTCTGAGGGAAGTGATTTCGAGGATTCATTCAACTTCTAGACACCAGGGCTAACACTTTTCATGGTCCACTCAAGCGCTATATCATCAGATCCATCCCATCTGATCAAAGTTGCTGATGCACCTCTTTTTAACTAGCATGCTATACCAGTTCCACTAATTGAAATACAACCTAACTCAGATGTTTATCCTATTTCCTCTTCTTTTTGTTCCTCCCTATTCAGATCATAATATAATCGAGACATCCTTTGATGATGTTCTCAACGCTGTTTTTCCCAATAATAAAATAAACGAAGATTTTGATTATCTTATTGTGCCTTACATTAGTTTTTTTTATTCTAATCAAAATCTTGATGATGATTTTGCAAATGATCAATTCTTAACTGATCTTAATAAGTTTAATAACAAATAAGATAACCGCGTTAAAATTAATGAAGATGAAACTGTTATTATTAGTCTCGGTTTTAGTAGCCAACTGCCCGAGATTAGGATAGGGTCTACCCTTGACGAGTAAGAGCGCTCACAACTTCAAGAATTACTGAAAGAATTTATGGATGTCTTCTCATGGTCCTACGATGACATGCCTAGAATTAATCATGAGATAGCTCAACACGAGATTCCAAAGATCCTAGAATGAAAATCTATCAAACAAAAATTGTGAAAATCTCTATTCCGAATGGTCACTCAAGTATAAGGAGAAACTAGTCAAACAGTTGAACGTAGGCTTCATCTGGGTAATCAAATATCCCATATGGCTAGCCAACATTATACCCGTACCAAAATCCAGAGGAAATGTTCGCATGTGCATTGATTACCGATATTTGAACAAGGACTCTCTAAAAAATAATTATCCGCTACCCAATATCGACATGATTGTGGATAACACGACCAATCACGCTCTTAAGTCATTTGTTGATGTTTTTTTATACAATCAAATAAATATGCACTCGGATGATCAAGATAAAATCACATTCATCTCCCCTTAGTAAACATTTTGTTACATCGTCATGCCATTTGGTCTAAAAAATGCAAAGGCTACCTACCAGAGGGTTACCATAATTATCTTGCATGATTTGATACACAAAGAAGTTGAGGTCTATGTGGACGATATGATCATCAAGTCTAAAACTAGGAAAGGTCATGTTCCCTCTCTTTGAAGGTTCTTCGAGCGACTACGGTGATACCAGATGCGACTTAACCCACAAAAATGTGTTTGGGAGTTACTAAAGGAAAGCTCTTAGGATTCATGGTTAGATAAAAAGGGATTAAAGTTGATCTTGCCAAACTGAAAGCCATAATCGAAATGCCACCACCCTAAACGGAGAAGGAAGTCCCGGGATTTCTGGGAAAATTATAGTATATAAGCCGGTTCATCAGCCAATTAACTTCTATTTGTGAACCCATCTTTAAACTCCTTCAAAAGGATTCAATTAAGGTTTTGAACGAAGCTTGCCAGGAGACCTTTTGTACTCATGCCACCATAACTTGGTCTACCCCCACTCCTATACATGACCGTAACAGACACTGTAGCTGGGGCTTTATTAGCCCAATACCTTGAAGAGTCCCGTAAAGAGAGAGCTATCTACTATGCCAGTCGCAAGTTGGCCAGGAACGAAGTCAACAACACTACCTTGGAGAAAGAATGTGTCGACCTTGTCTGGGTCACCCAAAAATTACGACGCTACATGCTCGCTTTTACCATCAGACTTGTATCCCGAATGGATCGTATCAAATATCTGCTCGAGAAACCCACCCTATCTAGTCGAATGGCCTGATCGTTATTACTATTAGTCAAAATCGATATTGTGTATGTCACATAGAAATCCTTGAAGTAAGAATCATCTCTGACTGCCTTGCTAACTACCCTATGGAAGAAATCGATGTTTGGACCTCCGAATTCCCGGATGGGGATATCCTTTGTGCCTCCCAAGAAGACCTCTGGTGGAAAATGTTCTTTGACGGTGCTACCGGTAAGAAGGATATGGCATTGGGATACTCCTAATTTACCCTGATGACTTTTAGACTCCCATTGCCACCAAGCTAGATTTTCCTTGCATCAATAATATAACTAAATACGAAGCATGCACCATAGGCCTCAAAGTCTCCCTCAAGAAAGGTATCTGATGCCTAGATGTCTATGGGTATTCAATCCTCATTATCGATCACGTCCTCAAAAGATGAAAAATCAAGGATAAAAAACTCAACCCTTCCACACCCACCTTGAAGAGATGGTCTCCCTATTTCAAGTTATTACCTTCCACTACCTGCCCCAAATATGGAACAATTTAGTCGATGCCCTTGCAACCTTAGACTCCTTGATTAACATGCCCGAAGGAATAATGATGGGCCCTTTCCTAATCCAAAAGAAATATAATTGTACCCACTGCTACCACATTGATCTCATCATAGAAGAAGATCCCAATATAGCCGATTGTTGTTACTATGATATATGGCACCCCGAATGGAATTTTTTCATTAAAAGTTGCTTGGGATCTTGTTCGTTATAGAGAATGCAATCTCTTTTATTTATCAATAATTTGGAATCCCAAAATTCTCCCTAAAGTCTCTTTCTTTATGTGGCATCTTCTTCGAAAGGAAATTCCATTGGACCCATTCTTGAAGAAAATACACATTCTTTTAGCGTCAAAATGTTGATGCTTCACTGTTCCACTTGAATAAGATTTTGACCATCTTTTCGGCTCTAGTCCTCTTGCTCAAGATGTATGGAAACATTTTTCGAGTATTGTGGGGTATAGATTTATCTTCTCATCTCTCAAAAGATTTCTTATGAATCGGTGGTTACATTCTAGAGGAAGAATTATCAAATCATTGCTCTATATTATTCTTCCATGCTACATTTGTTGGAGGATTTAGTGTTCAAGAAACAAAAAGGAATTTGAGGGTATAGATATGAAAGCGTCTAAGATTATTATTCTTGTTCATGAAGATGTGAAAATTTCATTTAAAGCTAGACCTTACAAGGGCCCTAAAACTAGTTATTTGTTAGGTTTCATTTTAGACTTTTATATTTCTAGCTTGTAAGCAATCTGTGAAGGGTTTTCTTCATAAAAATAAATATATGTTTATTTTGTTTAAAAAAAAGATCTATGGCACCTCCTCAAGCATGATAAGTATCCCCAAGATTCTAATAAGAAAGACCTATCACCCCTCCGCAAATTGGTCGCCCAATATATTGTCTGCGATAAAGCACTGTTCAAGAGAAACTTCAATAGGACCCACTTACACAGCATCACAGGGGATGACATTGAAAAAATGATTTAGAAAATCCACAGTGAGGAGTGCGGACCCCACATGAATGGCTATATACTGGCCAAGAAGATTATTTGACAGGGTTATTATCAGACTACAATGGTTTAGGATTGCAATACCTATGTTCGGAGATGCCTTAAACGCCAACAATTTTCTAATCTCAAGAACTTACCTCCGTGATAATTATACAATGTGACTTCTACTTGGCCTTTCACCACATAGGACATCGACATCATAGGGAAAGTTACAACCAAGGCATCCAATGGGCATTAATTCATCTTGGTTTCCATTGATTACTTCACCAAATGGGTCGAAGCCCAGTCATTTGCATTATTGAATGCTAAAAATGTAGCCAAGTTCATCCAAAAAAACATCATTTGCTGATATGGGGTCCCGTATGAGCTAATATCAGATAACGGGTTACATTTCGAAGAAAAAGTCACGAAATTGGTCAACGAGTATGGGATTCAAAGACAAAAATCTTCTCCTTATCGACCTCAAACCAACGATGCAGTTAAATTCGCTAATAAGAACCTCAAAGAAATCATCAACAAGATGACCAAGAGTTATCAAGATTGGGCCGATCAGATGCCTTATGCCCTTTGGGGATACCATACTTCAGTTCGAGCATCTACTAGGGCTACTCCTTACTTTCTGGTATACATCATGGAGGCAGTCCTACCAATTGAGCTAGAAATACCTCCATTATGAATCATGCCTGAAAGCAAACTAAACGAATAAGACTGGCATCAAAGTCATCTTGACGAGTGATTGCTCTTGGATGAAAGGAGGTTAAAAGCACTATATCATATAAAAGTGTACTATCACCAAATAGCATGATCATTTAACAAGAGAGTTAAGGATCGTGGTGTCCGAGAAGGGGATTTAGACCTTAAAGAAATTATAGAGCCCATCTGGGACCCTACTAGGAAATTAAAGACCAATTAGAGTGGTCCCTATAATGTGAAAAAGATCCTATCCAGTGGCGCCACTATGCTCACCGACCTCGATGTGGAAGAGGTGGCCCATCCAGTCAACTTGGACCGTCTCAATAAATTCGACCCTTAGTCCAAAATCTCGGCACGCTATGACTTTTCTCATCTCCCTTCCATTAAAAAAAAATTCATTTCCCTCTACGCAGAACTATGTGGGGCCTGATCCTCTAAAAATAACTTACTTTCAAATGTGATTTTTTTTTCAAAACCCCGAGAAGTACTTTGGCAGCTCATATGCTTTACATGAGCACGACCCCCTTCTTTTTAACAAAATGTTATTCTTTTCTTATCCTCGAGAATGACAGTTCATTTTATCATTTACATGAACAAAAAGATTATTTATGCCTTAACGATTAGTATAGATAATTAAATTGTAAAAACTCATCAAGAGGCACAACAATATAATTAAGATCATTTTTTTATTCTGTTAATGAGAAATTTTAGTACGATTACAAATATCGGCATAAGGAGTCAAACATCTCCCCTCGCCAACCAAACCTTATTATCCTACAAATAAAAAACTAAACTATTTCTAAACTTGCTAGATTTATTCCCAACAACCAAACACATAACCATCATAAAACACCAGCTGCCAGAAGAACCAACCCCATCATCATCTAGATTTTGGGGTCCTCAAACTTCCCCTATATGGATGGAATATCAAAGGCTCTCCATGGAATTATAATCCCAAACTAGCCTAGGGAAAACAACAACACCTCCCTCCATGGTGTCAAGTGTGGCAAGCAACCTTTGCTCGGTCTCCTCGAACAACATCTTAACCACCAACCTCTTCCATAACCATTTCATTAAGTTCCTAGAAACATGCTAAAATCTGCCAACAGATTAGGAAGGACGGGTCGACGGTCGACGACTATCCCACAGAGAGACCAGTCGCATGTTCAAGCCTTCCATTAAATCCTCCATAAGAAATAAGTTTAGAACATGGGAAGGCACGATCTGTTCCCATCCAACTTAATGCAGGAGTTGTCAGGAAAAGTATAAAGAGGTCTTTCGGAGGCCAACTAATCGAACATAGTGGCATTTTTGCAGTTCTAGAATGGGATGCAACTCCCTAATCAGTGTACCGACCAGTGCAGACATTGATCCCCATGCTCTACAAGCTATTTTTCATAGTTCTTAATATTCGGGACAAAACTGATGAAGTAGCGAGTGAATAAATTCGTCACAGCTGCAAAGGGATATTTAGGAGGGATTGCCAAATCGAATCTCTTCGACAACCATATGAACAGCATAACGAAGATGCCTCTCAAAAAGTTTGAACGACCTTCTCGCCAAGCATTTAAACCATTCAGGGTCTCTGTTAGTATCAACACCACATGATTATGATGGTATGAGATCCATATAGTGATTGCAGTAAATTAAGGGTCCATCAGTCGGTCACCAGTAGTAGCTTTAAAGTTAAGCCTAGGGCAACAACTCTAGCAAAATTAGCATCGGTACAATATCTTTAACACTAGATTCAACACAATCTATTGAAGGCAACAAGCACTACTTTACAACCCAACTTTCTATCCCCTAATCTATATGCCATCCGAGCTGCCAAGGCCTTCCACTACTCAAAAATTTAAAAAAACTCATTTTTACTACTTCTTCTCAAAATAAATCCCTTCAAAAGGAAGATATTTTTCAACCAAGCCTTTGAGGCCATTTTATACTCAAAAATATTCAAAAAAAAAAAAAAATACACTTTTCCAACTCTTTCTCAAAGCAAAAAACTTAGCAGTAAATTAAAGTGCATGTAGAGTAAGCCACTAAATCCACATATCAAATAAAATATGCATCTCTTTTTTCCTTATTTGAGTCACTTTTCAGGTGCAATGACACTACATCAAGAATGTAATATGATCAACACCAAGTTCCAACAGTCAATAATGAATCTATAAAATAATCCCAAGGAGCCATCCCTTAAGGGTAAAAGGCCACATGCAAGATGCCCAATGGAAAATCATTATCTAAAAAAGGACATCGAAAGAAAAATGGTCTCAAGAGGAAGAATAATTTACCCGATGGTTTGAATCACCAATCGAAACTGTCCCTTCATATGATCAAGGTAGTCCAAAAGATCGTGCCACTGCCATTTGGCATCCCCTACACACGGCCAGTCAAAACCTCCCTAAAACTTTGTACACAAAATCCCAGAAAATTCCACGAAAAATCCCTAAAATTGATAAATTACTTTTAGAATATTTTTTCACCGAGAAAATCATTTTTCAAACTTTCAAATCCCCAAACTAATTAATACCAACTTTTTTTCCCAGAATTATTTCCTTATTAGAATTCTAAAATCCAATTGGATATCTCCCCAGAAATGTCTCCAAAGGACACAACAAAAATTAAAAAATTCCCCAGCAGGGCTATATCCAATCCACGGATTAGTATCTTTTCTCTAGAGTGTTCTCTAAATTTTCCCAGGAAAATTATTTCCCACACCCTACTTAAGCCCTCGAAATTGGTTTCAACCCTCAGAATTGGTCGATTCTACTCAAGTTCCTCAAAATTGACCTCGACCCTCAGAATTGGCTTCAACCCTCAGAATTGACCTAACCCTCATAATTGGTCGCTCTTCACTTAAGCCCTTATAATTGGCTTCGACCCTCAGAATCGATCACTCTTCACTAAAGTCCTCAGAATTGTCTTTGACCCTCAAAATTGGTCACTCTTGACTTAAGCCCTCAGAATTGGCTTCGACCCTCCATATTGGTCGATTCCACTTAAGTTCGTCATAATTGACTTTTAGAATTGGTCGCTTCCATCTTAAAGCCCTCAGAATTGGCTTCGACACTCAGAATTGATCGTTCCCTACCCTAGGTACTCAGAATCAACCTCAGCCCATAGAATCGTCCATCCCTGGCATTAGTTTAGGTCCTTAGAATTGGCCTCGACCCTCTAAATACATCATCCTCACCCCTTAGGTCCGCGGAATTGACCCCTTTCCTAAATATCAAGTGGTGTCTATTCGACGGCTTTCATTTGTTCCAATCTCACCCGTCGAGGGGATCTATAGAAACCACATTCTAGGACCCCTTAAGTCTCTCCTTAGGTCCCTAGAACCTTACTATTTAACTACAAACCCTAGGTCATACTCTGAGTACCGATCAAGAGGCCATCAGACGATCCTGGCCCCCATTAGACTCTAATCAACTATATCATTATAGTGAAAGCTCATTGAATATTCAAAGGGATCTAAATCCCCTTTTAATGATTCTCCCCAATAGACATAATAGTTCGGACCAACGAAACATTTCACCATAAAAAATCGATCGAGAGGCCACCGAGGGCTCTGGGCCCCGATTTGACCCCAGTCTACTTCATCGTAAGAGAGAAAGTTCTTTGAATCATCGAAAGGAAATAAAACCCCTTTCCAACGATCTTCTTCATGCATGAAATGGAATAACCGTTAGGACGACTAATCCATTTTCCCCTAAAAATTGATCCGGATGCTACAGGGCACTCCCGGGCTCCGTTTGACCAAGGTCAACTCTTTATCTCAAAAGAAAGTGAATTTATCTTCTAAGGGAACTGAATACCCTTTCCAACGATTTGTCCCGTGCATGAATCATCCTTATAGTACGGACGAATGACCTATTTTACTCTGAAAGGTCACGAGGCACTTTCGGGCCCCGATTGACCAAAGTCAACTTTTCAAACCGAGCGAAGCCCTTTAGAATGTCGAAGTAACTCACATAACTTTTCTAATGGTTTGTATCATGCACAATTCTGACTTGCGGTTTTGATGAGCAATCAATTACCATTCGACATTCTCCTGTCCAGAGGACCAATAAGCACTTTCGAGCCCCGTTTGACCCAAACTCAACTCCCGTACCTCGAAGAAGCCCAAAGGACTCTTGAAGTTATTTGAATTACCTTTCTTATGCTATGCCCCGTGCACAATTTGGATTTATGAATTTCATTCTATGATCCTTTTTTTTGAAAAAATCTGTACGAGACTGCCGATTGGCAGGTCCATTTCCCTAGCGACTGACCAGGATGTAGCCAGGATTTCTCATTAGTTGGGGCTAGTTTAAGGGTCAAATTTTTTTGAGGTTATTTTTGAGTATTTACCAAATAATTACTAAAATATTTATTTAATCTAATGAAAAGAGATTTTTTTTAATTGAATAAAAATTTAAGCCCTAGTATAGAAGCACAAATAAAATTTTCAACCCCAAATTGTAATGTATACTAACGATCCCTAAAATTAATCCTAGCATCAACCTTAAAGCGAACCAACATTCAACCCTAAATTTATATCTACAATATCCCTAATTTTAATCACATTATAATCCTTAAATTAACCCTAAATCACTTATTTTTATAAACAAAAAATAATGAATGAAATAAAAAATCATTTACTAATTTATTTTCTACTAAGTAGCGCACCTTTTCGGTTATGGGGAGCAGCAACAACCTTGCCAAGTAGTAGGGGGGAACAGCGGGAGGGGAGGAGAATAGCCCTGCCGGAGGAAAGGTGAGCAGCCGGGGGGACCAGTAGGAGGGAGAGGGGAGGGAAGCAGTGAAAGGGAGGAAAGGTGAGCACCCGTGTTTAGGAAATTGATAGAGTCGTGTGTGTGTAGTAAGTTATTAGGTTATTATGAAAGTTTTTATATCTTAACTTATGCCCGGTTTATGTTAAAATTTTCAGTTTACCCCCAAAACCTTATATAAGTACACACACACACACACACACACACACACACACACACACACACACACACACACACACACACACACACACACACACACTCCCCTCTCTTTAAATTCTTATTTTCGCATTAGTTACATAAATTCTTAATCTAGGTTGTACTTTAGTTCATACACATTAATAGTTCATATTTTATTAGTTATGTTGCACATACTTTATTTGCTATAAAAATACCCAAAACAAAGAAAAAGGGGGTTACACCTATAAATTCTAGAGGGATTATCCAACACAATTTCTTAAAACTAAAATACATTTTCTACACACACATACATACACACACACACACACACATAATAATTTCCCATTTGAATCTATGGGATAAACCCCACCCTTATGCCACATGCGAACTACGTGGAGTTTTATGCCTTTATAGGCTACGTAGGCGTTTCGGGTTAAAACTCGAGACTCGAGTCCAATTTTCCATTTTTTCCAATTCTCCATTTTGTATATTTGCATCCTTTTCATCTATACATTATTTTAAGATATATTACATTTGTGATCGATATTAGTGTTTCATTTTAAACATATTATCGGTTTATCATAACAATCAATATCTCGATAAACGTAGACATTGTATTTTCTAGATAGTATTTTAGGAACATTCCCATGGATGACATCTCTCTATCTTTTCCATTATATGAGTTAGGCGATTCGAATCTCCATTTATATATATATATATATATATATATATATATATATATATATATGCACACAAACTTTACGAAGAAATTATGGAAAATAGTAACACAAGCCCATAAGGGACCGAAAGGGTGGGAATGTTCCTAACACCTTTCCATTCCGTAACTTAGCCCCCGAACCTCTGAACTATTGGTTTCGTAAGCATCAGTTTGTCTTTGATGCCGCCCTCTCGAGGAGGTGACATGTTCTTTTTCCTATTTTGTGCAAAATAGGCTCGGAACTCCATCTTTTTACATGACCTCACATCAATGATGGTTGAAGTGCTCCTAGAGGAAGAGGGTGCGAAACCTTTTCTCCCCTCCCCTCGGGGGTAAAGGGAAAGACAAGTAGGGATGGCCACAGACAGTGTTATCTATGATCATGTTGATGTTGGGCAGAGGATAACCCTCTTTGGGGATTCCTTATTCAGATCCTGATATTCAAAGTACATGCGGTTTTTCCCTCCCAATTTTAACTTGGGGATAATGTTTGCAAGCCAATATGATATTCGACCACGTGAATGAAGTCCATGTTTAACTTTTTCACCATGATATCTTTGACCTTGAGGGACCACTCTTTTTGGAGGTTTCTCAATCTCTTCTTGACATATTTTCTCTCTAGGAAGGTAGAGATCTCATATCGTGCTATCTTCGTGTCAATCTCAGGCATGTCATCATAGAACCATGTGAAAACGTCTATGAACTCCTTTAGAAGCTCTTCAAACTGCAATCTCTCATTCTCGTTGAGTGTGGACCCTATACCAATCTTGTTCAGATGGCTAATAGATATGATATTAATAACAACACTCTCATCGTCATTAGTTTAAATGCAGTTATGTCTTTTATTTTTTCCTTATCGAGATCAGTTAATAACTGTTCATTAATTAAATTATCTTTATTGATATTTTGATTAGAATTAATACAATTAATGTAAGGCACAACAAGATGCTCAAAATAATCATTTATGTTATTGAAAATGTTTTTAGCGAATACAACGGTAAGAACCTCATCAAAGGAGGCCTCTTGCATAATTACATCTGAAATTGGAGAAAAAATCGTAAACTTGGGTCTTTCTTGGAGAGCATGACCAACAAGCTTCTAGTGGACTGGCACATGATGGATAGGAATGACATTCCAATTGAGGAGGGGTGCATCATCAATGGTAATCTTCTCGAATAGATCAGGCAGCCCCACTTTTTAGTGGATAATAACTCATCGGTGTCATTATCCCTAGAATTTTTAATGTTTTCTAAAACTTTACATGTTGTAGGCTCTACCTCATGCTTTCGCCCTTCATGATTTATCCCAATTGACTTCATCTCCGAAGAAAATTTCTAACCCTAATTTCATTTTTTTCTTGACAAGGTCATACCGCGGTTCGAAGAATCCGTAAAAGGGTAAATCCTCACCTTCTTTGACAAACCTCCCATTCAGGGAATGTCCTGAGATTATCTTCTTGCTTTATAAGCTTCTCTTCTAATATGGTCGGAGAAGTTCTTTGAGTTCAGTCGATGATGGTTAGTAGCCCAGGTCACATGGAGGAAAGGCTTTCTTCGGGACTTTTGGATCAATAATTACCATTTGACATTAACCCAGCCACATTCTGGGCATAAAGATCATGTCTTTGAACATATGAATTACATTGGCATTCCCATGAGAGTTGTTTTTGGACATAATCAGTCTTTCAAATTGTTCCCACTGGGATAAAAAGTGGTTCGTTCTTGAAATTAGAGAGAAACATATCATTGGCCACATGTTAAATCTCTTGTATTAAATTGTTAGTACTGGTACCATCTGTATTATCTTCATCCCTAGGTCATTGCCTGACCATGAGTAAAGAACTTTAATTTCTATTCGAGGGAAGAAAATACCTTTCGTATACTGTGGAGTCATGGGCAGCCAAAGAGTAGGTTGAAGCAAGAAAATATCTTGATGACTTAGAAATATGTCTAAGGGTGAATAGGTCTAACCCCTAGTGTGATATTTATGAAACCCATAACTTATTGATAAGTATTCTCATATGTACGGATAACGAAAAATGTTAGAGCAAGATCACTAACCTTTATCCCTAGGCAATGAAGGTTTATGAGTGGGAACACATTGAGAGCGAACCCGTTATATATAAGTGCCAATGGAATCATCTTTGCCATGACATCAATGGAGACGTTGAAGGCATAGTTGTGATCAATACTGATCTTTAGAATTTCTTCTTTGAAGAAGGAGAGGAGTATGGTAGAAGTTAGGGATCCGACTATATGCATTACTTCTTTAGGAGTAGTAGTGTGATGAACCGTGGGTCCTGTAAGAAGCTTTATCAAGGCATTTCTATGTAACTTGGAGGATATGAAGAGCCCCCATAGGGTGATTGTTGATACCAAAATTAATATGCTGATGTGGACGAATAAGACGAAGACATGTATCAATCTACGTGGCACAATAGCAGCGAGGAAGATCATTTCCCGACCAACCATGCTTCTTTCCGAGCAACGAGAATACACCGAGGAACTCTATCACACCGAGGAACTCTATCACACCGAGGAACTCTATCGCACCGAGGAACTCTAACGCACCGAGGTACTCTAATGTTCCGAGGAACCCCTGATCAGCGAACAGCTATGGTGGTCCGAGCTGCATCTCGGTCGTATCATTAATTGCCAGATAATCAACAGTTCAGATATTCATTGAATGCTTATATTCTTGGCACGCACTCTGCATTAAATGTATTACCCTTTCGTATGTATATCATTGAATGTATCGAACCTTTCATGTACAGCCTCAAGGCTATAAATACCTTGTATCATCCTCATTCAAAGGGGACCGGAATTTCTTGAGAGAATTTATAATCAAGAATTCCACAAACACTCAGCAATAACATAACAGTGGACGTAGGCTTTATTCCTAGCCGAACCACTTTAAAAATCTCTTTCTTATTTATTTATCTGTGATTGAATAATTAGAGCGATCTAGTTTTTTACATCAACAGATTGGCGCCGTCTGTGGGAAACGACTGTTATTATCGTTTTTCATAAAAATCATTTATCACCAATGGCAGATAATCCAGAATCCAGTAATCGAAATGTTGGAAATACTAGAAATCTTCCAAATCCATCTGCATCCCCAGATCTGGCTGGAATTATGACGAATCTGGCTCAAGGACAAACTGCCATGCAAGAATCTATGAGGCAACTCATTCAAACTCTTCAGGGCGGTGCACCTACCTATTCAGGGTAAAGGAGTGATCATAGGCAATCGCAATCTAGACGTACCGGGTCATATCGCAATGAGGAGTCTAATGATTCTTCTTATCAACCTGGGCGAACTTCATCGATACGGGCTACGGATACAGATCAACGTATCACTCTTTCTCCGGAGAGAACTAGCGCTTTGGAAAGATTAAGTAGGGTGTCTCCTTTCAGTCGGTTAGGACCAAGGAGGAACATGAGTCCACCTAGGGCTCCATCAAGAAGTTTTCAACCACCACCAGGTTTGAGAGAAGGATCTGCACAATCGCGACCAACTACTCGTCGAGATAAATCTCAGGAAGCTACGTCAGAGCAATCAGTTGCTCGGACTAAGCGGCCCGAGGAAGGGAATGAAGCATGGAAAGGTTCCATTCAACGGTTGGAAGATAGATTGGGAGAAATGGCTAAGGCAAGGAACCCCTTACAGAGAACTTTTGTTCAAGGAACACCTTTTGTGCAAGCCATTGTGGATTTCCCTACACCGTCAAAATTCAAAGCACCCGTAGTGACCCCCAAGTACGATGGAAAGACAGATCCCGTACTTCATATAGAACAATACCAAGCTGCTGCAGATATCTACGCTGTCCCTGACGAGATGAGGTGTAGAGCATTCTCAGGAACTCTTACCGGATCTGCACAGATATGGTACAATAATCTTCCTCGGGGTAAGATTTCAACCTTTGTTCAGTTAGCCGAATTGTTTATTGGCAATTTTTGTTTTGGAGCAAAGCCGGTAAAGCGAGTAGCACACTTGCTAAGTGTTAGACAAAAATCAGGTGAAAGTACTAGAGATTACATAACTCGTTTCAATAACGAGAAGTTGGAAGTCATAGATTATGAAGAAAAGACAGCAATCACTGCTTTGATGAGTGGTTTGCTGCCTAACAAGCTGTACTACACTTTGGCCAAAGATCAACCTAAAAATATGTCGGAGTTGATGGCAAAGGCGACCAAAATCATGAATGCCGAGGAGGCTATGGCTGCGAAGAAGAATATGGACAAAGAAGTTAAAGTTGAGGTCGACAATTCTAAGAAGAAAGATCAGAAAGGTAATGGTGGTGATAAACATTCCAGGAATAACAGGATGAAGTTGGAAGTCCTAAAGAAGTATGATAATTATACTCCATTGAAAATGGGTATTAATCATGTTTTGGAAGAAATCAGGAATAACGAGGAAATCAAGTGGCCAGAGAAACTGAAGACAAATCCCGACCTGAGGAATAAAGACAAATATTGCGAGTTTCACAAAGATCATGGCCATATGACCAAAAATTGTATAGCCCTTCAGAACGAGATTGAAACACTCATCCGAAGAGGAAAATTATCAAAGTATGTAGATCGCAGAGGTGAAAGGAAGAATGATGATAGAACTAGAGAGAGATCTAGATCTCCTCGTCGTGCAGAGGATAAAAAGAAGAGGGACCATAAAGAGGATCCAGATGATGACCCCAATCTTCCCAAGAAACCAAGGAAACCTGAACGAGAGGTATTTTCCATATGTTTTGGGTCACTTGATTGTAATGTTATTACAGGAGGAGATGCAGGAGGAGGAGACCTTACTGTAGAAAGAAAAGCTTACCTCGGAGAGGCTCAAGCTTGTTCATACATTCAGCGAATAAACCTGGCCGAGGATGATCGTCCGAGGAAGGTAAATAAAGAGAAGCTAGTGATTGGTTTTTAAAAAAACGACCTGGCAGGTGTTCTTTACCCTCATGATGATCCTTTGGTGATCAAAATGAGGATGAAGGATGTGATCATTTCAAGGGTGTTAGTAGACAATGGTAGTTCGGCAGACATCATGTACTATTCATGCTTTGATAGCTTGAATTTAAAATTATCTCAATTGGAACCTTATCACAGACCCCTTCTGGGTTTTGCTGGCGAGAAAGTTTTTCCACTTGGGACGATCAAGTTGGATATACTCATTGGAACTTGGCCTGCTTGTCGAACAGAAAGAATACGCTTCTTTGTGATGGATAAGAATGTGCAGTCCGCCTACAACATCATCATGGGAAGAGTTGGATTGAAGAAGTTCAAAGCAGTTCCATCTACAGTACATCAATGTTTGAAATTCCCAACGAATTTTGGAGTAGGAATTATGAAAGGTGATCAAAAAGTAGCTCGGGAATGCTATTATTCGTCTGCCGAGCAAGAAGAACTTGAAGAATCAAGGAAAAAGACTACTACTTATCAAGTGGAGGAGAGCACAGAAGTTGAAACTCTTGACCCTAGGGATGAATCTCAACTCATAAAAGGGCAGGTTGTGGAATCTACAGAAATTGTTATCCTGGACGACGAGCATCCTGAACGAGTAACTCAGATAGGATCGTCGTTGGATGTTTCAATAAAACAAGATTTGATAACTTTCTTGAGAAATAGGAAGAATACTTTTGCTTGGAGTCATGAAGACATGCCAGGTATAGATCCAAACTTTTTATGTCATGAGCTCAACGTGAATAAGGAGATCAAGCCTGTGAAGCAAAGAAGAAGAGTGTTTAGTCCCGAGAAGAACCAGGCCATACAAGAGGAGGTCGAGAAACTCCAGAAAGCCCAATTCATTGAAGATGTGAAATATCCAGATTGGTTGGCAAATGTGGTGATGGTAAAGAAGAAGAACAACAAATGGAGAATGTGTGTTGATTTTACTGATCTCAACAAGGCATGTCCAAAAGATCATTTTCCATTGCCCAGAATTGATCAACTAGTGGATGCTACCTCGGGACACGAGCTACTCAGCTTCATGGATGCTTATTCCGGCTACAACCAGATCAAAATGAAACCTGAAGACAGGGAAAGTACTTCTTTTATTACCCCAAGGGGAACTTATTGTTATAATATTATGCCTTTTGGTTTAAAAAATGCAGGTGCAACATATCAGCGGTTGATGAACAAGGTTTTTACCGAACAAATCAGCCGCAATATGGAGGTCTATGTCGACGACATGCTCACCAAAAGCAAGAGAGCTGCAGATCATTTGGTTGACTTGAGTCAAACTTTTGATCAACTGGATAAATACCAGATGAAGCTCAACCCGACGAAGTGTACCTTTGGAGTACGAGAAGGAATGTTCCTCGGATACATCGTCAACCAGCGAGGTATTGAGGCAAATCCAGAAAAGATCAAGGCTCTTTTAGGGCTGCGATCTCCGACGATGAAGAAAGAAGTGCAGAGTCTTACCGGACGGGTTGTAGCACTCAACAGATTTGTATCCCGAGCAACTGATAAATGCCTCCCATTCTTCAAAACACTGCGAAAAAGTTTTGAGTGGACTGATGAATGTGAGAAAGCCTTTCAAGATTTGAAGAAGTATTTGGGAGCCCCACCATTGTTGTCTAGGACAATAACTGGAGAGACGCTGTACTTGTATTTGGCAGTATCAGAAAATGCAGTTAGCTCGGCATTGATCAGATTGGAGAATGGAGTCCAGAAGCCAATTTATTACACAAGCAAGGCCTTCCGAGGTGCGGAAATCAGATACCCAAAGCTGGAAAAATTGGCACTGGCATTAATTGAAGCAAGTAGAAGAATGAGGCCATACTTCCAGGCCCATACCATCATTGTGTATACCGACATGCCGTTAAGACAAGCCCTTCACAAGCCAGAAAAATCAGGAAGATTGATGTACTGGGAAATAGAGCTCGGTGAATATGATATTGTGTATGAACCCAGATCATCGTTGAAGGGGCAAGCCGTGGCAGATTTTATAGCAGAGTTCACATACCCTGATACCCCCGAGGAGAAAAAGGTGCTTGCTGACCTACCTGTGGACGATACAAGATCAACAGACACAGATCCAGACCAACCAAGGTTGGTAAAAGGACTTGTGGATGTAGAAAAATCATCATATTCAAACCCCGACCAACTCCGGTTGGAAGAAGGGCGCGAACAAATGACCAACGAGGAACAAAGGATACCCGGGGATGATGAAAGAAAACAGATGATATTTCACCGAGGAACTCTAACAGATAAGAAATTTGAAGACGAGTTACATACATGGAGATTATATGTAGATGGATCATCTTGCACGGCTGGTTGTGGAGCAGGGATTGTTTTAAACTCTCCAGACGATATTGACATGGAGTATGCCTTGAGATTCCAATTCAAAGCTTCCAATAATGAGGCTGAATATGAGGCTATGATAGCAGGTTTTCATTTGGCGAAAGTTATGGAGGCACGACAAGTAATTGTTTTTAGTGATTCTCAATTAATTGTGAATCAGATGATGGGAATATATACAGTGAAGGGAGAGTTAATGGTGAAGTACCATGCAAAAGTGATGGAGTTATTAACAGAATTTGATGCTATTCAATTGGTAAGGATACCGAGAATGGAGAATGCTAGAGCAGACGCATTGGCCCGACTAGCGTCAGCTACGCGCACCGAGCTGCGAAGAACAATACCAATTGAAGTATTAGAAAGTCGGAGCATAGAAGAAGATCTGACGGTGAAGATTATTACCCTTGATTTAGGACCATCTTGGATGGATCCTATCAGAGCATACATTGAAGAAGGAGAATTGCCGGAGGACAAACTAGCTGCCAAGAAATTGAAGTATAAAGTTGCTCGGTATGTGTTAACTAATGGTGTTTTGTACAGACGAGGAATTATGGAAGGTTTGCAGAGATGTGTGCATCCATCAGAAGTCAAAGAATTGATTGAAGAAATTCATGAAGGATCTTGTGGAGCTCATGTAGCAGGTCGGACACTTTTGCAAAGGGTAATGACACAGGGATACTATTGGCCGACGATGAGGGCTGATTGTATAGCCTATGCTAAGAAGTGTGACAAATGCCAACGTTTTTCCTCCATCCGAAGAACTCCACAGGCATTGTTGACACCCATAACATCACCTTGGCCATTTGCCATGTGGGGAATTGATCTGGTTGGACCACTGCCAACGACCCGAGGAAGGTTCAAGTATCTCGTCGTGGCAGTAGACTATTTTACTAAGTGGGTGGAAGCTGAACCACTAATTGATATGACGTACGAGAAGGTCTATCAGTTCATATGGAAGAATATCATTTGTCGATATGGTCTCCCCCACGCTTTCATCACAGACCATGGAACGCAATTTGATAATGAAGAATTTGCTGCATATTGTCATCAGTCAAACGTCTTGAAGTTTCATTCAGCACCAGGCCATCCCCAAAGCAATGGACAGACTGAAGTGACGAACAGAACATTACTAAATGGGTTGAAGAAGAGGTTAAGTGAGGCTAAAGCAAATTGGATTAATGAGCTACAGTCAGTTTTGTGGGCTTACCGAACAACTTCCCGAGCAGCAACAGAAGAATCACCATATATGCTAGCATTTGGAAGTGAGGCTGTGATACCTGCCGAGTTGGGCCTACCAACACACAGGGTGTTAAATTTCAATTCTCCGATCAGTGATCTGATGAGAAGGATGGATTTGGATATGCTCGAGGAAGTCAGAGAAGAGGCAGCCATTAGGAATGCTGCTTATCAACAACGAACAGCTCTGTTTTACAACAAAAGGGTAAAGAAATGTGATATAAAAGAGGGGGATTATGTGCTAAAGAAGGTCATTCAGAAGCAGAATAAACTGGAAGCAAACTGGCATGGACCTTACCGAGTTACAGAGGTTGTTCGACCAGGAACTTACAGAATAGCAACTCTAGAAGGAGAGGAATTTAAGAACGCATGGAATGCTGAACACCTGCGCAAGTATTATCCGTGATGTCAAATGTAAAGCATTTCTTTCATTATGAATAAAACGAGGATGTTTCCCCATTTTCTTTCTGGTTAAAAGTTTTTCAGGGAATACTAGTGTAATACACTACACAACAAAAGTGCTCTAAGGAGCCAACCTCCTTTGGTTAGGAGGACAGCTCTACGGAGAAAAAGTGCTATAAGTAGCCAACCTCCTTTGGTTAGGAGGACAGCTCTACGGAGCAAAAGTGCTATAAGTAGCCAACCTCCTTTGGTTAGGAGGACAGCTCTACGGAGCAAAAGTGCTATAAGTAGCCAACCTCCTTTGGTTAGGAGGACAGCTCTACGGAGCAAAAGTGCTATAAGTAGCCAACCTCCTTTGGTTAGGAGGACAGCTCTACGGAGCAAAAGTGCTATAAGTAGCCAACCTCCTTTGGTTAGGAGGACAACTCTATGGAGCAAAAGTGCTATAAGTAGCCAACCTCCTTTGGTTAGGAGGACATGCTCTAAGGAGCCAAAAAATGCTCTAAGGAGCCAAAAGCTTTAAGGAGCCAAAAAGTGTACACCAGCATGATCAACTACAATGAGTTCTTTGAAGAACAAAATGTTCAAAAAATACACCAAGTATAGTTAGTCGGGGATAAAAACCCAATAACTGTAGTTGGTCGGCGAGGACAAATTATCGATCTTAGTTGGTCGGACGCATTTTTATAATTGAACCAAGTATAGCTGGTCGGGGATAAAAATCCATCAACTGTAATTGGTCGACAAACATTATTCACCCACCTTGGTTGGTTGGAAACAGTTTGAACATTTTTACTCATTACTTTATTATTAAGTGATCGATAAACATTACTAATACTTGTAACTTTTTATTAAGTTGCTTATTGAACAATAATATTGTTATCTTTTTAACAGATACATAGATACATATGTACAAATATAAAGGTGTTTGATAAACACAAGACTAACCAAATTGGCAAACAGAAAATGAAAATCTTTTCATTAATCTAGAATAAATTACAAGTTACAAGAAGGTACTAAATTGTTACATGGATATTACTATTCTATTGGTTTTTTGCCCTGTGCTTTAGAAACAGGTTCCTCGCCGGCAGGAGGGTCTTCTAGGCAAAGGGGAGAATTGATGAAATTAACATCTCTGAGCATTCTGACGTTCATAACAGAAGGTGTATCCAAAAGATGCTCAGGACGAGATAATTCAACTTGGGAGTGAAGGCTATAATCACCAAGATATTTTGAAATTAGACTGCGAGGAATGGAACGAGCTGGGATCCATGCCATATCCAATTTGAAAGGTGGTACAGGCAAGTCTAATAATGATGGAGCATGATAGTCCCATAAAAAATGCCCTTGCTCCAACTTTAACACACCCAATGCATTTAACCATCCTTGCTTGTAACCTTCATTGTTAGCATGTTCAATGCGAGCATCCAGATGAACGAGAGCTTCATTGTATCCAGCCATCCAGAATTCCCTTGGCTGTTTATGGAATTGGAAGGTTAATCTATCCAATTGTTCATGAAGGCTTTTGGCAAAGAGATCCTTGTTATGCAAGGCAGATTTCGTCGATGCCAGCTGATCTTCCAGAGACAGATTTTTATTGGACATTTCAGTCAGAGCACGGTCTTTTACTTTCAACTGGAATGCTTGATTTTCCAGAGTAGACTGAGTGCGAGCCTCTTCAACATTTCGACTGAGGACTCTTCCTCGCCCCCGAGAACCTCTTCCTCGTCCCCGAGCAGTTCCAGAAATGGCAGATCTTCTTAAGTCCTCCAGCTCTTGCCTTAGTTTGGCATTTTCGACCTCTAAGAACGAGAAGCCTTCATCAGTAACTGGTATTAATGCAGTAGAAGATGAAGCAGCAGATTCATATTGAGCCAATTTTTTCTGCAAATTATTATTTTCTTGTTCCAGGATCTCGGCAATTTGTCTGCAGGCTTCAACTTCACCTTTTAGGGTCCTTTCCCTAATATCATATGCAACAATGATCTTCTTATGGCCTGTTTCAGAAGAAAGTTGTTGGTATCTATTTTCATAATCTTTGTGTAACAAAGCCATTGATTCATTGTGCTGACCTTGGAGATCCTCTAAGGAACAATGCAGCTCTTCAATCAGGTCATAATAAGCGACATTATTGGCCACAGCTCGGTCGAGTAAATCTTTCAAATATCGATAAGCCTCAATAGCCTGTTCTGAAGCACCATGACCAAGGATATTAGCAATTTCCGATGTACAAAGGTCTGTATGACCATCCTTGTAGTATTGATGACATTGCTGCATCAGCTCAGTATCATGTGAAGAAATCAATTCCATTCTAGCAACAAACTAAAGACGAGAAAAAGACAACAATCAACAAAAACAAGTTATCAACAACAGAGATGAGCAAAGATATATTTTATTAGATCATCAAAAAGTTACATTGTTCGATTACAAGGAAATATAGAAATGATACCGAACAACTTCACACCTTTTCCTTGTCTCCCAAGACTTTCTCGGGAGGCTGGGACGAGGAGCTCGGTTGCTCGGTGGTAACAACAGCTTGATCGGTAGGAATCTTCTCGGGAGGAGGAGGAGTGGAAGAAACGTCCTCGGTGGCAGAGGGTTGAGAGGCAGAAACTTGATCGCCCATAGCCATATAAGACTCATCTGAGGCAGGCTCATCTTCTTCTTCTTCCACAATTGGTGGAGGAGGACCAGGGAGATGCCGTTGGAATAGCTCAGAATCGTCTTGTACCTTTAGCTCTTGCAAAGCAGCTACCCAGCCATCATGGAAGTATTTCAACTCCCCATTTTGAACTTGGGATGTCATTGCAGCTATCCCTCTCTCCCATCCTTTCTCCCAACCAACACTGAAATGTTTCTTGATTGCAACTTTTCTCCTCGACTTCTCCGAGGAGAGCTTCACCTCCAATTCCTCTTTCTTAACCTTGATATCTCGCAGAGTAGATAATTCTTCCTCTGCCTTTTTCAACTTATCATCAGAATCCTGATGTTTAACCTCCAAAACTTTAACTTTCTCCTCCAAGTTCTTGGAGGTTTCGGCCATTTTCGCCTTCTCAGCCTCAGCCACAGCCAGCTTTTTCTCCCAAACAGTTTTCTCCTCGATGTACTGTTGGCGAGATTCCTTCACAGATTGGGCTAAACCCAACAAAGCATCGTCAACATCGGATGAGGAACTGGAAGCTTTAATAACTTGATCTTTCTTCACGATGGTATTGAAGCAGTTCACCAGCTAAAAGATAAGAAAAACAATAAAGTCAACACAAATACAAGAATTCAAGAAAAAGAAAGAAAGACCAAAGGAGTGAGAAATTTACTGAAGAAAGATGACGAGCAGCTAGGGATGTCAGTGTATCCCTAGGAATATTTTCATCAACCCCGAGAACCTCGGGTATAACTGAGCTCATGGAAGAACTCGAAAGAATGATGTTTGAAACACTACTACCACCAGCGGGTAGAGAAGATGCAGTTCCAGCAAGATTAACTGAGGATGATTTCCTCAATCTCTTCAAAGGAGGGTCAGCAGCATCAACCAAGGAAGAAGTCTTGGTCGGAGAGATTGTAATCTCATCTTCTTCTTCTTCCACAATTGGTGGAGGAGGACCAGGGAGATGCCGTTGGAATAGCTCAGAATCGTCTTGGACCTTTAGCTCTTGTAAAGCAGCTACCCAGCCATCATGGAAGTATTTCAACTCCCCATATTGAACTTGGGATGTCATTGCAGCTATCCCTCTCTCCCATCCTTTCTCCCAACCAACACTGAAATGTTTCTTGATTGCAACTTTTCTCCTCGACTTCTCCGAGGAGAGCTTCACCTCCAATTCCTCTTTCTTAACCTTGATATCTCGCAGAGTAGATAATTCTTCCTCTGCCTTTTTCAACTTATCATCAGAATCCTGATGTTTAACCTCCAAAACTTTAACTTTCTCCTCCAAGTTCTTGGAGGTTTCGGCCATTTTCGCCTTCTCAGCCTCAGCCACAGCCAGCTTTTTCTCCCAAACAGTTTTCTCCTCGATGTACTGTTGGCGAGATTCCTTCACAGATTGGGCTAAACCCAACAAAGCATCGTCAACATCGGACGAGGAACTGGAAGCTTTAATAACTTGATCTTTCTTCACGATGGTATTGAAGCAGTTCACCAGCTGAAAGATAAGAAAAACAATAAAGTCAACACAAATACAAGAATTCAAGAAAAAGAAAGAAAGACCAAAGGAGTGAGAAATTTTCTGAAGAAAGATGACGAGCAGCTAGGGATGTCAGTGTATCCCTAGGAATTTTTTCATCAACCCCGAGAACCTCGGGTATAACGGAGCTCATGGAAGAACTCGGAAGAATGATGTTTGAAACACTACTACCACCAGCGGGTAGAGAAGATGCAGTTCCAGCAAGATTAACTGAGGATGATTTCCTCAATCTCTTCAAAGGAGGGTCAGCAGCATCAACCAAGGAAGAAGTCTTGGTCAGAGAGATTGTAATCACATCAGCAGGAGCATTTTTCTTGCTCGGGGCCACTGGGGGCTTCTCGGCAGCTTTGGAGGACCCAGCATCTACTTTTTTAGTCCCTTCTGGGACATCAATTTTGCCTTTCTGGGCTCCAACAGCAGAAGAAATTTCACCAAATAGAGCAGGAGGAGCTCTTTTCTTGCCCATTCTCTGAGATAGGGGGATATGAGAATCTGAAGATGAACTTTCTGGTGTTGAAGCTGGTTCAACAGGGCGAGCAGTATAAGAGGTTGTGTAACTCTTATACTGTAGTAAATATGAAGCAGATCTAATATGCTCGTCAGCAATGGTCTTATGCAAATTCCAGATAAGTTTCAAATGCTTGATATTCACTTCTGACTCTTTTGGAGTTTTTCTTTTGCTATCAACTGCAAATAAATACATAATGGAATATCAGTCATACATTTTGTCAAACATGATGAAAGCATAATTTCATAAGTAAAATAAAATGAAAAATAAACCTATCCCATTGCCGTATGGAGGGCATCTGGGACCGTTGTATACTTCATTCCCAGATAAAGGCGCATGTTGCCAATTTTTTATGACCAACCCATGCTCAAAATAATCCCTATTTGAGTCAGGGAGATTAACTACAAGAGCCCTATTCAAATACCTAGTTTTTAAATAATAAATATTATCTAGAACAGCCCATTTATAACAAAACATAATTTCAGGGATCCCAATACGAGTCCCATGAGTTAGATTTAATTTGTGCACCCCTTTAATTATTCTCCATGAATTGGGGGCTATTTTTGCAGGAACAAGATCAAAATATTGACAAAACTCAAGACATAATGGGTTTGGTGGAAAGGAAAAACCGCATTCAGCAACAAAAAGACTGGGGAACCAATGTCCCTCAACCAATCGAAAGTAATCTAAAGGCTCAGAAAGAACCTCTAGAGTTACCCACGAAGGAATGGAAAAATCAGAACGGAATTTCTCAATAGACTCCACAATATAAACCATATTGAATAAAAGAGATACATAAGAAAGAAAGAAGATCTTACAGAAAGAAAGGAGATGTGTTGACAACGAACGGAAACAAGGATGAACGCACAAGAGAAGAAGAGAATAGAAAGCTTGAATGCAGAGAATGAAAAACGTAGACGACGGTATGGTTACCAAAGAAGTTTAAATACTTTGCATTGGGAAGCGGCGAAAGAAATGATTACCAAAAAGAAACTACTAAACTTCCGGCGGCTAAGAGGACAAAATTTGCACGAATATCAAAGCGCTTATAAAAAAGGCGGAAACTGCGAAATAAGAAGGAAATTTGAATACAATGTTCCTGAAACCCGAGAAGGACATTTAATATTGCCATATACCGAGAAAGAATGTTCCATACTCTTCAAAGTTCAAAATATGAAACATTGGGAGCTTCTGTTGATACCAAAATTAATATGCTGATGTGGACGAATAAGACGAAGACATGTATCAATCTACGTGGCACAATAGCAGCGAGGAAGATCATTTCCCGACCAACCATGCTTCTTTCCGAGCAACGAGATAACACCGAGGAACTCTATCACACCGAGGAACTCTATCGCACCGAGGAACTCTAACGCACCGAGGTACTCTAATGTTCCGAGGAACCCCTGATCAGCGAACAGCTATGGCGGTCCGAGCTGCATCTCGGTCGTATCATTAATTGCCAGATAATCAACAGTTCAGATATTCATTGAATGCTTATATTCTTGGCACGCACTCTGCATTAAATGTATTACCCTTTCGTATGTATATCATTGAATTTATCGAACCTTTCATGTACAGCCTCAAGGCTATAAATACCTTGTATCATCCTCATTCAAAGGGGACCGGAATTTCTTGAGAGAATTTATAATCAAGAATTCCACAAACACTCAGCAATAACATAACAGTGGACGTAGGCTTTATTCCTAGCCGAACCACTTTAAAAATCTCTTTCTTATTTATTTATCTGTGATTGAATAATTAGAGCGATCTAGTTTTTTACATCAACAGTGATGTTGACTTGATTTTTTTTAGATGGAAAAGGACCCTTCTTTTTTTAACTATAATCTCTGGCATCAGGAGTTCCCCAACGACTCCTTTACTCTTATCTGTTCTGGATGATGAAGGAATTGGATCTTTGTAATGTTTCTCGGATCAAGTCATTAGTTAATGAAGGCAGGGAAGAATAAGAATTTGGTATTTTAATCTACTTAAGGTGTAATGGATACCTTGTTGAAACCCTATCAATTATTCAAAGTATATCATCCCAAACAAATATGCAACTAAACTGACTTCCCTATAATTTGATTCATTATATGAACTATTAAAATTATCCCTCATTCAGAGTAATAATGTAATATTTTTATGCAAAATGGATACACTCAACCACCTCTACCGCCTCATCATACATATTTTCCCACTCAGTAGGGAATTGACAAAAGGAAGGTACCAGGAACCGTGGAGTTTTAGGATCGTGAGCAACTCAGATATCGGTCATATTTCTTAGTTTTGGAGGAACATATCTAACGTGGCCTGCACAATGTTGTCTAGGCTGAACTCTTTTATAAGCACAACCCATTCATCATATTCTTGATCCAATATTCTGGCTTTTATAAACAGGTTACTAATCTTCACATAATCAATATTCATGTCTAAGGACAAATTAACCCAAACTTCTGAGTTTATCTAAAATTGCAGGCTGATCCATACCTCCCCCTTCTGAGCGGGTACAAACGACAATGCAGGCTTAGGTAAGGAGTTACAGGACTTGATCAACAGAGTTTGTAGGATGCGGGAGTAAGAAAGGACAACTTTTGAGGGGTTTTTGTGAGATGCTAGGTAGATGGGGTGTTTCAACAAGCTGGAATCTGGTTAAGGGGTCAATTTTTGTATCTCATTCTAAAAGGATGGCATTCGCCCGACTTATGTGTGTTGGGGAGGATTATGGGTGGCATTGGGCTTAGGATTGGCTGGTAGGGAAATAATCCCCCCATTTACGAGACTCTGGATAACATTCTTGGGATGAAAGCATTGATCACTGGTGTGCCCGATGATTTAGTGGAAATCGTAATGGGCGTCATGTTTGAAGTTTCTTGGAAGAGGATCTGGTAACGATCGCGGTTCCAAAGGTTTAATGAAGTTTCGGGAAACCCGTTCCTAATACACTTATGACAAAGGAGCATGGAGTTCAATATACTCCTTTTTGTAAGGGTTAGGACAATTTTTAGGTGTCTAAGAAGTGGCAGGTTGGATTATTTTATTGATGGTTAAGACTGGGGCGATGGAGGACTTGTCATACATTTTTTACATGAACTACCCAATCAATCTCTTTGATTCAAATTCTACTTTATGACTTACTATCCCTTCTTCAATTTTCTACCCTAGCCTCTCGAAGGGCTCTGAATTGAGGGTAGTACTTTCTCCCGTTAAAGCTCAAATATGGGCCAAGAAGTTTTTTTTCACTTTTCTCACCTATTCTTCTTCTGACGGTCTATTGATTGTTGTATCTTCTTTATCTCGCCACCTTTTGATGAAGCTACTAACTGCTCCCCTGGATTATGTCTGACTAGATCCAATTCTCAGCATGTGACTTTCATGTCCTCATTATACTTATACTATGTCATGAACTATCTGGATATGTATTCCCAACTGTGGATTCTAGGCTCTTCGAGGGACAAGATCCACCTAAGGGAGCTTTCCTTGAGGGTTTTCTGGAACATTTGGGAAGTTACTTTCTCTGGCCCCCCAAGGAGAGTCATAGAACGATGATAATTGTGTAAAATAATAATTGAAGGCCCGCTACCTCTGAACTTCTCAATGTCTAGCATTTTGAATGTCTTCGATAATCGGGTCCTGGGATAAGGAGGCATGTGGGTGTAATCCATGTAGTTCCCTAAAATCTTGACCTGATTAAATCTCATATATAGTAACCTAAGGTAATCCTTGATCTTATTCAGTTCTTCTACCTTGGGATCCATTGGCACTGGTAGATTAGCCCCTGAATGGGTAAGATTTGGTATCGCTAGCTAAGCAGACGGCGACCTATTGGCAGGTGGGGCATGTAAGGAATGTTGATACTCTTTTTGGTAACTATACTGGGTTAGGAGCAACTGAACCATGACATAGGGAATGAGGATTTCAAGATCGGGCCTAAGGAGTCTGAACCTAGTGTCCTTGCATTTTCCAGACTTCTTCTTAGAGGTTGTTACTAGCACAGAGCTAGGCAAGGATGGTCATCAAATCTGGTTGGGCATTTGTATCTTAGTCAATGTTCTCCATGAATAACCTTCGGAGGGATAACTCAAACTCTGTAGAAGCAGCAAAGGAAGAAGTAGAGCTTCAGGGTGGTTTAATAAAAGACTAGAGTCAATAGGGAGCCCGGCCAAAAATCAGGGCATGCGATCACACCTTATAAACAAAAATAATTTTGGGGTTTATTTCGAGGGAAAGAGGAATATTTTTGGTATTTAAGTTTTCCTTTTTGAAAAGGGGAAAAATATTTTTTGTACTTTTTTAAAAAAAGGGAAAAAAGTAAAATCCTTTGCATAATTATTATTATTAGGTTCCACTTATATTATGTTTTTCCTAGGTTGCAAGAAAAATATGGTACAGGACCCGAGTATGGGGAAAAGATAGGGTACATGATGTAAGGCATGGTTTGAGTTGTTTATAGACGCACGGACATGGTCCTATTTTTAAAAATGGGCGAAATAGCGCAAAAATTCAAGTGGTAAGGCATCCCAAAATTTGGGCATAGTTTTGCATTATAACCGATAAACTAGGTATGAGTGTCTTAGGGTAGATGCCTATATGAGGTTGATGCATTTAGTGGGTTAGTGGAAAGGTTTCCCTCGTAGGCATGACTTCCATAATATACCTCTTACCCATAAGGGCACTCATTCATCGGTATGTGTGGACAAGCCATATTATATACCTAAGTGTACGTGAATTGCCTCATAATATACCTCATGGAGATAGTACGTGTGAGAGTGAATTCGATATACTCTACATATGTGAACGAGTTCCCTACTTTATACCTACCATCGTGATTTCGGTCAAGTGGTATGATGCGGTTGGAACCATTTGATAAATGTCTAATGTACAAGGCCAATGGAAGGTGGGACTAATATCACATAGGTTAACTACTCCCTGTAGGACTAGCACCCATGACGAAATGACCTTCCAATATAGAATAAAATTTTTGGTTAATATTGCAATGCTCAAGTGACATAGCGTGCAAGAATTCATAAGTTTTAATAAGTATCTTATGGAGAGTTTTATGTATGCTAAATATGACAAGTACTACACTATGAGGGAGAATATACAAGTATCCTGGGATAAGAGGGATAACATGGAGAGAAAAACTAGTAAATCATGGAGACTATACAAAGCTTGGTGATAGATACAAAAGTGTGAAACATGTGAATATACAAGTGAGTGAAGAAAGTATGAAAAATATATATAAGTGAGATAAATGTGGAAGTGTGTTCTAGTGAGACTAAACATGGATATCTATAAGTCGTGGGTGAAATATATGAGTAAACATGAAGCCATATACGAGTGAAAAAAATGTGAGAGTGTGTGCTAATGAGACTAAACATGGATACTTATAAGTGATGTGAATCATATGCAAGTGAGATTAAGTGGAGTAAATCATGTGCATATATACATGTGAGTAAAGGGTGAAATGTAGTGACTATATACAAATTAGTAAAAGGTGAAATATGTGATAAGAAAATGATATATACATGTGATGATAAAGAAGCATGGTAGATATAAATATCATGATAAGAATGAGGCATATACATAATATGTAAGTATGAGAGTAAGAAGAAAATATAAGTGTTGATGTAGAGATGAAGAAAAGTAGGAGAGAAAAAGAAACAACACCCATGTGGAAATAAAGTATATACCTATAGAAAAATCCCCAATGGATTTGCCACTGTGGCCATCCCAGTCGGACTCTTCCGGTGCGGGTTGGCCCCAAAATTGGAGGGGAGAGAAAATCGGCGAAATCTCCCTCACTGTGCGTGCGAGGATTCGAGGATAAGGGAATACTTTTTTTGTCACTCGCACTGATCTTCATAGTATCGATCATTTTCAGAAGGGGAGAAAATAGAGAAATGGAGTGTCATCCTATTTTTCTCAAAACAGGGAAAAAAATGTAGTTGTCGCAAGAGAATAATGATTGAGCGTGAATTGTGTGCTCATGTAGAAGCACTGTCATTGTTTTCAGTTCACCGCCTCAATGCAAAAACCTAAACTATAACTACACTTGTGTTACAAGTATAGCGATAAGTCAGGTATCGTAAGAAATCCATAGGGAACGTCGTATACATTTAAATTGATTTATTACTTCGAGAATAAAAGTGTAAAAGGTGATAGGTTGGAAATAGTAAAAGGGGGAAATAAGAAGTTAACACTAAACAAGATTTAATAAAATGAAAGTTAGGTCCGTATTCTCACCCCGGGATGAACAACGCATAATTAGAATTTCAGTTAGAAATCTATTTAACGAAGAATTTTAGTTAAGCATCACACAATAAGGAATCCAATCCAAAGTTGCAAGATTTAACATTGAATAGAAAATCATCACACGCGGATTAAATTCGGATTATCTCTATAAACATTAACATTGCTTGATAAAGAAAGTTAAACGCATAATGATATGACTTTGATATGCAAGGTTTCAATTAAATGCAATTTTACACAAAACCCAACTTTCGGAGCTCGATACCCATTAATGGCGAAAATGAAACCTCGACCGGTTATCTAGGTCCAGAAATGTAAATACAACAATGGTAATAAGCTAAAATAATTAAATACAATAAAGAAGACAATGAATAGTAATAAACAATACTTACATAAACATGGGCGCACAACCAAGATGGGAGGAGGTCCACAGAGCTCCCAAAACAAACCTTAAAAATTATATAAAATGAAAGATATATCTTAAAAATGAAGAGGAAATGGTTATATAGTAAAACCCTAATTGAAAACTCTCAAATAAAATAAGACATAATCTACATGGCCAAATCGATTCGACTGTGTCCGAATCGATTCGAAAAGGGATATCTAGTGCAATGTCTTCAACCGAATCGATTCGTCGGATGCTTAATCAATTCAAAAAAGGGAAAATTGTCTACTTACCTTGAACGAATTGATTCACCAAGGGCCGAATTGATTCTACCCTGTAGGATTTGTCTACTTTCCCCTTTTTTGTCTTGTTTGTATTTCTCTTCCACTCAAAGTCCCGCAACTTCTTTGTTTGAACTCGGATTCACGCACCGTTTGCGGCCTCGCGAAGATTTCTTATATGTATACAACTTGCATGAAATATCGAGTTCAAAGCATATTATTCTTTGGGTTTAGTTTTGGCTGACTCATGAACTTCCCTTTATCTTTCTCATTATGGCTTTGAGATAGACAACTTATTTGTACCTTGAGCTGGGACACCCCACCTATTTTAATCACGGGTGATCAATCCTTTATCAAAATAAATAGGAATATCATTTGGTTCATTCTTAGCATCAATGTCGAGAATATTTTTATTTTCCTAACCACCTATATTAAATTAAGTAGGTGCCAATTTTATTTTTCATTATCGTAACAACATCTAGAAATATAAATAATATGACTTATCCACATAAACATCAAAGTCTGAATCATCACATGAAAAATAGATAAACAATAAATATCAAATCAACCATCGATTCAAAATTAAATCCAAACCATAAGTCTACTGGAATAAAACTGAATCCAAATACAGCGTTTGATAAATAAAACTAAAAGACTATATCAACTAAAGGGGCAATATGTTCAAATGAAATACTGAATCATAAATCCTAGTCCATGAATGAATTAATGAAGCCTTTACACAAATCTTGTATGCCTCCATAAGTGTTGTATATACACAGTCATGGAATGAGTCACCAAACTTGGCGTCCCTATGGCTAGACACCTAAAATATTCAGGAAAATATTTTTGACACATCAGAGCCCAAATTTTTTTGAAAATATTTAGCAAGTAATTAAGATGCAATAATTAAATATGCATGAACACTTTTCATATTTAAGCGGGTGTCTCACTCTCTCGAGACATTACTCACCGCTCAACTATTGTGCACACCTATCGTTTATCTCATAACACAACTGTTTATATTACCCCGCCTAACAAGACACATTACAAATCTTCCTATTACTCTACTCTAACCCAAGTACTTCCTCACTTTGATTCATAAGTTATTTTACTCCTTAACTTACTTAATCATTTTCACTTTAATTAATTATATTACATTCACACTAGTTTTATATCAAAATACATTCACACTTTGTATTTAACCTGTATATAATTATTTACTCCATTATATACGTATGAATATATCACAACAGTCATACATATATAGCGTATAATAATCATCCTTCCGAATAATAACACATTGGTTGCTCGTTTCTACAATGCTATCATATCCCACGTATATTCACTCTAACGCGGCTACCATAAGTCGGTTAACTCATGCCGAAATAGGTAAATAAAATCGCAAACATAGTGGAGGTGGTTATATTCCCCCGAGAGTGAGACTGAATCATACCCAAAGCGTCTCACCTCAAAAAATAAATCACACAATAAAATACCGGGTGATATAACCAGGGACATTACTCTCCCTGCATTCATGAGAGTGCGCTTTTTGTTCAACTAGATAAATTAATTTAAATAAGCCCAATTTTTAAATAACCAAATTCAAGTAACCTCCTAGGTTATGCATCTAATAGTGATTGATTAACAATAAACACATCTGAAGTCGAAATGCCCGGAGGGCCCCCCGATTTTAATTTCTGATTAACACATATTCTTTAAAAACAATTTCCTAGTTAACTAGAATTGCGGAAGCGTTAGATGATGGTTCACAAAACAAACAAACACCAAATTTTAATTTCTATTTCAAATTAAAATTAAACACAAGTGAAAATTAATAAAACACACACAAATATTAATTTCATTTAAACCAATTAATTCAAGTCCTGGAATTTGCCTAAGTCATAATTATTAATATTTCCAAAATAGGATAAACCATTTTTCACACATGACTTGAATTAAATAAACTTTAGACAAATTTAATTATGCACCAAATTAAATTAATAGTGATTTAAACCAATTTTATCTTCTTTACCTAAGCATGCGTTCTACGTGATATTGCATGATAAAATAAAACAAGAAATCACTACGCCGTGATGTACGAGGAAAAACCCAAGACGGGAAACAACCTCGGACGGCCCTAGCCACAAATCCACTAGATATGGATTTACAAATACAAGACAAAAGACTTTCAACACCCGACTCGATCCCTCTCAAGCCTCAACGCTTCTTTTTGTAGACACCTCTTCCTAGCGGATAACCCTGGAGCTCCACCGCGATCTCGGAATCCACCGATAGGACTTTATATGGTCACCGTCACCCGAACTAGGAGCCTTTCTCCAAGTGGGTAAATAAATGTAAACATCTTCTTCTTTGTGGGATGTAGAAGTAAACCCCAAGATAACTCTTCAAAGCGGTAGAGTGAACCGGTGCCAAACTCTAAGAAAGATATATGTATATGGGAACTTGGAAGAAACTTATTTGGGTGTAAACTAATGTTGTATAAGTTTTTCTCTTTGTAAAATCTCACTCAAAACATGATCTTTTTCTCTATTTGATTTTGCTCTCAAAACACTCTCTAGGAGTTAGTAGGATATGAAAAAGATCATTATAAAAATTTGTTTCCCGCACATAATGAAGTCTGAGAAAAATCAGTTAAGAAACAAGTGGGAAAGTGGGGGAAAACTGCTTAAAACTGTTCCCGCCTGACATCTCGTTCGAACGACATTTCGTTCGAACGAAATCTCGTTCGAACGAGCCTTCTAACGAAGTTACAGAATGAACTCGTTAGAAATCTCGTTAGAACGACCATCTCGTTCGAACGACATTTCGAACGAAGTTCCACTACGCCATAATGGGAAGTCGTTGGCAATCTCGTTCGAACGACTTGTGGCTCGAACGACACTTCGAACGAAGCCATAAAATGTTTAAAAAAAATATTTTTAAGCCCATAAACATTTATATATTTTATATAAAAGTTTTAATGGAAAACATTCTGAAACCAAAACACAGTTTTAAACCTAGCACCCAATATAAACCGTTCCAAGCTCCTATATATATATATATATATATATATATATGTAATGCATTCATACCTTGGGAGCATGGAACCACAGTTGATGACGTTGAAACGAGGCACACAAATCACGGATTTTGCTGAAGCTTTATACTTTTTGCCGCTACGTCTTCAACTAAACACATCATAGGATTGAGAGATGATCAATATTGAGAGATGATCAATATATTCTATCCTATGACTCAAACGTTTTTGTCCGTAATTGAGCCAAAACTACAAAGGACTCAATTGGAAATTTGCGTCCTTACAAATCTCCCCTTTTGGCTATTCCGGGACAAAACTATACAAAAATCCTAAAGGGCCGTCAAGCTCTACTGGACTAATAAAAAGTCCCACCCAAAATAAAAATACAATGCTTGACTCAAATAACATAAAGGATCAACAATCTTTGCCGTTGAAAGTTGCCTTTTTAAAATTAATTCCTGCACACTTAAGCAAACACATTACACGCATAGGGAATATCAAAATATTAAATGCAATTAAATAATAACTCCACCTAAATTAATTCTCCCCTTTATCAAATATGATCAACTTAGAAAGACGTCTCCCCCTAAGATAAATCTCCATTAAACTAAGATACGATAATAATAGGATTAGATACCATTTCTCCCCCTATCATTCTCCCCCTTTTTGTTCAGGAATAGACAAAGGCTTAAAGAATCAAACAGTGACTTATCTCCCCCTAAAATATGTAATGGTGCATTTAGAGATGAAAATATTAAAGCATATAGGTAACAAAAATACAAACTAATCCAACAAATAACAACTTAGACCAAATAGGATGCAATAAAATGATACCAATATGATATATAAATTTTTAAGCATGTGATATCAACGAAGAATGCAGTAAGATGGATACCAAGTATGAATTAAAGCATATATGGATTAGAAATCAAAGCAAAGATTAAACAAAAATATCAAATATGTATACATAAGATATAACTACTAGACGTAAGTACACATATATAGATATAAGCACACAAATGACACACACAAAATATAATTGGAGTCTTTCACACTCGTATGGCGAAAATGTGGCATATGGAAACGAAAGTGTTGGGGTGTGAACTAGTAACGATTAAATTTAGACCCAATCACTTAAAAACATGTTCACGGAGTTCTCATTTGATTGCAAACTTCATCACATTTGAATATAACCTCATGTGACAATATATATTGGACTCAATGAACAAACATACACAATGCATATAAGCCTAGCATATTGATGATTCTATAAACCAATAGAGTAGTGACATGAGATACGCAACTAGGATAAACGGACATTGTGAAAACCGTTAATATACCATCAAATCTCCCTCAATAAGCATTTATATAAATTTTGAATGAATATATCAATCAAACATAGGCCTTGGCAATTATTTTTCCTTTTAATGCCATATTTTCTATTTTTAGGCCTTTGGACCACGTATTTCTTTTAGGTCCATTCAAAACGGTGGCTTACAATCGCAAAGGATCACTAAGTCCTTTCGGAGCCCTTCCCCGTGCACATTTTTATTTATCATGTTTTCATTTTTCACACAAATCTCACGTGCAACGGATTTTGACATGCACTAGTCCTCCTAAGTCACAAATATGTAGATGACAAGATTGGAAGGAGAACACCTCACATAGCTCAAATATACATACGAAGTTAAAATTTCAAAAGAGCTCGTGCATGTGTGAATAGAGGCGTATAAAAATAGAATCCATTTAAACAACACAAAATCCAACTACTCCATATAAGCATGGTAAAGAACACAATAAGGATTGATAATATAAACCAAAAGTTCTTGCCACATGGGAGCGTTAAAGGAGGGATTCAAACACAAGTATATGCCACTTAAAGTGTGTCAAACCAAAATACACACAAAATAAAATCTTTATGAGTTTTTGACAATTTTCACCAAAAATAAAAATATATACCCAAAATACAAATAAAAATCATTTGAATTTTTTTATTAGGCTTAAATTCCAATAGATAAAAACCCAAATGATAAAAAAAAATCTTTTTGTATTTTTCAATTAATGCAAACAAAATGAAGAAATAAAATACAAAAGATAAACAAAAATCATTATTCTAGCATGTGATCAAGCATGGTGCATAAACTAAAAAATGATTAAACAAGCATACATTTAGCATGTGAATATAGCATGAAGTACAAACGCTAAAGTATGCAAACACTAACATATTCATCCTTTAGATTTAGTAGGGGAGGAAGCATGTGAAAGTAAATGAGAATCAAAAACCCTATTTTGCAAGGCAACCAAGTCGAATTTCCTAACCCAAATTATTGAAGAATGACTATCTTGGGGTGTAGGAATTTTAAATACACTGGTTGCTTTACGTTGGGATTTTCAACGAATTCATTTAAGATCAAAACAAAATTTCCTAAGATGACCTTTTCGACCACAATGTGTACAAGTAAAATCATGTCGAAAAGATTTACCTACAAAGTAATCTCTAAAAGCTTTCCTAGTAGATTCTCCAAAAACATTGGTTTTAGCTTTATGAGTAGATTCATTATAAGTATTGAAGGCTAAACCACACATGTCATTTTTAATTTGGACCGTTCCTAAGATTTTATCTAATTTTTCCGAACGACACTCCAAATCAAATTTGACATTACTAGAGTCTTTTAATTTATTTTGCAATTCTAAAATGTTAGACTCTAATAAAACATTTCGCTCTTCGAAAGCAAGAAGCTCCTTTTTCAAGGATTCCATTAAACCCCTAAGGCTATATTTCTCGCCTTCTATATATTCAAGCTTCTCTTAAAGAGCCTCCTCTCATGTCTTAAGATCTTCAACCAACATACTATCATCAATGACCTTGACACGCTCTCTTAAACTAGCTTCTAACTTCAAATTGGCTCTTTTCAATTTAATAGATTCTTGGTAAAGTTCTTGAAAAACATTTTGAAGTTCACTCACATTAACCTCTTCTTCATTTTCACTCTCTTTTTCTTCTCCACTCTCACTATCATAAAAAATAAGGGAATAAAAAACTTTGACCTCGGAAGTGTCATGAGTTTGAGTATCTTCATGAGAAGATTCACTTTCGGTGCTCACATGACTAGCCATGAACGCCACAAAATTTGGCTTAGTGGGGGAATCGAGTCCCTCTTCCTTATCACTGTCACTAAGGGTCGCATTATATGAAATGGGTCGTTTACCCTCTTTCCTTAGTTTAGTGGGGAACTCAGAAGCCCTATGGCCATAACCCTCACAACCAAAAAACCTATTAGACTCGGCCCTATTTAAATTTTCATTAATAGGTTTAGGGATCTTCTCGGCTTTGCCATGCTTAGGAGTTTCAAATTTCTTAAAGTCATTTTTAAATTTATCTTTGTTAAATTTAAGAAATTTTCTAAATTTATGAGCAAACAAAGCCATGTCTTCTGAGTCACTATCACTCTCGCTCTCTACTACTTGTTTGACCTCTTTTCGGGATTTTAAAGAAACTTTATTTTCAGTTTTAGAGGGAAACATATCTAGTTCATAGCTTTGTAAATCACCTACAAGCTCTTCTAATTTCGTAGAGGCTAAAGTTGGTAAAGAATTTAAAACGGTCACTTTTGGAATAAATCTATCGGGAAGGGACCTTAAAATTTTCTTTACATCTCGGTTATCGTGTATTTTCTCTCCCAAGTTAAAAGATGAATTGACAATATCGGACAGTCTAGCATAAAATTGATCAAAAGTTTCATTATCGTTCATTTTGATAGTTTCAAATTAAGTGGTGAGGTTTTGGACTTTCGAAGCTTTAACGACACTTGTACCTTCATGAGTGAGTTGTAAAATATCCCAAGCTTCTTTAGCGGTCTCAGACGTCATAATGCATCAGAATTCATCTAGTGTGACAGCGCTAAAGAAGGCATTTAAACCACGGGAATTAAAATTTGAAAGTTTAAACTCATTCTCAGTCCATCTATCAGCCGGTTTGGGAACATGTTCATTTTCAACTAAATGAGTTGATTGAGACCACCCGTTAACTACATACATCCAAACCCTTTCATTGATAGATTTAAGTGCTGATTTCATTCGTGCTTTCCAATACGCATAGTTAGAACCATCGAAAATAGAAAATTTTGAAAATGGGAAAAATTCCATTTTAGCCAAAAAATTATTTAAAAGGTCTTTAACGAAATAACTTATCGCTTTGGCTCTGATACCAATCTGAAGTCGAAATGCCCGGAGGGCCCCCCAATTTTAATTTCTAATTAACACATATTCTTTAAAAACAATTTCCTAGTTAACTAGATTTGCGAAAGAGTTGGATGATGGTTCACAAAAGTAACAAACACCAAATTTTAATTTCTATTTCAAATTAAAATTAAACACAAGTGAAAATTAATAAAACACACACAAATATTAATTTCACTTAAACCAATTAATTCAAGTCCTAGAATTTGCCTAAGTCATAATTATTAATATTTCCAAAATAGGATAAACCATTTTTTAACACATCACTTGAATTAAATAAACTTTACCCAAATTTAATTATGCACCAAATTAAATTAATAGTTATTTAAAACAATTTTATCTTCTTTGCCTAAGCATGCGTTCTAGGCGATATTGCATGATAAAATAAAATAAGAAATCACTACGCCACGATGTACGAGGAAAAACCCAAGACGGGAAATAACCTCGGACGACCCTAGCCACAAATCCACTAGATACGGATTTACAAATACAAGACAAAAGACTTACAACACCCGAATTGATCCCTCTCAAGCCTCGACGCTTCTTCTTATAGACACCTCTTCCTAGCAGATAACCTTGGAGCTCCACCGCAGTCTCGGAATCCACCGATAGGACTTTATATGGTAACCATCACCCGAACTAGGAGCATTTCTCCAAGTGGTTAAATAAATGTAAACATCTTCTTCTTTGTGGGATGTAGAAGCAAACCCCAAGATAACTCTTCAAAGTGGTAGAGTGAACCGGTGCCAAACTCCAAGAAAGATATATGTATATGGGAACTTGGAACAAACTTATTTGGGTGTAAACTAGAGTGATATAAGTTTTTCTCTTTGTAAGATCTCACTCAAAACATGATCTTTTTCTGTATTTGATTTTTCTCTCAAAACACTCTCTAGGAGTTAGTAGGATATGAAAAAGATCATTACAAAAAATGGTTTCCCGCACATAATGAAGTGTGAGAAAAATCAGTTAAGAAACAAGTGGGAAAGTGGGGGAAAACTGCTTAAAATTGCCAAAAACTGTTCCCGCCTGACATCTCATTCGAACGACATCTCGTTCGAACGAAATATCGTTCGAACGAGTCTTCTAACGAAGTTCTAGAATGAACTCAATAGAAGCTCGTTAGAAATCTCGTTAGAACGACATTTCGAACGAAGTTCCAGTATGCCATTATGGGAAGTCGTTGGCAATCTCGTTCGAATGACTTGTGGTTCGAACGACAATCTCCTTCGAACGACACTTCTGATGAACTCACAAAATGTTTAAAAAATCTTTTTAAGCCCATAAACATTTATATATTTTATATAAAAGTTTTAATAGAAAACATTCTGAAACCAAAACACAGTTTTATACCTAACACCCAATATAAACCGTTCCAAGCTCCTATATATATATATATATATATATATATATATATATATATATATATATATATATATATATATATATATATATATATATATATATGTAATGCATTCATACCATGGGAGCATGGAACCACAGTTGATGACGTTGAAACGAGGCACACAAACCACGGCTTTTGATGAAGCTTTATACTTTTTTCCGCTACGTCTTCAACTAAAAACATCATAGGCTTGAGAGATGATCAATATATTCTATCCTATGACTCAAACGTTTTTGTCTAGAATTGAGCCCAAAATACAAAGGACTCAATTGGAAATTTGCGTTCTTACACATTCGGATTATAACAGATTCAATCACACACAAACAGATGAGGAAAAATCCCCCAAAGGGGCAAAACCTTTTTTATTTCATTATGATTTGTAAACACATACATACATAGAGAAATACAATTTGACAAATGAAGACCCTCAGGCACCGGTTCGTTGTCATTATTCCCTCAAGATGCTCAATGGACAGCAGTGTAGGGAACCCTTTCTCAACACAAGACGCTCCACAGATGTGTGTATGGTTGGGTTTAGCAAAATTCACTCATAATTCTAAGTGTTTGTGAATCTTAAGGTGTTTAGGCTCAATAAAAGGTTAAGACTTAATAAATTAGGTCTAATGAATGTTTCCTCCAACGTCTTAAACAAAAATGTCTCCGAATTTGGAAATTTATAGAACTCGAAGAAAAAAGATACGTCGAATTTTTCCGAGCTCATCGGACCGGTACAAAAAGGATAATCAGATCGGATCGGCATCCGAATCAGTTCATTTTTCTCTTTAAATGGATCGACCCGCTTCTTAAAACTTGGCAGAAGGTTTTCGAGAGTCGGATCATTTCATTTTTGCATGAACAACAAGTTAGAAAATAAGACTTCAGGTCATCGGACCGGTTCGATCTTCTTTAGGACCGGATCGATCCGATATCTGTTTTGCTTGAGTTTTCTGTATGTGGAATCTTACAAATCGAAAAATGTTACCACAAACACAATATTGAAGGAAACGAGCATGAAACACAATGTTGGTGATGATGGATACGTGAAATTCAGAATTCAAATTGACGTCGTCAAAATATGCGTCTCGAGATTAATTTAATTTAGAGATTTATAGTGCGCGTTTCGAGACAACATTCCCTTTTCCATAACCGATCAAAATAATAAAATAAAGATCATCAACGACTTTTGTAAAATGCTGAATTAGAACTATGAGTGAACCATAAACTAGGATTTATTTAAAAACTCAAAAAGATCGATAGGCTCGAAATCTCACCGGGTTTTGTTAATCTCCACACTTATTCGTTAAGTCGTCAATTTTCGAATAATTTCCATCTTTGATCAATTTCGGCTTTGTACATTTGATTTTTACAACTTGAGACAAAATATTTGTGACATTTTTGAAGCTTTTAAATTCCAATCTTTATTTATTTTGAAGAAAAATATTTTTGGCTTTTTTCAAAATTTTTCAATTTTTTTCTAAAAAAAACACTCTTGGAAAGAACATGTGATCGAATAAATGAATCTAAACAATAAACGGGAAGAATATCCCACACCCCCTATCTTAAATGTTGCATTGTCCTCAATGCGAATCAAGAACACAACATAAAGAGAGGAAAAGAAAGATATTACCCAAAATGGAGCGATCCCCGAAAAGTACGAGTCCATTGAATCTACAACACACGTTAGAACCATGCATAGCAAAAATAATAACAAAAACTATAAGCTAAAAAAAATAAGCTAACTATTGTACAACCTACGATTTTCAAATTCTAATAAGTTATACACTAAAAGTCGAAAAATTTGAGGGTCCACCCAAAATACAATATGACTTTGATGGATTAATGGTGTACCCTCACTAGGATGCATGCCTCCTAAAAAAATATAATTCCGTTTGACCAACGGAAGGCATGTGTGAGATGGAAAAAATGAACCATCACCAATTAAAATTTTTAACGGAATGATGGGGGGTTTGGATGCTAGGTGGGACAAGTAGAATTGAGATCCAAGAAAAATATAATCACCTCCCAAAGATTTTCCAAGCAGTATGGGGAGAGGGGCACACAAAAAGGAAGAGTCCATATTAGAAAAAAATCCTAGCAAAGTGTCTTTGTCGGTAAAAGGTGTAAACGTTACAGAATTTTCAACCGACTCATAGGAATCTAGCTGTACTTCTAATGGTTCAATTACGGTGAACAAAAATGGAGATGAAATAAACTCAATCTCAAGTGATTCATCATCAATTGGAGATTGAATTTCAAGGGAGAAAGACTCACTTTCAATGAGATGTTGTTCAAAAATTTGAGGTGACACACAAGTCTCAACCTCTTCTTTGTTTAACAAATCAGAACGCATCTCATTGCAAAATGAGAGTATTTTCGTAACAAGACTAACATCCATTTCACTTTGTGTGGAAAGAAAATCGAGTACTTATTTGATTAGAAAAAGCATTCTTTCTTCCAAAGTAGGATTTATTGCCTCTATAACCTCGGAAGAAAAATCGTCATTGGATTCGAATAATGCATCCAACTCTTTCTCCCAAAAATGATTTTTTTCTTGATATTTGTTTTCAAGCCTTTCATATTCATGAATTAAAAGCCACTCATCCATTTTAATAGGTCGAGGCGTAGATTCTTGAAAATAAAAAGATTGAAAACTATTCTCATATGAACCATTATAATTACCGAACTCACTATAAAAAGACACGATTACCGAATATTTTGTAAACGGACAATCCACGTAAAGAGGTGTGCGGCTAAGGATTCAACGTTTCTTGGCGCTCAATTGTGCAAGCCTGCAAAAAAAATTAAAAGAAAGAAAAAAATATCTTGCGAAATAGTAAATCAATTATAATCTATAACAAAACACTCCCCGACAACGACGCCATTTTGATTGTGTTGAAAACCGAGCGTCCGTGTAAATATGCTAGTTGTTGTTGTCGGCTTCCAACCACAATACAAAAAAAAACTAAACTTTAACTACACTCTTGCGGAGTATAATGGCGAGTCTGGGTATCGAATCCACAGGGAATGTTTGATTGATTTTAATTGATTTATTATTTCAAAAAATAAAGTGTAAAAGATGATGATTGAGTGAGAAAGGAAAAAGGAAAAAATAAAGAAGTTAACTTAAACTAATTGGAAAAATTAAGGTAGAGACACAATCCCCCAACCCTAGAGTATTGATGGTATAAAACTAATCGTAAATTTAACTGATTAATTTGACCCGAAATTTAGTACTCCCAAGCATTACGTATACGAGGTTCAAGCCCGCGTCATACTTAATCTGAGGATGAGTAAATCAGTATCGCGATAGTAGCACTCAAATTGCACTCTAAATCATCACGAGTACCCAGAGGCAAACGAGATATAAAGATCTACAATTGTTGTGTAACTACGCAATACGATCATAATCACTAAATTCAACGGATTAATTTTATACGCACGCACTAAGACATCAGGCTGGGTTCGTGCATCCCAACCTTAAAAAACCTAGCCTAACATGGTGAATAATAATAAAAGTGCTGGAAATTAAAAGTCACCAGGATTGAAGAACAAGAACATGCAAGAAGAAATCAAAGATTGACGAAAAACTGGAAAAGCTCTTGCATTACTTGTGCAAAATATGTGAATCTTTCTCCTAGATGTTCCTACTTGTTATGGATCTTTTACATCAATGAAATCTGAATAAAAAGAGTCCTAATGACTAAATATATAGGCTAGAGTTCGTTTAGAAGATTCCCCAAAACATAAAACTCTTTTGGCTAAAAGATAAGCACAAAATAAAAATCCCGTATCTGCCAATTTGTCCCACTTAGAAAGCGTGACTAATTTCGTAATGGATCTGGAGCGTGACTAATTCATAATGAATCTGGTGCATGACAAATGGGCGGACAAGTTCTTTTTTCTCAGCTTCGGTTTGGTTCGGGCCTAACAGCTTTTTTCTTGGATTTCTTCTCAACTTCAAATGGGCATAACTTCTTCACCGTAACTCGGATTGAGGTGCCGTTTTTTCCGGTGTTCTTGTAATTGAAAGATATTCAACTTTCCCATTGTTCCCACCTCTGGAATAAGGCTATAAAATTACGAAAATGCCCTTCAACTCCCAGATTCTTGGTTTCTTTCACTATTTTGAGTTCTCTTTTTCATCTTTCTTGCATGAAATATCTGTAAAACACATAAGAGATACACAAAATATGAAATACTTGCCAAAAAGGGTTATTATGATAGATATGAGATAAATCCAAGCTATTTACACCGCACGGGATCATAAAAATACTGAAATTAAGGGGATAAATGTGAAGAATTTATGCCTAATCAAACCCCCTAACTTAGAACTTTGCGCGTCCCGAGCAATGTAAAAGAATGAGAGTATGAGTTAAGGACCCTTCAAAAACTTTATTGGGATAGAATACCTCTTTCGCGGGCAAGAGATTGCATTTAGCGCATGCAACAAGCCTTTAAACTTCTAGGTTACCCTAGTAGGACGAGTGGTGTCTTGTGAGGGTTTGCAATAAATATACCCACAAAATTCTTTGTTGACTCAAAGAAAATTCAAAATACATAAAAATTGTACAATTTAAACTCTCCAAAAATGGTCACCTTAAAATCTTATTTAGGAGTCTCAAGTCAGAGTGTGTGTGTGCGAAGCCAAAATTTGAACCGCTAACTTCCACCGATTGATCATTACATTACTTTTCTAAAATTCATTTTGATTCAAATGCTCACGGGATGCTCTCTCAAACGAATCTCTCAGAATGTGGCTATTCTCTCGGTATGCGTAATTTATAAAGAGTAAATATAATGGACGCAAAGTCACGCACACAAATTAAATGACAGAAATTTTTGGGTGGAAAGATCTCTTCATCGGAATACGGTCATAGGGAAACGGGAACCATCATCTCTTTTTCACGCCATGTAATCTCTTTTATTATCTTTTTGTGTTTTAACTCTCCACGCGGTAACCAATTTCGCAATTTGGACTCAGTTAGGATTTTTTTTGGGTTTAAGGTGTAATTGGGTAGCATGGAAATGTTTGGAAAATTCGAAATTGGAAATTTTTCTTATGATGTCCGTTAGTGCTTTTTTTTGGGCTATTGCTCATTTTTTCTTCGTTTTCTATTTTTTTCACACTTTTCTTTTCTTGCTAACTTTTGTTGAGCATTCTTCTATTTTTTTCTTGCCCCTTTTTTGTTGCACTTTTTGAACTTAAATTATGACTTTTTCCAATTTTTACAATTATGGGCAATTTGGGTTTTTCGGGTTACCAAACGACAAGGATAAATTTTATTCGGCACAATTGGGTTATCAAAGGAATAATTTTTCACATCTTTTTATGGCTAATATTTTTGGGTAACAAACGATGGCCTACTTCATTGTCCGAATTACTTATTAATTTACCATATGCGTCTCGAGATTAATTTAATTTAGAGATTTGTAGCGCGCGTTTCGAGACAACATTCCCTTTTCCATAACCGATCAAAATAATAAAATAGAGATCATCAACGACTTTTGTAAAACCCTGAATTAGAACTATGAGTGAACCATAAACTTGGATTGATTTAAAAACTCAAAAAGATCGATAGGCTCGAAATCTCACCGGGTTTTGTTAATCTCCACACTTATTCGTTAAGTCGTCAATTTTCGTACAATTTCCATCTTTGGTCAATTTTGGCTTTGTGCATTTGATTTTTACAACTTGAGACAAAATATTTGTGACATTTTTGAAGCTTTTAAATTCCAATCTTTATTTATTTTGAAGAAAAATATTTTTGGCTTTTTTCAAAATTTTTCAATTTTTTTTTCTAAAAAAAACACTCTTGGAACGAACATGTGATCGAATCAATGAATCTAAACAATAAACGGGAAGCGTATCCCACACCCCCTATCTTAAATGTTGCATTGTCCTCAATGCAAATCAAGAACACAACATAAAGAGAGCAAAAGAAAGATATTACCCAAAATGGAGCGATCCCCGAAAAGTACGAGTCCATTGAATCTACAATACACGTTAGAACCAAGTATAGCAAAAATAATAACAAAAACTCTAAGCTAAAAAAAAATAAGCCAACTATTGTACAACCTACGATTTTCAAATTCTAATAAGTTATACACTAAAAGTCAAAAAATTTGAGGGTCCACCCAAAATACAATATGAATTTGATGGATTAATGATGTACCCTCACTAGGATGCATGCCTCCTAAAAAAATTTAATTCCGTTTGACCAACGGAAGGCATGTGTGAGATGAAAAAAATGAACCATCACCAATTAAAAATTTTAACGGAATGATGGGGGGTTTGGATGCTAGGTGGGACAAGTAGAATTGAGATCCAAGAAAAATATAATCACCTCCCAAAGATTTTTCAAGGAGTATGGGGAGAGGGGCACACAAAAAGGAAGAGTCCATATTAGAAAAAAATTCTAGCAAAGTGTCTTTGTCGGTAAAAGGTGTAAACGTTACAGAATTTTCAACCGACTCATAGGAATCTAGCGGTACTTCTAATGGTTCAATTACGGTGAACAAAAATGGTGATGAAATAAAATCAATCTCAAGTGATTCATCATCACTTGGAGATTGAATTTAAAGGGATAAAGACTCACTTTCAATGAGATGTTCTTCAAAAATTTGAGGTGACACACAAGTCTCAACCACTTCTTTGTTTTACAAATTAGAACGCATCTCATTGCAAAATGAGAGTATTTTCGTAACAAGACTAACATCCATTGCACTTTGGGTGGAAAGAAAATGGAGTACTTATTTGATTAGAAAAAGTATTCTTTCTTCCAAAGTAGGATTCATTACCTCTATAACCTCGGAAGAAAATTCGTCATTGGATTCGAATAATGCATCCAACTCTTTCTCCCCAAAACGATTTTTTTCGCGATATTTGTTTTCAAGCCTTTCATATTCATGAATTAAAAGAGACTCACCCATTTTAATAGGTCGAGGCGGAGATTCTTGAAAATAAAAAGATTGAAAACTATTCCCATATGAACCATTATAATTCCCGAACTCACTATAAAAAGACATGATTACCGAATAGTTTGTAAACGGACAATCCACGTAAAGAGGTTTGCGGCTAAGAATTCAACGTTTCTTGGCGCTCAATTGTGCAAGCCTGAAAAAAAAATTAAAAGAAAGAAAAAAATATCTTGCGAAATAGTAAATCAATTATAATCTATAACAAAACACTCCCCGGCAACGGCACCATTTTGATCGTGTTGAAAACCGAGCGTCCGTGTAAATATGCTAGTCGTTGTTGTCGGCTTCCAACCACAATACAAAAAAAACTAAACTTTAACTACACTCTTGCGGAGTATAATGGCGAGTCTGGGTATCGAATCCACAGGGAATGTTTGATAGATTTCAATTGATTTATTATTTCAAAAAATAAAGTGTAAAAGATGATGATTGAGTGAGAAAGGAAAAAGGAAAAAATAAAGAAGTTAACTTAAACTAAATGGAAAAATTAAGGCAGAGACACAATCCCCCAACCCTAGAGTATTGATGGTATAAAACTAATCGTAAATTTAACTGATTAATTTGACCCGAAATTTCGTACTCCCAAGCATTACGTATACGAGGTTCAAGCCCGCGTCATACTTAATCTGAGGATGAGTAAATCAGTATCGCGATAGTAGCACTCGAATTGCACTCTAAATCATTACGAGTACCCAGAGGCAAACGAGATATAAAGATCTATAATTGTTGTGTAACTACGCAATACGGTCATAATCACTAAATTCAGCGGATTAATTTTATACGCAGGCACTAACACATCAGGCTGGGTTCGTGCATCCCAACCTTTAAAAACCTATCCTAACATGGTGAATAATAATAAAAGTGCTGGAAATTAAAAGTTACCAGGATTGAAGAACAAGAACATGCAAGAAGAAATCAAAGATTGACGAAAAACTGGAAAAACTCTTGAATTACTGGTGCAAAATATGTGAATCTTTCTTCTAGATGTTCCTACTTGTTATGGAGCTTTTACATCAATGAAATCTGAATAAAAAGAGTCCTAATGACTAAATATATAGGCTAGAGGTCGTTTAGAAGAGTCCCCAAAACATAAAACTCTTTTGGCTAAAAGATAAGCACAAAATAGAAATCCCGTATCTGCCAATTTGTCAGACTTAGAAAGCGTGACTAATTTCTTAACGGATCTGGAGCGTGACTAATTTCATAACGAATCTAGTGCATGACAAATGGGCGAACCAGTTCTTTTTTCTCAGCTTCGGTTTGGTTCGGGCCTGACAGCTTTTTTCTTGGATTTCTTCTCAACTTCAAATGGGCATAACTTCTTCACCGTAACTCGGATTGATGTGTCATTTTTTCCAGTGTTCTTGTAATTAAAAGATATTCAACTTTCCAATTGTCCCCACCTCCGGACTAAGGCTATAAAATTTAGAAAATGCCCTTCAACTCCCCGATTCTTGGTTTCTTTCACTATTTTGAGTTCTCTTTTCCATCTTTCTTACATGAAATATCTGTAAAACACATAAGAGATACACAAAATAGGAAATACTTGCCAAAAAGGGTTAGTATGATAGATATGAGATAAATCCAAGCTATTTACACCGCATGGGATCATAAAAATACCGAAATTAAGGGGATAAATGTGAAGAATTTATGCCTAATCAATATCCCATAATCTTCCAGCGTATTCTTCATCCACAGAAGTTGCGTGCAATAACTCCCGACTCCTATATACTCAGCCTTAGCAGTGGACAAAGAGATGGAGTTTTTCTTCTTGCTGAACTAAGAGATAAGAGCATAATCAAAGTAGAAACACCCACCAGAAGTGCTCCTATATCCATATGCATCCCCGACCCAGTTGGCATTCGAATAGGTGGACAAACGGTCATTGGTATCAAAGGAATATAAAATTCCAAAGGAAATAGTTACACATATGTGTTTGATAATACGTTTTAGAGCGAGTAGGTGTGACTCTTTGGGGGATGCCTGGTATCGTGCATAGACTCCAACACTAAAGGAGATGTCGGGATGAGTAGCAGTAAGGTAGAGAAGACTGCCTATCATACTTCGATACAAGGTTTTCTCAATTTCCTTACCTGAAGTGTCCTTACTAAGCTTTGTCGATGTACTCATTGGTATACGTGCGTGCTTAGCGGAGTCCAAACTAAACTTCTTCACTAGGTATCTAGTGTACTTAGATTGGGATATGAATATCCCATCCTCTAGTTGAAGAAACCGAAGACTAAGGAAGAATGTAAGATCACCTACCATGCTCCTCTCAAACTCACTCTTCATCTCCTTCTCAAAGTGATGAGCATGCTGGGAGAACGTGGATTGAAAGACTATGTTGTCCATATAGACCTTGTCAACCAAAATAGCATCGTCAACTCTCCTAATGAATAACGTCATTGTTGATGTAACAAACTAGATTTGATCTAATTAATTAGTCACAGATAAGTATTAAATAAGAAATAAGACAATGGATTTTTAAAGTGGTTCAACTTTAATGAAATGGCCTACGTCCACTGTTTTCTATTGCGGGGTGTTTTTCCTTAATATTGATTATCTTTGATTATGATAGCTTACCCTGTTATGAGAATATTACAATGTATTTATAGCCCTTGGGCTGCCCATATGAATAGACAATATGTCGTTATTAGATAGGCATATGTATCGGTACATAATAAGAATATTCATTGAATATGTCTTGGTCATTTGGTCTTCACAGATAGTTGCTCGATATACTGAGTAGCTTGGTACACTTAGTAGCTCAATACGTTAAGTTGCTGGGTACATATATTTATGCCATGTTGGATGACACATGTCTTATCATAACTGGTCCACATCAGCTGACTAATTTTTGTATCAACAGAAGCCCCCAATGTTTCATAGTTGAGATTGGATGCGAGAGTGAAATATTATGACCAAAAGTTGCTCGGACATATTTCCCATGTCTTGTTTGGTTATAAACCTTCCACACTTGTGCAATTTTCTTCTCACCATAATAGTTTTGAGCGCGAAGTGGCAAACTTGTAAATATTTCAATTTTTTGGGGACTGCTTTGGTACTTGTGTCTTTAGCCTCCAAAAATGCAATCGTCGTCATCTATGATCATTACTTTTCCTATTTTCCAAAGCAATGTATATAAAGGCGATAAAAGAAGATTATCTTATACCTTTTTCCATCTAGATTCCAAAAATATTTGTATTCTCACTTTTCTTCATACGATCGTCTTCTTTGTCATCTGCCTTAGCTGATTTCTTAATTTTTCTATAAGAACTTCTTCCTTCCTTCTTCTTTGTTTTAGCCATCATGTTTTATCTTATCGAATCATTGGATAAGTTTAGGGACGATTTTGAGATTCCTTCTTGGGTTATTCTGGAATAACCTTCTTGCCCTTCTGATTTATTTTCTCTAGCTGAGGGATATTGGTTTCCTTCTATTTTTGTGGTTGAATGTGGTTTTTCTTTCCCGCCTAATCCCCTGTGTTTGGAAATTTGTCAATATTTTGATATTGTTCCTGTAAGAGTAGTTCCAAATACATGGAGGGTAGTTAATGGCGTACATAGATTGAATAAAATTCATGAAACTCGTCTAGGGATTACTGAAATAATGTACTGTTATAAATTGTTTACCAGCGACACCACCTTTTATTTAAAAACTAGGTTTTGTAACAGAGCTTTTGTCGTCAATCTCCCTGATGCTAATAGGGATTATTTTGAACATAGGGTTATGTTGAAAAATTGGCAACATCCACCACTAAAGGGGAAAGATGTGTACCAGGTCCTATATGTCCACTTTATGACAATGGGATATGTTGTTCTGTTTTTCAAATTAACTCTGTTTTTGTTTGATAAAATGTGTGATATTTATTTTTTATGTTGGAGTTGACAGCAAGAGAAAATCCCCAAAAGAGAGTGATATTGATATAAAAGATTTGAAATTTATCCGGGGATTGCATCAAGCAATAATTGGGGAACACGTGAGGTCTCCTTCCTATTTTCTATGATACAAGAACACCACTTATTCTTTTTTTTCTCGGCCGCTCGCTCCTCCTTTGGTGATTGATCTTGAGCAGGCTCCAACATCTTCTTCTGATTTAGGAACTTCTATTTTTGACCCGATGACAAAAAAGATGAGAATGCCTAATCTCTTTTCCAAGGTTGCTCCTGATGCTGAAGGGGCGAAGAAGAGCAAAGACGATGTCCCATCTGAAGGGACTAAGAAAAAAGATGTTGCTCCATCTGGGGGAGCAGTTACAACTATCAAGTAAGTCAATAAGAAGCCCCTAGTTTCTCCATAAGAGGCAGCACGATTGATTGAAGGGGTTGCTGTTGTTTAAGAAGACATAAAACCTTTGATTGAAGCTTCTCCTCTGAGAAGATTGAGAAAGGGTCTTGTTGAGAAAACCATGGATGCAGCTTCTCAACCTTCTGGGGTTGAGATACCTTCCTTGAGAGCTAGTTCTCCAGAACTCATCACCCCTATCTTGGCCAAGAAATTGATTTGGTCTGTCGAGCTTCTGAAAATTCTACTCCTCGGGAGAAGGTCACTGACCTGGAAGCCTAACACCTTGCATCAATAAGTGTCATTAAACTTGTCATTTTTCTTTTTCATACAATTTTCATTTTTTGATTTGGGCTTCTTTTCATCTTACAGTTCTTGATGTATTTTAATAATATCCTAGAGAAGGATGAGGCTACTAAAGCTTCAACTTCGTCTAGTGGAGTAGAAGAAGCCCTTCCTGGGTTGTCAAAATCTTTGGTGGAGTCTCGACAGAAGTACGAAGATGACAAAACTACTTAGGAAAATAAAATCAAGTGTGCTGAGACAGCTCAACAAAAAGCTGAGGAAGTTGCCAAAGAGGATGATACAGCTCGGCGGGAGGCTGATACATCTCGTCAACAAGCTATAATACTTCCAAGGAGGCAAAGGATAAATTCAAGGTTATTATTTCTAGTAAAGTGGAGACTGAGGGAAAGATTGAAGAGGCTGAATGGCATAAGAAAGATCTTGAACAAATGCTGAAATCTGCTGAAGAGCTTCTTAGGGAAAATACTTACTCAAAGTGGGTGAAGAGAAAAGATGATGTGAATAAATCCTTTAGCTTCGACAGGGACAAAGGGTGGAACAAAGATGTAGCTGCTGCCTCTACCCAAATGGAGTATGCAATTTTGAAATTCCTTAGGGATGGATGGGTTGTAGCTTTGAAGGAGTTAAACATTGCTAAGGATTCTGAACTATTTTAGAAACATAATCATGGTCCTCCTCCTGCTATTAAAGAAGAAGAAGAAGAAGCTGAAGATGAAGCTGTATCTGATGAATCGTCTTTATTGATAGTAGAATAAACACCTGCTGCCATTATCCCTCAGTCCTCCGAGAAAGTTCAGCAGACAACAACCTCTACCGAGAAACTCCAGCTGCCCACCGAGCAACTAATTTCTTTTTTAAAACTAATTAATAATGTAGTAACGAATAAGGAGAAGGTGCAAAGTTGTTCGGTTATTTGTTGTTTTTCTCTGTTTTCCCTTTTGTTTTATACCTTTGGTTGTACCCTCTTCTTGTATGATCAATAAAATGGACTTTGTTTTTTATTCTGAGCTTTCCCTTTGTACCTATGATGTTTGTTGATCTGTGTTTACTTTGCCTTGCTAGTTTATTGCCAAGATGGAGTTATTATCAGCGCATGATACAGATTTGGTGAAGAAGTGTACTGATTACTTCAAAGCTGGTCGTACAGACTTCTTTGAAGCATAAATAATTGATATTCTTGGGTGTGACGCCTATGAACGAGCAATTGATGCTTACCAATATTTAAAGTGTTTACTTAATAGGGCAATAAAAAATAACGTGACTTACTATGAGATGATTGAAGACCTTCAGGGAATGATTGAGGAACTTCCACATCAACACCAACACAAGGAAACCACTGCTCTTCTGCATGAAGGTTATGAGAGGAAGTACCAACAGTTGAGCGCTGATCGAGGCTATGAAAAATTTATTTCATCCATAATAAAAGAAAGTGTGTGCTAAATCTTGAGGTCGAGGATCATAGAAATATTGCCAAGTTGCTGGAGGAAGAAAATAATTATTTGAGAGAAGAATTTAGACAATTGAAATCTGCCTTTTCTTTTGTAGCTCTAGCCCCAGTCAATGATGAAGGATTTCCCTTTTTGAAGATCGAAAATGCTTCATTAAGAGAAGAATTAGAAGCTTTGAAGAGATCCAGATCCACATCCTCTAACTGGGGTAGGGCAAGAGCTGGTCGGAGTAGCATTGAAGAGACTAGGACCCAAAAGGATTTAGAAAATTAGTCTGCTCAACTGAAGGTAAAAATTCAAGCTTTAGCTGAGATGTCCCAAAAAATTTGAACTCTTACCGATCAAATTTCCAATCAGAGCTCTGCATTGGAGAACAAAGAAAGTTTGGTGAAGAGGCCTCATCAACATATTGAAATATTGACTTATAAATTCCACAAACAGCCCAGAGAGTTTTGGATGGGGGGATACAACGAAGCCTTGTGTCATCTTGATGCTAGGTTGAAGCAATCAAATAATGATGGATACAAATAGGGATGGTTGAATGTGCTAACTGTGATGAAGGTTGAGGATGGAAATGAGTTGTGGGATTGGTATGACCCTAGATTACTGATCTTCCAATACCTCCTTTTAAACTAGACGTTAGCTGGATTCCAGTTAGATCTATTCCTCCATGTTTTATTTGCAAATACCTTGGTGACTATAATCTGTAAGAAGATTTTGAGATATCCTGACCTCCACATTTGCTGGACCGACCAAGTACGAGCAATACCAGAATGCAACGAGATTTGAACTTTATCAATTCTTCTTTTAATTTAGGTGATCCTCCAACTGGAATGGATCCTGTACCTAAATCTTAAGGAAAGAAACCAGTAGAATAGGCTATTTATATTTCGTTAGTGATTGTATAATGAAGAAAAATCATCTTTTTGTAACTTTGTTTCCTTGGAAATAAACAAATTATATGATGTTTTTCTTGTCAATCTTTATGAGATCAGCTATAATAATGTTGTACTTGTAAGTCATTAAATATATATTTATGAATGGTTGCCTATACTATGGAATTTTGCCCTATATGTTTGCCTAGTTGTAGTGACTTATCACCCATAAGTGCCTAAGCAGTGGGATTATTTTTATCTCATGTTCCTGCTTAGTTGTTGCAATTATTTATGTAAATAATTTCCCTGGTTCCTAGGGATTGGATATTTTACCCATCTTCTTGTCTAGTTTAGATGCCACTTTGGTCACCCATAATCAAACAGGCCTTGCCTTGCTCGATTGTTGTACCAACATTGTTAGTTGTTACTGAGTTAAGTTAGTGTGTAACACTAGTACTCCGAAAAAAATAACACAAACGAATATCGAAAAATCTGCATTTT